>JBBBDQ010001768.1:3932500-4085000 GCA_037127315.1 Ascarosepion bandense
AAATATGGTTTAAAATCCGTAAGAATGATAGAATTAGGAATAAATCATAGGAAACTTTTATATATTTAAAAGCTTCAACAAATCTTTTTAAAAATGAGTTAGGGAAGACAATAAAAACAATAAATTTCACCCCTCAACTCTAAAAAACGTATACTATAGAAAATTAATAAAAACTACCAGGTGTATAATTACCAATAACAACACGCCTATGACATCCAAACTTCAGACCGCCAATGTAGTTCATTTATTTTGTTGTTCCATACAAGACTATAATTCTTGAAATAAAGAAAAATCAAATAAATTCAATGATCACACTATAAACGCCAAGCCTCACAATCCACTTGAGTGATTTTACTTCCATACGGAAGCACTTAAACACTCATACACAACTCTCCACACCCATAAGAAAAATCCTTGCAGATAACACTCTTATTCTAAAAGCATTTTATTATAAAAGGCATTTGAAGATAATAAAAACAAACTTTACGACAAAGTTTAACCAAACACTCAATATTCTTCTTCTATGTGCCGTGTCCTTTCAGGACGTAGGCGACTTAATATTACAAATTTTAAAAGAAGCTGGGACATGTTTTGAAGGTAAGCCAACACAGCATAGAATACAAACACAGAATAATATACTAACAATTTATCTTTTGAAAAATGGTTAATGAATTAGTTAATGGTTAATGAAGTGCTTGAGACAATAATCACGACAAAAAAAAAAACATTCTACACTCTTGGTCCTAAATGATAAACTGTCAGAACACGAGAAAAACAATAAAAATCTTAAAATTTTCCTTGTCCATCACATTCAATGAAACAGTCATAAAATGATTGCTGCCAATATATATATATATATATATATATATATATATATATATATATATAAAGATAAAAGGAAACTTCTATCCATATTTTCATTTTACAGATATACTTTGACTGAAATTTTTATGCACACGCCCATATTTAAAGCGGACCCTGAGATCAACATAGAGCGGGGACAGTCTGCTTAATGCTTGAACGCAACCTCAAGTGTCTACTTATAAAAGTATAAATTTTATAAAAGTATAAATTTACATATTCCCTGTCCGTATAAATATTTTTACCCATAAATATGACATAGATTAAAACTTTATTTTTTTATAACTTGGACATTCGATCTAGAGATCAGTATGCACGTGACAGCATCCGTCTATTTAAACCTCGAGCAAAATTAATATGCGAGCAAAGTGATCATCTACTACACTGTTTTTAGAGTAGAGGTTTAGATATATTTCGATAATCTTCTGGTTATTATGCTGATAAAAGGAAAAAAAAGAAAAACCAAAAAATTCTACAGCTCCGTATATATGCTTGCATTTTCTCAAAACAGAACATACTTTACTGTAAATTATCACATATACATATGAATACGCGCACAGATTCCAAAATAAGGAGTCTCTCAACAATAATTAAACTCCCCATAAATACATTGTCTATCCTCCTTAGATATTAACACGGTTCTGTATTCTCGTATGTACACAATCCTGCTAATAACGATTAACTTCTTGCGATGCGTTGTTTCACGGTTCTTTCACCTTTTGGGGCAATACATCAAAAGTTGTAAGTGAGCCAATTTGAACGAATCAAGTGTCATTTTGTAGTATCCCATACATGTTCTATAGAGAATAGGTTTAAAGATTATGCCGGTTAGCAAAAATGTCAGACATCTGGCATTAGTATCATATGCCCGGCGTTATCATTTTTGAAACAGCACATAGTCCTTTCTGATGCAGGAATGAGTGGAGAAAGGTTTTGATTAATGTTCTGGGTGTACATGGCTATATTTCTTGCTCAAACTCCAAAAGTGAGCGAAAGTTAAAAAGGATAATACCTCGCCCCATGATACTAGAGTTGGGCCTGTATATCTTGCGAATAGACTCCTGAAAATATCCCTCTGCTGGCCTTTATCGTAAACGCAAACGACAATCATTTCTATGGTGTCAGAACATGTTTTCTTCAGTCAGTTAAGTGACATAAGTGATACACGCTTGGGCGATCATGTCTCTTTCGACTCATGGCTGACTTGGCAGAAGATTTTCCCATAGTAGGTTGATATTACTTTCCGCAGTAGACTGGTAGCCAACGAAGGCTATAGAACTTATTCTGTCCCTCTGTTTAACTCATAGCTGGAGGGAGAAGCAACGGGTTAATACTTTCTCTAAGGATATCAGCGCGTAAGTGAATGCAACGAATTAAACTGGAATTCAAACTCGGCTCACCGATTTCTCGTTCCGAGGTGATATCCACATCCCAATGCTCTCAGCATTAAACGTTATAAAGGGCTATTTGAGCTTTCTGCCTCTACGATGGTATAACAGCGTAGTCCTGCTACGAGTAAATTATTCCCTAGAATCCATGTTGGCACGAATGGAACCAGGTTTATTCTAACGTCTGCTGTCACTACTGCTCATAGAATGCATTCATATTCGTGAGCGTAGGTGGCCGTTCAGAACCTATTTTACGTTGTGGTTTTGGTGCATTGGATATTGGCTCGGTATGAGAAATCGGAAAGCCGAGTTCGAATTACATTTGAATTCTTTGCGTCCCCTTACGCGCAAATACCCTTAGGAAGGGCATTAATCCATTATTTCCCTCTCCAATTATGGGTTGAATGGCTGGACAGATTAGGTTCTATAGTTTGGTTGGCAACCAGTCTACCGCAGAAAAAAATGCCAATCTACCGTGGGAAAATAATCTGCATAGATCAAAAGAGACATGATCGCCCAAGAGTATATCGCGTATTGCACTTAATTGATTGAATGGCAATATTAGCCGTTTCCTTATAAGGAAAATTTCGACATTCGAAATTTATAAAATCCTTCTATTAAAACAATCTTTCAGAAAAATGTTTCTCAAGTCCATTAAGTGTTATTACGTTTCAGTTTTGATAGAGGCTTTCTTCCTAAATTCTTGTTTGAAGTAGTGGGGAACATCACATCCAACATGAAAGGTAATTCTTTGAACAGACCGTCTAGAATTGTCAGACAGTTCGACACCTGTCAAACCGCTTTCTAACCGAGCTCATTTTGCACGAGAACGTCTCCGTTACATTACTCCCGTTTGTACTTAGACTCTTTCATCGCATTGAACATTATCACAGAAAGCATCAGACTTTATAGCTAAGACGCAGACGGCGAACTGGTAGTAATTTTACTACACCACATGTTAACCAAAGACATTGAACATTTTACACATTTTACGCGCGTGTGTATTTCAGGAATCTCATCATAATGTCTTAAGACAAAATGTATCAGAAGTACCTCTTACATGTATCTCCTAGAAATACCTCTTACAAAATGGTAAGACGTTAGTGACACAATGGTGTCCTGATCTCGATAATGTTATTAAATGAAAGGTAATGGCTTAACAACAAATGTCCAGATGTAGAGAGACTGAGCAGGACTAATAAAGCAAATATGCATAAAGCAGATATGCATAAAGCAGACATGCATAAAGAAATAAAAGAACTGACAGGACAAAAACATGCTCCTCAACAGGATACATAAAATCCAAGGATGGAACGATCATATTGGGAAAAGAGGAAATACTCCAGCGACGAAAAGAGTATATAAAAGATCTTTTCCACGAAAAGAGAAAGCAGCCACACAGAGATGAGGACGAACCGGAAATTTTAAAGTCAGAAGTCGAAGCTGCAATGGCCAAACTGAATAGAAACAAAGCAGCTAAACCAGACGGCATTGTAACAGAGATACTGACAGCCCTAAACGAATTCGGCATAGAGAAAATTACAGAAACAATAAATTAAATTTATAATAGGGGTGTAATACCGGACGACCTAAGCAAGTCAATTATCATAGCACTGCCTAAGAAGCCAGGTGCAAATGAATGCGATTCCCACGTAATAATTATTTTTGGTGAACCACATAACAAAAACACATTATCCGATGAGCGCGGGGCAGAATCAGGCCAGAGATAGGAAAAGAACAGTGCTGGTTCGTCAAAGACGCTGGAACACGGAACGCAATATTTATGATTAGGACACTATCAGAAAGGGCAATACAAATGAAAAAGAACGTGTACCTATGCTTTATAGATTATGCGAAGGCGTTCGACAAAGTAGGTCGCAAAGAATTGATAGAAATGTTCAGTAATTTCGACTTGGGAAAGACATTAGAGTAATCAAGAATCTCTACTGGCAGTAAATCGCCTGCACACGGATATGAAACGAATTCAGCAGATATACAAAGATAGAAAGAGATATAATTTAAGGATATGTTTTTTCACCGGATATATTCAATTGGTACAGCGAGACTATTCTGAGGACCCTAGAATTCATCCCGGATTCGTCATCGGAGGCCATAATCTGAACAGCATAAGATACGTAGCTGATACAGTGCTGATAGCAGACACGGAAAGGAAACTACAAGATCTCCTACAGAAGGTAGCTGAAGAGAGTGAAAAGAAAGGACTACAAATAAACTGTAAGAAAACCGAATGCCTCGTCATCAGCAAAAGGAGCAGCCCAAAATGGCAAATACAAGTGGGGAATAATAAAATCAATCAGGTACAAAAATATATCTGGGAAGTTTTCAAACAGAAGACGGAAAGTGCGACACAGAGATCCGAAGGCAAATTGGCATGGCAAAGGACGCATTCCAGAAGCTAACTAAAGTATGAAGAGACTGGAAAATTTCGCTAGAAACAAAAAAAAAAAAAAAAAAAAGAAGAGAATACTGGATTGCTATGTGATATCAGTTCTTAAAAATCGTTGTGAATGCTGGACAATATCACCAAACATGAAGGAAAAACTTGAAGCAACTGAAATGTGGTTCTACAGAAGGATGCTGCGGATATCATGAAGCATGTGAGCAATAATGAGGTTTTGGAAAAGATGGAAACGAAAAGGAAATTAATACTGAGTATCAGGAAGAGACAGATAAAGTTCCTGAGACATGCAATGAAGAAGGACGACTCGGAAAATCTGATGCGCACAGGCCATGAAGAGGGAAAGAGAGACAAGGAAAGCATCGTGTAACATACTTGATGGCCTTGAGCAGATGGCTGGCAGAGCGGGATTTGGGTGGAGCAACAGCAGAAAGCGTGCTAAGAGCCACTAGGGATAGAGAGACGTAGAAGGCAATGATCACCTACGTCCTGAAAGAACGTGGCATATAGAAGAAGAAGAAGAAGAAGAAGATACATGGAATGTATTTCGGCTAGACCCTATATATATCGTATATAGCCGCGTTTCATGCGACTTTTGAAGTCCATATTTTGTAGCTAATTTTAAGAGGGTCGCATCTTACACGAGATATAAAATTAGCGTGTGATACGTTAGTATATATATTATTTGTAAATCAGTTATTTCTGCAACCTCGGTTTTAACCTTTCGGTATCATAATTATATTATGCGATTTATAATAACTGATTTTCTAACGTTTTTACAAACGTACAACAAGGAATTTTTACGAACGCGCGACTGGAATGTTTAAACAACCAAAAGTTTTCAAAATTAGGAAGGAGTTACTTAAGGGTCTTTTATCTATGTTTATATTATTCTAATACATATTTATAGGTATGATTAACACGTGACATTATTTCTGATCTTTCATTCACTATTTTGTTTTTGTTCTAGGAACAACATAATGACTAATTTTCCTCCAGGCACAATCTGCATATATCGCCACCGTTGTATGGTTTGGCTATTTTTCCTATACTCGAAATTATATCAGGATTTTTTCCATTTTTCAGTTTTAATTTCCACACTTTCTTAGCCAGTTTGGTACAATTTTTGACGTTTTCCACTTTAAATGTAGATCTGTGATTATTCCATCTGTTTTTAAAAATTCCCTTTGTAGACGCAAAAGAATTCCAGTCGAGCATTCGTAAAAACCCTGTTGTACGTTTGAAAAACGTTGGAAAATCAGTTGTTGAATATATCGAAAAGTTGAAACGTAGGTTGCGGAAATAACTAATTTCCAATTGAAAATATTGAAAAGTTCTACAATATAAATGTATTAAACACTTTTTAATACACTGTGCACTGGTCTACTTCCAATATGACCAAAAATGAACTAAACGATATATATATATATATATATATATATATATATATATATATATATATATATATTGTATCGAAGCAGCAAATAATTTTCTAAACATATACTGTTAAATATAAGAGAGAATTAATGTCTATTATGTTTAATCATGAGCCGTTCTAAACATCTTATTTTGGCTTTAATTTCAGTTGAATATAAAGACAAAAATTCTTTGTCTGATATTAACTACAATTTACATGTTCGTTCAGAGATTGTATCTCTGGTACTAATAATAAACCCACTACATATATTGGTTTTACTACAACCACGCTCTCCCGTAGACTTACCTGTTACCTTTCTGATCAGAGTACAATTAAACAACATTTCTCAGAAAAACATAACCATGTAGGTAATGTCAGACAGACTTTAGTCAGCAATACAATAATCCTCACTCATACACACAATAAAAAGAACCTTCAGATATTGGAGGCCTAGATGAATCCAAACAACACATACTTAATAAAATCACGTTTAAATCTGGTCATAACACATTACATTGTATTTGAATATATGGTTCTGTTGTCATTTCGAGCTATCACGCGGTGTGACGTCATAGAACTGCATTGCAAATTTGCGAACTGCGTTTGCTATTTTTGGTAACTGTTGCCGTTACTTAGCGGAGTTTTATGTTAACACAAGATAAAATCGTCGCTGATGGTGGATGTTTTTGTTTTACCGTCTTTATAAACTCTCTGAAGATGGCTCATGTGAGCCGAAAGCTTAGAACCAACTTAATAAAAAATTATCCAAATGTTGAAGAATTTTTGTCTTTATTTTCAAATGAAATTAAAGCCAAAACACGATGTTTAGAACGGCTTATGATTAAGCATAATAGACATTCATTGTCTCTTATATTTAACAATATATATATATATACATACATACATATATATATATATGTGTGTGTGTGTGTGTGTATGTTTGTGTTTGTGTGTGTGTGTGTGCGTGTGTGTGTGTGCATAATATTCAACGTAGGTTAATGTTCACGGAATTAAGTGCATTAGCAAGAAGTGTATTATGTTGAAAAATAAATATATATAGTGCAAGATATTTTTCTTTATTTAGCCACTTACTTTTTGATTTAACTACGCATGTCTCTATTTCAGGCTCTCTTTATCTATCTATCTATCTATCTATCTATCTATCTATCTATCTATCTATCTATGCGTGTGTGTATCTGTGTCTGTGTGTGTATCTGTGTCTATATATGTGTGTGTGTGTGTGTGTGTGTGTGTGTGTGTGTTTTATAAAAAGTGAGCACGCCAGAGAGGAGTCGCACGAAATTTTTTCCCTCGGCGGCGATTTGAAATAATTTTTTTTCCACAGAACTCGGACACCTTCTGTAGGGTTTGGCGTAGACCTTGAGTGATGAAGGCGTCACTAGGGGATCGGCTAGTGACATGAGTGCCCGCGAGGCAAGCAGGACGTGAGAATCGAAGGTGTCAGTGTCATCGGTTGGGTTGGCGAACGTCACGCTAGAAACGTTGGGGGCAAAAGAGAAATAGTTTGATAAAATGGCGGGAAAATGTCGATGGAAAGCTGATTAGAAAGATACATTGTCAACTGATATGAAGAGAAATGGCTAGGTGTGTGAGTAAGAAAGAAAGAGAGAGAGAGAGAGAGAGCGAAAGAAAGTGAGATAGAGGATTAGGAAGTTATAAGTGGGTGTTTGGGAATGCAAGAAGAAAGAGAGCGAGATAGCAATTGGAAAAGAAAGAGGGAGAAGGAGATTGAAAGAGAAAGAGAGATGAGAAAGAATTGACAAGATTAAAAGACGAATAAAAAAAGAAGAGAGAAGTGATTTATAAAGAGAGGGAATGTGAAAGACAAAAATGGATGCTTCTGAAGAAAACGAAAGAAAGATTTAGAACAGAGAAATATTTTAAAAGAGAAAGTAAGAAAATAGAAATGAAAATATTGGGAAGGGCTTTTAGAAAACTGAAGAGATTGAGTGAAGAATCGAAGATGAAGGAAAAAGAGAAACTTTAAGAAGGATGCAATAATAAAAAAGGTAAAAGTGGTTTGGCAGAGAAGCAAATAAAATGAGAGAGAAAATCTGTGGCGATCATTAGTAAATTTTGAATTTTGATATTTACGAGTTTTTGGATTACTAATGAGAAGAGAATCAATTTAGCTTTGGGATTTCATAGGTGGCTCAATTGGCAACATCAGGAGAAATATGAATCAAATAAATATAGGCAGAGTGAAATAGAGAAAAGGAGAAAGTTCTTGTAAAGAAGAAATTAAATATAAGAGATCAACAATGATTAATTGATAAACTAACAAACAAAATCTAAATGAATCTGATTTTATGAACTACCTTTTTCTATATTTTCTTATAATAATCTTAAACAATTTGAAAATATTCAATAATAACTCATATATCAGAGTCTACTGCCAATCACGATGAACGGACGTCCCATCGACGTGGCGGGGCGTAGCTTGAAAGAAAATATTGGGCCTCAAACTCACACCAAATCTTAAGTGAAATATACGATCCATTGTTAAAGATGCACGTAAAATGATCGGCTCTCTGTACCACTCCAGTACGTACCTATTGTCAACATTTATAAGAGCCAGATTCCGTCAGAAAATGGAGTAATAAGTGGAATCTGCCCAAACCTCACTTTCAAAAGAGTCTGTGAGTCCTTGATGGAGAAACATTATTTTCCACACTCCACCCACCCACTCTCTCTCTCTCTCTCTCTCTCTCTCTCTCTCTCTCTCTCTCTCACACACACACAGGTGGGATGTGGCAAATCTCTCCCTCTACTATCGCTAGTACCATGGCTCGAACGAACTGCATCTCCGGGTGTGACCTTCACGGCTAGAACCCACCATACCACTGGTATAATAGCAAACCACCCCCACTCCCTCTGTATTTCATCAGCAAGAAGTAAGTTTCACTCAAACAACTTTTTCCTGCGAACCCCTGCCCGATGGAACAAACTCCCAAGGGGATGTTTCCCCGACCATTACAATCTTGTCCGATTCAAGTCAAGAGTCAACCCCTTATCTTTCTCTCCTATGCATATAAACTACCCTTTAACGTAACCCGCTACATCGAGTGGCCCCTGGACCTTGTACAGGGTGAAACCTTCTCTAATATATATATATATATATATATATATATATATATATATATATATATATAAACAACCTTAAAAATGGCTAAAAAAAGCGCTTGGGAAGATAAAAACTATGGAAAATATTTGTATTCTTTAACTTCAATAAAACGTAAAATTGTTAGGATGGTGGAATAACTTAATAAACAATTAATTAAATCTTCCTTGTCTGTTGTATTTTACACACACACACACACACACACATATATATATATATATATATATATATGTATATATATATATGAAAGTGAGAGAACAGGTAGATAAAAACCACTGTTTAAGCATTTACTTTTATAAAGACTGCTCGATTAAAAGTAGAGCTTAATATTGTAATATTGTAATTTTTATAGTATTTGGAGACTATGCCAATTTTGAAGAATTGCTGTGTCAATATTGTTCAATCAAAAATGAGAATTACACTGAACTATGAAGGTGAAGATTTCGGTTGCGAAAGAAAGTAGAATGGCCTGGTGTCAAAATATATAGCTTTTTAATTTTGTCTGGAACAATACATTATTTAAATGGGTAGACAATAATTTTATTTGACCTATGGTTGGATTTTATGTTTTTTTTTAATTACTGGATTTTGTACTACCCCATGAGTAAAGGTACTGGAATGTTTAGGTTAGAATTAGAGTAAATATATTTATTGTATATTATGGTATATTGTATAATTATATTATGGTATATTGTATATTATGGTATATTATAAATATATAATATATATGGTATATTGTAGTTAAGTAAACCAAATAAATATTGTGTGAGTCACTTATTTTAGTAAAATAAATTTTTAATTTTTAAGTAATATTTGAGCATAAGTTATAAATGAAAAATTTTAAAGAAAAATATTTTCGATGTTTACATTGACCGGCCAATTCATCTCTACGATTCAGTAGTTCTTTATTTTTAGGAAACCTTAAAATCTACAGCTTTTCATTCAGGCACGGTGGGCAGATGTCGTAGAAAGACTTACAAATTCTTGTCTTTTTCTAGAATTTTTCCTTTTATTTTGAGGGTTTTGTTTGTATCCTTTAACTTTCAAAAGTTTTTCTAAATAGCCATGAATTTATCTTACATTTTCTTGATAAATCACTTTCACTATTTATTTTAAAATATCTGAGACATGAAAATTTGTGTGTAGTGATATAATGATTTTATAAACCATTGTAATAACAAATTATACTACACACACACACACACACACACACACATATATATATATATATATATATATATATATATATATATATACTAGCAGTATAGCCCGCCGTTGCTCGGGTGTAATGAAAGCTTTAAAACTAATCCATGGTCCTGGAGCTCAGACTCTTTGGACGTTGGCACGAAAAACTAAAAAGCAATAGTTGTTTCCAGTTAAAGCGAAACAGTAGACCGTAAGAAAAATGAATGGATGTAAGTCAAATTTTTTTTTCCTGGTATCGATATTAAATAAGTTTTTTTCGTCGTAAACTGAATTTTGAAGGCTAAATAAGTGCTCTGAGTAAATGGTATCATGGCTGAGACTAAGAACTACAATTATACCTACTTAGAGCCAAACCTGAAGCAAAAACTAAAATGAAAGGGCTGAAGAACTGATTTTGAACACACCCGGTAAGATATCGGGGTATCGATTTCCAATATCGAGTTAAATAAGTCATCCAAGGATAGAACTGCAACCTTGAACTTCTGAATATCGTTTCTTATGCCTTTGTCTATTAGTGTATTAAATTTGATAACTCGATTTTTTCGATTATCGATTTTCGATATTTATCGGGGGTACCTCGACACAAAACCTAGCTAAGAACACTCGCAGACACTTATAGTACAACTGAGTTAATTTTCCAGAAAAGCGGTTCAGCCGTTTCGGAGTCTATAGATAACGGACACACACACACACACACACACACACACACACACACACACAGACAAAGTTCCATTTATAAATAAGTTTATATATATAGTTTATATATATATATATATATAAACTATAAACTATATATATAAACTTATTTATAAATGGAACTATATATATTCAAATGAATAAGGAACAACGAAAATAATTGCAACGTTCAAAACATTAATTTAATGCAGTATTCAATATAAAAATAGAGAAATTAATATTTATTATTAATTATTACTTTAGAACATGTGCAAACTACAAACTACTACAAAATTGTAGGTACAATTTTGTATTAGTTTGTAGTTTGCACATGTTCTAACGTAATCATTAATAATATATATATATATATATATATATATATAGATATAGATAGATAGATAGATAGATAGATAGATAGATAGATAGATAGATAGATATTAATGTCTTTCACTGATATTTGAGCCATTTTTTAACTCAAGAATAAACAAAAAAGCATAAAGAATTAGTCAATGAAATTTTGATAGAACTAATAGAATATTTAGGAAAAATACGTTGTAAGATCATTCTTTTCTATATATTTATAGTCGTACTAATATCCTCATATTTGTTGTTACGATTATAACGTTTCGAGTGTAATACTAGCATTTTCAGGTGTCTTTCAATCCGCTTAACTTTTATGGAATTTCGACGGTGTCAAATTGTTATCATTCCGTTGTCTGTATCTACAGATACATCGTCTTGGTTAATTGTTTACTTATTGCTAGTCTAACTATATAACTGTATCACCCGGCCCAGGGACTGAATTCAGTTATTAGGTCATTATGTCATGAGGGTATAGAGGATTAAATCGTTGGTTCATGAATTTGGTGGCAGTAATTGTGAGTTAAATCTTTCAGATGGATAGTACATATATACTCAGGCTCAGCGGAAAAAGAACTAGCAATAACTAAACAATTAACCCAGACAAGATATGCTTAGGACAATATTCAATGTAAATGATGATAACTCTTCATTCTAATATAGAATGTTGCCTTTAAAATTAGCTTTTTACTTTTGACTAAAGGGCTGATTTGTTGATATTCAATGTTACTTGAGTCCGATGATTATCAAGTTTTTTCTTGCAGCTCTATTCACAGTAAAGTGAGTTCACTTCTCACTGGGTGTTCCGTGCTGCCGGATTTCCTGGTTCTGATAGTTCCGTTTTTGTCACTGATATCAGTGATCAGTTTTATGACACAGGGAAACACTGTTTATTAAATTTACTTAGCCTGGCTTTAGTATGTAAGATCGTCTCTATTCAGAAGTTTAGCGTAACAGACCTTCTACCATAATGATCCCTTCAATTGAATACAGTTATGAAAAAAACAAAACAAAAAAAAACAAGATTGACCAGAAGAAACGGTGTCAGTATAATATGGGGCCTACCTTTTTGATTCTTTATAGTATATGGCCTACCCGGTTTGAATGTGTCTTACCTCAATAAGAGTACATTTATAGATATAAGTATTCGGCTGTTTATTGAAACTAATTATTTTTTATATTTATTTATTTTTAAAAGATTCAATAAGCTCTGTATTTAATAGTTAAGTATAAATATAATAAACAAACAAAATATAGGATCTTTTAATTGTTACCAGCAGTTCTTAACTACTTGTTACTAAACATACTAAAACAGCAACTATTTATTACTAAACATTCTAAGCCAACATCTTTAACTATCTTTCACTGAACATCCTTTAATTGAAACAAGCAGTTCTGTATCTATCTGTTACCAGACAGTTATAATAGTTTCTTATAATATGCTTTTTTAAGGTAGCTAAACCAGTGACAGAATTTCGCAGGCGACATTCTATACCGGCACCGAAAAAACTTATCCGCGGTTGATTCGGAATTGTGTAAAGAAACAGTGTTCACCCCTTTGCAAAAGTCACGCATATAATTAGTTATATTTCTTGTTACTCCGATCCCCACGAGGCAAAAGATACAGAGACAGAAAGTGAGAATAAGAAAAATAGGAGTACAGGTAAACCCTGTTAAAAAGCCAAATTGTGTTACTGATAAAGAAAGAGAAAATTAAAAGAGGAAGAAAGGAAAAAGCATGAAAGAAAAGAAGGTAAAGAGAAATTATAGAAAAAAGAGAAAATCTGGTTGAAGACATAGTGAAGTAATGGACAGTGGCTCGGATGGAGAAATCGGAGAGCCGAGTTCGGATTCCAGTCGAGTTGGTTACATTTACTTACGTGCACTTACTCTTACACTTGGGAAATCTTCTTCCCCTCAGGTAAGAATCCATTCCATCTCTCATTATCCCCAGCCTTAAGTAGGACTGATTGGATGGTAACAGGCCTATAAGAAGAACTCTTGAATACAAAACCTTCAGGTATGGGTTAAACAACTTCACCTACCCGCAATTAACAAAGCGTTGTGAGTATTGCTACAGCCCTGGGGAAATGTTCAATCAGGGAGGGGTTTCTCTAACAAGAGTAAGAATCCTCTGCTCTGGATTTGGATTTGGTTGTAGTGTGTGATTAACGCCCGGAAATACACCTGAATCGAATTTGATACTAACAAAAAACTTTTGTTCTCAGAGAAGTTGATCAGTGATGCCACCGATCCGTCTCACCCCAGATGATACCAAAATTGACTTTGCACTCACTGTCACACTAGAGTGCCATAGAAGTCTTAGTGGGTTAACATGGAAGTTGATTTTCTCGCCACCAGGTGTCGATTTGCGCCTCAGACAAGATATCAGTAGTCTCCTCAAGCATGTAAGCAAGTGATTGACCAGCTATTCTTAGGATGTAGAACAACCGGGTGACAGGAAGATATATAAGCGCCCTATTGAGAAGGAAAAAGAAGAGAGTGTTTCACATCCATGTGAGAAGACTTTATGATCGAAGAAAATACCCAATGACACACACCCACTTGCTGATAATAGTTTATAGCAGAACAGGGACTGTAAAAGAAAAGGAAGCTGTGGAGAGCCATAACCACTCTTATTCTGGTTAAGAAACAGTAAATCCAGGCACGCAGTAAGTATCGAACTCATTACTGTCGGCAAGACTAGTTTGTTAATCTGCAGAATCGAATGTGTAGGTGATTTTAGCAGATCCAGTTCTTTCATTTACTAAATTTAAAAAAAATCGATGCATCTTGAACAGTCTAAAATATAATCTTATCTCACATTCCATTCAGTTGGTATTTGCTATAGCAAGTGAGATACCTCATATTTGTTACTTTGTGTCAGGCTAAGTTAAACATAATAAATCACAAAAGAATAAACCCCTGGCGAAATTCGAATATGTCCCTTTTCCTAGGCAACACTGCTGGTCCTGCGACAACAGCCTTAGCGATTAGATCACAAAGACAACTGGTGTTTCGCGCATTTGGGGAAAATAAAGAACGAACCATCTATAGTTAGCGTTGAACTTCTGAAATTATAAGTTTATTATAATCTATTATGATTTTATCCTGCATTATTTAGACATTCTTCTACCCTCTTCAGGTGATATTTTTTATAGTGCAGATTGATTTGATGGTCATATTTTGTTTATAATTTGGTCAGTGACTACATCAACAACTGAGTGTTGTATCGACTAAAAATTAATTTGAAAAATACCAGAAAAATTAGTGCGAGTCATTGAAACAATAAAAAATAAAAAATAAAAATAAAAAAGGAAAGGGATATGAAACGAAGATATAGTTACTCATCACACCGAAATGTCGATTCCTTTGAGCCTGACTAATTTTGTATGACATCATATCGGAGAAATATCTCGTCAGCTGCTTCAGAGCAATCATTGATTTTCCTACACTCAACACCGATTTCAATCATTGTCTGATTTACTATTGGCAGATTAAAGAAGACCTAAGACAAAGGTATTTTGTCAACTGGTTCAGACCAAATAATTTTTTAAGAGATATTTCATGAGCTGTTCTAGAAACAAAGAAAAATTCCTCACAATAGACGCACCAAGAATTAAGAAATTTATCCCAAGACATCCCATCAGTAATATATCGCATTAGCCCCATGTTTCCCAACCCCGGAGTAAATTACTCTAGTGGGGTAATGAGCCTATATTTTAGGGTTAATGGATGTTTGGTTTGGGAATTTCAGGACAATATTACCTCATTTTGTGGGAAATTGGAACTATGGACCAGACGGAAAGGGAAGTTTTTTTTTTGCACAATTTTCTGCATTGGATGCCTTCCTTAATAAAGTTAATTCTGAAGACATCCTCAACCACATGAAGACAGACATCAGTGATCACCTAAATGGCCTCTTGAAAAACTTACGTAAGTACTTTCCAAACTTGAATAATTTCAACAATGAATAGGTATGAAATCCATATCTTGTGAGTGAAGATATCATTCCTGATGAGGATTATCCAGCAAAAGAAGAATTTCTCACACTCAGGATGAACAATGCATGGAAGCTTTTGTTTGAGACCAAGTCTGGATCTCTCGTCTGCAGGATATACCAACACTAGCCTCTAGAGCAGTACAAATTCTCATAGGATTTTCAACCACTTATGTATGTGAATAAGCATTTTCTACTGTCCTTGGAATGAAGACCACGAAAAGTAGCAGACTCAAGGTGGCAAACGACGCCCGAATATCCTTTTCAGTCACAAAGCCAAGAATAAATAAACTGGCACATTCAATACAAGCTCAACACTAACATTAAGAATCATGGCTAGGTTACGGCTACTATACGTCTGATTATTATAGATTGGTACTATTGTATTGAATAATTTCCATTAACTTTGTCTGCTTTTATGTATGAAAATATAATTACTTCTTTTCTTATATTACAGGTATTTGTTCATTGGGGTAATGGATAAAAGTGAAATTATATTTTGAGGTAATCGCAGCAAAAAGGTTGGGAACCTATGCATTAGCCGCTCCAGAATAGTTAACAACGATTCACCTGAAAATTCCTACATTCCAAAGGATAAAGTGCTCTTCAGTATGTCATGCAGAAAATTATTTTTTTCCTCAACGCATTCAAGTAAATAGGCAACTACAAATTATAGAATAACTTGTACGTCTAAGCTGCAGCAACTTATACGGTTTATTTTGTTTCAGACGAATAAAAATTATAAAAATAATAATTACTAAGGTTAGTGCAAAAATAGTCCGCAAAAGTGAACTTTGTACATTTGTGAAGTAAACGTGTTAAGATTTGCATAAAGACGCCCGAAGATAAACCAAATATTTACAAAAAAAATGTAGTGCGTAAAACGTTTTCATTTAAGAAAATGCTGCTTAAATTTATTCACTTTCCAAAGTTACGCAATCGTTGATGAGGGATGTTAATTAATTCGTTTTCTACGGCTGATCAATATTTGCAGATTATTTAAAACCAAAAAATATTTTTGATTGTAAGAATTTTTAGGAGATAATAATGGTACAACTTTACTACTTATCTCATAGCTGTGGGTGGGGAAGAGAGGAATTCACATTTTCCCCAAGGTTATTTGCGTGTAAGGGAATAACAAACCCAACGAGATCTGAACCCTCGACTCTCCAATTAACACTTCCGAGACATTATCAGTTGCACTACCGATACATCCAAGTTTACAGCACCTGTTATTCTAATGCGGTCACTCATCTAGGTAGTAACCAGGTTCGACGTTGCTTAACTTCGGTGATCGTACGGGAACCGGTGTTTCAACGTGATTTGGCCGTAAGTTCATTCTGCCATCGGTACATGCAAACTTTACAGCACCTGGCATTCCCAAGCGGTCACCAATCTAGTAACTGACCAGGCTCGACGTTGCTTAACTTTGGTGATCGTACTGAAGCCATTGTTTCAACATGATGTGACCGTAAATCATACCACTCGCACGTTCAAGCTTACACCACCTAGCATTCCAAAGTGATCACCAATCGCGGTACTGACTAGGCTCGACGTTGCTCAACTTCGGTGATCGTACTAAAACCGTTCTTTCTATGCAATGTGGCCATAAGCCCAAAGACAAACTAAGTCTAATTAACCAGTGTTTGTGAAGTACGTTGAATTTTCTACTCGGATCTTATTTGGCCAACTGCAATATATTTATGTTTTATTGTCTTAATTATTGGAGTTAATGAAATACGGGCGTGTGGTTGAGTAGTTATAAAAATCGTTTTTCATCTTAAGACCCGAGTTTGAATCTCACTGTGGTCAATCTGTCGGGCGATAATGCCGGCTCGCGGCACCAATGGAAAGTGCCTGAAAACCGTACCATAGTTTGACCCAAACCTTGTGAGTGAAGACAGAAACATTAAAAGACCGCCGATAGTTGTGCTAGCACGAAATTACAAGCCATCTTGACCGAGACTTTGATCGTACTGAGCGTGTTAAACTGTTGATAACGCCAGATTATGCACTCTTGCTTGTAAACTGTAACTAGGGTTCAACCAGCATAGTTGCAATATAAACCACGAATGTGCTTGAGCAGGCGTCTGTAACAGGGATTGACTAGCCGTGTAAGTGTGCACCGAAACGAATAACCAACCATTATTAAATTAATCATTGTTATATAATTTTTTGCTAATATTCCTATCAACTTATTTCTCTTTCATCTAGTAGTTATAAAAAGTAATAGTCATATCAGTCAGTTAATTGCCTAACGTGACACACGCTTGAGTGATCATGTCTCGAAAGAGACATGACTGATTAGGCAGGAGATTTCCCCACATTATGTTGCCATTACTATCTTCGGTAGACCTGTTGCCAACCAAGGCTATAGACCCCAATATTTTCTGCTATAGCTAAAGGGAGAAAAGATGGATTAATATCTTTCCCAAAGGTATTTGTGCATAAATGAATGAAATGAATTCGACTAGTCATAAAGCATTATCTACAGTCATATACTATACGTAATACTATTATATGTCTGAGATGAAGCATTGTTAATTTTTCTAGTTTATTCCCGTTGCTTTGCATCGCAGCTCTCAGATCATCATTCTACGATCTTTAAGTTAGTAGTTAAGATTTTAGTGACATGCTCTTGTTCATTTCTTTTTTATTTGAAATTTTGTGATTAGTAGTCTTTTGAGATTAAACTGTAAGGCTTCTTCATCATTGCTGTAACAGTGTATTTTCACACAGCATCAGTGGTCGGTGTTTGAGCCCTGTTAAAGGCAAGGATTTCAGGACAAAGCATACTCCCTATCTTCCGTTTCGATTTATTTGTTCTTGTGCCGGACCAATCTAAGCTTAGTAAATATCTTTTACATGAAAATATTTGGTTTTGGAGAACCAATTTGCTTCCTGCTACTTCTACAGACATAGGAATTTCACAGCAACTTTCGCAGTTTCTTATTCAATTTTGTTAGGGTATCTTTTGTTGATTAGTCAGAATGCAATTAAAGGAACAGGGACGGAAGTACAAATCAGACAAACAAGATTGGAATTTCCTCCCTCTCCCTAATCTTTAATTTTTGGGTAGAATTCTATTGTTTTAAATGCAGAGAAAGGAATTCCTCCCTTCCTTAGTTTGAAAATTATGAAAAAAATCTGGTTATTATTATTATTATTATTATTAGTAGTAGTAGTAGTAGTATGATGATGATGATGATGATGATGATAATGGTGTAGACGAATTTTAGAAGAGGTCATGAAGAGTATTAAATTGGTTTATATATAAAAAAGCAAAAATGATGAAAACGACAAAATAGAAGCGCAGAAATTTAAAAAATAGAAGCGAAGAAGAAGAGATAAGATAGAGAGAAAGAGAGAGAGAGAGAGAGAAGGAGAGAGCGAGAGGTAAACGAGTGGGTGAGAAAATTATAGATGTTTAGAGAGGACAACGTGAAGAGAAGAAAAATATATAAAGAAAAAGAGACAAAATGACAAAAAGGAAAACAAAAGCGAAGAGAATGATATGTTTAGACAGAGAGAAACACAGAAAGACAGAGAGAGATATAGAGAGACAGAGACAGAGAGACAAAGACAGGAAAAGAGAGAGAGACAGAGACAGAGAGACAGAGAAACAGAGAGAGTCAGAGATAGAGGTACATAGAGAGACAGAGAGAGACAGAAAGAGAGACAAATTATATATATATATAGTGAGATAAAGAACGAATGAAAGGAATAAAAAACGAAAACAATGAATAGGAAAGAGAAATATCGGAAGTAAAAAAGAGACACGAAAAGTGCAAAATAAGGGAGAAATGGAAATGAACACATTGACTGGGAGAAAAAGTAGACAAACTTATGGAAAGAGTATGCAAAAGACCGAAAAATATAATAGGAAAGAGAGAGAGAGAGAGAGAGAGAGAGAGAGAGAGAGAGAGAGAGAGGGAAAGTGACAAACAGAGAAAAAGGAGAAAGAGAAGGCGAAGGAGAGAAAGGAAGAGAGAAAGGATATGCAGTGAGATGTTTACCGACAGAGTGAGTGGGATGGACAATAGTAAAGTTGCTTAGGCAGTGAGAAAAGCGGATAGAAAGGAGAGAAAGAGCAATAGAAAACAGTGTATTGGAAAGATAACGATAGATAGAAAGAGAGAAGAAAGGGAGAGTTGGAAAATGTAAAATAGAACGAGAAAGAGAATAAGAAAAAGCAAGGGAGAGAGAGAGAGGGGGGGAAGCGAGATGTATAAGAAACACAAGGACAGGAAAGTCTGATCCAGATGATTTTAAAATCTTGTTTGAATTGATGTTGGTTTTGCTTTTTATATTCGGTCTTATTATTTTTAGTCAATCAACTATTTTTGTTGCTATTTGTTAATTAATTTTGTTTTATTTTCATCTGCGTTGAGTTTTGTTTTGTATTAGAGATTTTCTAAATCTATTTTGGTTTAAAACAGACATTGGCCAAATATTTCTATTGCTTGCCGTTATTGCTATTATTTGGATTATCCATGTGATGGAAGTTAAGGATTTAAACTGTAGATCAAGTGACAATATGTCTCTTCACATCGACAACACTTAGCTCAGTGCTTCTACTGACTTTACTGACGTTTTGTTTGACTTGTTTCACTTGTTTCTCAGATTTTGAATTATTTCTACTTTCTTTTTCAAAATGCTTACCAAAGATGTTCCAAGTGACAGTTGTGCTATTTTCACATTTTCTATTTTTTTTTTTTTTTGGCAGTGTTGTCCTCATAGTTTTCTTGTTTTTAATTCTTTCGTTTTTCATCACTGATTTTTTCTTCTTTTTTTGTTTTGCTTACAATAATTTTTCCTAACCTGAATAGAGTGATTCGTTTAAATTCTATAGTCGTATGGAATTTTTTTGTTTTTTGCAGAAGTTTTGATTATAGTATTTATACGTATGCCCAACATATCATCATCAGTTGTCTGTTTTTCTTTATAGCAGAGAAATCTGAGTATATATTCATTGTCATTGCTTTTCGACATCACCACCGCTATTGTAGGAAGATAGTATAGCACCAGTCTTTCTAGAAGAAATGAATATAAAGACCATCACTGAAACTCCTGCCTTCTGAATGAAGAATAGGTAACAAAAAACATTTATCTTAACTTTAACATTATACACAAGTCATGACTCTAATACGTTACTATTTTTCTATTTCTCACGGCGGGTGAACGATATAGCGTAGTCAGTTCGCAAAATATTATTTTTGGAGTGAGAGCAATAATCAGACAGATAGACAAAGAGAAATTATGTTTGAATTAGTCTTTTTAAATAGATTTTCGAAATTTAGTTAGTATTTCGACACTGACATTCTTTCTTATTTGAAAGAATCTTTTACTTTGCAAATAATAATCATGTCAGAACATCGAATAAAAATGATACAATTTTTGCCCGTTTTAGATTTTTCCTCAGAATTCATTGCATGTAATCTTTCTACATTGGATTATACAAAATCAAAGTTGGGATGTCAAACACATTTTATCGGAAAATTAATTTTCACGATATTACTATTGTTTCGTTTTTTTTCTTCAAATAATAATAATAATAATAATAATAAGAAGAAGAAGAAGAAGAAGAAGAAGAAACTTAATAATGATAAAAAATAAACTAATTTTGGAATTTTTATTATGAAAATTCATACTGAATTATTACAGATTATGCAATAAAATATTTTTTGTTGTTAAAAATTTCTCGTGTTTTTAAGAGATTAATTTCAACATAAATTAATTTATTTTACATCCCATTCCCGAAATATTATTCTTTCTTACTCGGACGAATTGTTTATTTTGAAATATAAGGCCATGTGGCGGGAATTAATTCACTGCTTTACATTTTATAATTTTGTAACATACAAAAAGAGGAAGAAAATTTTCATGATGCATATTTGAATTTTCTAAAAGCAAAAAGATTTATTTATTATATAAGAAAAAAAATCACCTATTTAGCATTTATATGCGGCGCAATTGGATTGGCAATCGTTGGAAATCGCCCAGGTTTTAGGTATATGATATTTTTAACAACAACAACAACAACAACAACATCAACAACAACAACAACAACAACAACGACAAAGATGATGATAATAATAATAATAATAACAAACACTGGTATGAACATCACCCAGCACCGGTTACAGAAATAGAAGATGTCACCATTCTATGGGATTACACCATCTACACAGATAGAAAAATTGAAGCAAACAGGCCAGACATTATTGTTAAAAACCAGAAGGAGAAAACTTGTCTATTAATTGATATGGCTTGTCCAGCGGATTGTAACATAGCAATCAAGGAATTTGAAAAACTGTCAAAATATAAAGACCTGGAAATTGAAATAGAAAAAAATGTGGAAATTGAAAACAAGAGTTGTGCCAGTGATAGTAGGTGCACTTGGAATGATAAAAAATGGAACAAAACAACACATTGAAAGAATCCCTGGAAACCCCAGCTTAAGAGATATACAAAAAATTGTCTTAGTAAGTACAGCCCACACACTAAGGAAAACTTTATCTATGTAATGCTGGAGATGATAGGGAAGATAGAAAAACATGAAATGGAGTCATAACAACACGCCACGACCTGCCTTAGGTCTCCTCGCAGACTTGGTTGGTAGTGAGACCAAAGCAGAAATCGAAAGATGATGAAAAATGACATAATAATAATAATAATAATAATAATAATAATAATAATAATAATAATAACCCTAAAGAACTTAGCAAGGATTACGCAGGAGATAGAACGAATGCAAAATAAACCCGAACAGACATGGTCTGGAATTACAGAAGATGATGTTAAATTTGCACTAAAAAAAGCACACAATTGGAAATTCCCAGGTATAGATAAAATTCCTAACTTTTGGCTATATTATTTAAATGCAGCACATAAAAAACTAGCCAAAGAACTTCAAGAAATGGTTGACGATCCCACTAAAATTCCTGCATGGATGACCAAAGGAATTACATTTCTTCTACCCAAGAATGGTGACACAAACAACCCGAAAAACTACAGACCAATTACATGTCTTCCGACAACATATAAACTATTAACATCTATTTTAACAAAACAGACATATTTATTCTTAGAAAGAAATGACATGTTACCGCTTGAACAAAAAGGGTGCAAACGTGGCTGTTATGGTTGTAAAGACCAATTGCTAATTAACAAAATGATCCTGGAAAACTGCTACAGTACAAAGAAAAATCTTAGTACTGCCTGGATAGACTACCGAAAGGCATTCGATAGTGTGCCACATGACTGGATTTTAAAGATTTTAATATATACAAGATATCGCCCGTCATCATCAATTTCATCAAACAGTGTATGTCTATATGGAAAACAACCCTTTACCTCAATCATATAAATGGAACCTATAAGTCTGATGAAATAAACATCAAAAGAGGTATATTTCAAGGTGATTCTTTATCTCCCTTACTATTCTGCATATCATTAATAGCACTAACCAGTCAACTTAATAAAACAGAATGTGGTTATAAAATAGGCCAAAAGAAAATAAGCCATCTATTTTACATGGATGACTTAAAGTTATATGCTAAGAATGATAATGAGCTGGAAGGTCTTCTGCAAACTGTAAAATGCTTCAGCGAAAACATTGGAATGAAATTTAATTTGAATAAATGTGCTAAAGCTACAGTTTTACGTGGATCAATACAAGAAACATCTTCAATTAGCCTAGACCCTGCTGTAACAATAAAAGAATTGAAACCAGAAGAAGCTTATAAATACCTAGGTGTAAATGAGAGCGAAAACATTCACCATAAAAAAATGAAAGAAATAGTGCGTAAAGAGTACTATAGAAGGCTACGAATGATATTAAAAACTGAATTAAATTCACAGAACAGAGTTATTGCCATTAATAGCCTTGCAATCCCAGTTGTCCAATATAGCTTTAACATCTTAAACTGGACTCTAAACGACATCAGGCGAATAGATGCTAAAACAAGAAAGCTTCTTTCTAAGCATAAGATGCATCATCCAAAGGCTGATGTAGACCGTCTATACATACCCCGTAAAGAAGGTGGAAGGGGTCTTATTCAGCTGGAATTGTCATACAAGACAACAACTATTGGCTTACTAACATACATAGAAACAACAAAGGATTGGATGATACAATTAGTAAGGCAACATGAAGAAAGAAAGAAAAAATATTCAATAATAAAAGAAGGCAGTAAATACAAACAAGATTTACAGTTAGTAGATTCTGTAGAAAAGCAAAACAGAAGCCAAGAACCAACTATTGCGGCAAAGAATATGAAAATGAAAGCCAAAGATAAAGCTCTTGAACAGATGAAACAGCGCTGGCAAGACAAACCTCTGCATGGCCAATATCCAGTACGTGCCAATAAATCCAATGTTGACAAAGTTAATACTCATCGATGGTTACGTGCATCTGGATTAAAGTCTGAAACTGAAGGATTTATACTTGCAGCACAAGACCAAAGTCTTTTCACGAGAAACTTTCAGGCAAATATTATGCATAATAATATGGATCCAAAATGCAGGTTTTGTGATAAACACCAAGAAACAATAGACCACCTAATCTCAGGCTGTCCTGTGCTTGCCCCAAACGAATATAAAAATCGCCACGATAGAGTTGGGCAATATTTACATTGGGCAATGTGCAAACATTATGGAAAAGCTGTAAACAAAGACTGGTATGAACATCATCCAGCACCGGTTACAGAAATAGAAGATGTAACCATTCTATGGGATTACACCATCTACACAGACAGAGGAATTGAGGCAAACAGGCCAGACGTTGTTGTTGGGGGCCGGAAGGAGAAAACTTGTCTATTAATTGATATGGCTTGTCCAGCGGATTGTAACATAGCAATCAAGGAATTTGAAAAACTGTCAAAATATAAAGACCTGGAAATTGAAATAGAAAAAATGTGGAAATTGAAAACAAGAGTTGTGCCAGTGATAGTAGGTGCACTTGGAATGATAAAAAATGGAACAAAACAACACATTGAAAGAATCCCTGGAAACCCCAGCTTAAGAGATATACAAAAAATTGTCTTAGTAAGTACAGCCCACACACTAAGGAAAACTTTATCTATGTAATGCTGGAGATGATAGGGAAGATAGAAAAACATGAAATGGAGCCATAACAACACGTCACGACCAGCCTTAGGTCTCCCCGCAGACTTGGTTGGTAGTGAGACCAAAGCAGAAATCGAAATATGATGAAAAATGACATAATAATAATAATAATAAATGCTCTGATGCTAACCTAAGCAGGTTATCATATCATCTGATTGCAGATGTCAATATTTACATATTTTGTCTTGGTGAATTAAAATAAGTTTCATTAAATACACGCATTCAGTAGCGTAGATTTGTTTCTCAATTGTCTGTTGGGCACGTTCCCACTCCTATAGGAGCTGAAACAATGTGCATCTTTGTTTATGAGCGGAAGTAGTGGAGAAGCATAATGGCTGCGTGTCCATATAACGGCTTTATTTTATTTTGTAAAGGTGACTTGGTAATCACATCTAGAAACTTTGAAACACTCTCAGTCAGTCAGAGATTATCTGAGCGGATTATGTTACCTCACCTGAAGGTATTTCTAACTGGGCCCCACCTACAAAGATACACGCTACTTTTATCAAAAACTTGTCAATATTGTCACGCGCATTTGGCTGTGATGCATGTACCTGGTATATCTTTATGAGAGTTGTTGTCATGATGGTTATCCTGGGCATCGTATATTGGCAATCAGCATCATTTTGTTGGCGTGCTGCTCCTCCACTACTACTACTACTCACACGATTGGGCGATCATGTCTCTCTCGAGCCATGACTGACTAGGCAAGAAATTTCCCTGCAGTAGGTTGCTATTATTTTCTGCAGTAGACCGTTTGCCAGCCAAGGCTATAGAACCCAATCTGTCCTGCTGTTCAACCTATAGCTGGAGTGGGAAAAGCTGAATTAATACCCATCCCAGGAGTACTTGTGCGTAAGTGAATGAAATGAATTCAACTGGAATTCAAACTTGGGTTTTCGATTTGTCATTCCGAGTCGATATCCATTGCACTAGTACTACCACTCCCACTACTGCTACTACTACTATTACTACTAATAATAATCATGACAATAATAACAATAATAATCTTAGTTTTATGTTTATGTCTAATGACTTTTTATATTACGAGTTGAATTGAAAATTCGCGACTCCTTTTCATTATAGATTATATTTGCGTCTGGCGAGTTAATGTTGAATAAATTCACTTCTAAGCAGCTGTTTAATAACGCTTTTAACGGCATCGGACGAAAATTTTTTTTTTTTTTTTTTTTTTTTTTTTATAAGCGTTTCACCCCGAGCAAGGCATGTCACTGCCACTACTGTGCAGGGGGCTACGTAGAGAGGAGAAAGGCTGGTTAAATATAGGACATTTAAGAGGGTGGGTGATAGGCGGGTGAGGATACCGAGAATGAGGGTTGGTAGATGAGAGTGTTGTGAGAATAGTTGGGAGTTAGTGTGATAGGAGGTGTCTATTGACCCTACATTTAAACACCTGGAGATTGTAACTGTCGGGAAAGCAGACTTGTGGAAGGGAGTTCCACAGGCGGGAGGCGCGAGAAAAGAAGCTGTTGGAGTAGAATTTACGGTTACATCTTATTTGTTTAACTGTAAAAGGGTGGGACCTAGTTGCTAATCTAGTATCTCGTGTAAATTCGTGCTTGGGCGGCACCAGTGATCTAAGCTCATCGGAGCAGAAGCCATGAAAGTACTTGTAGAAGAGGCACAGGGAAGCTACATCACGCCGGTGTGAGAGCGGCTGCAGCCGGTCTGCCAAGTTAGTATCAACCACGTTACAGATCCTCCTTTGTATTTTGTCAAGAAGCCCAAGGAGAGCAGCAGGGGCACCCGACCAGATATGGCAGCAATATTCAATACACGGGCGGATGGTAGATTTGTATATGTGCAGAATAGTTTCAGGTGGGAAAAATTTCCGGGCCCTGCACAGAGAGCCGACTTTCATAGCAATTTTTGGTAATGTAACGTACCCAGGTGCTGACTGCGGAAGTGACCACGTCCCAGTCATCTGCAAACTAAAAGTGAAACTCCGAAGACTGAAGAAACCCAGCATAACACCAAGACTGCAATACGACACACTAGAGGATGATCTCACCCTGCAGAAAGAATATAATAACAGCGTAAAAAAGAAATATGAAGAACAAATTGGAAAAGGATACTCAAAATGGGAGTCACTAAAAGAAGCAATGGTGACCTCAGCGAACAACATAGCCCCAAAGGAAATCAGACGCTGAAGAAAAAATGAGTGGATGACCGAAGAGATCCTCCACATGATGCAAAGGAGACAAAAAATAACGCCAAGACACGGAGCAGAGTACAAAAACTTCACAGGGAGATAAGGAACAAATGCAGACAAGCCAAAGAGGAATGGCTCAACAACAAATGTGCAGAAGTAGAGAGACTGAGCAGGAACAACAAAGCAGAAATGCATAAAGAGATAAGAGAACTGACAGGACAAAAAACCTGTTCCTAAACAGGATGCATAAAATCCAAGGAAGGGACAATCATAGTAGAGAAAGAGGAAATACTCCAGCGATGGGAAGAATACATAAAGGATCTCTTTGGCGACAAGAGAGAACAACCGAGAATACACAAGAAGATGGATGGACCGGAAATACTAAAATCCGAAGTGGAAGCTGCAATGGCCAAAATGAACAGAAAAAAAGCACCTGGCCCAGATGGCATAGTGATAGAGCTGCTGACAGCCTTAGAAGAATATGGCATAGAAAAGATTACCGACATAATAAACGAAATTTATAGCAGCGGAATAATACCAGACGACCTATGCAAGTCGATATTTATAGCACTGCCGAAGAAACCAGGTGCAAACGAGTGTGAACTACACAGAACTCTCAGCTTAATGAGTCACATTACAAAACTGATTGTCAGAATCATGATGAATAGAGCGAGAAGCAGAATCAGGCCAGAGATAGGGCAGGAACAGTGCGAGTTCGTCAAAGACACTGGAACAAGGAACGCCATATTCATGATTAGGATGCTCTCTGAAAGGGCATTGCAAATGAAGAAAGACTTGTACCTATGCTTCATTGATTACGCGAAAGCATTCGACAAAATACGACACAAAGAAGTGATGGAAATGATAGGCAACCTCGACATTTTCGGCAAAGATATAAGAATAATCAAGAATCTCTACTGGCAGCAAACGGCCTGCATACGGACAGGTAACGACCTCAGTAGATACACAAAGATAGAAAAAGGCGTAAGACAAGGATGTGTCTTTTCACCGGATTTGTTCAACCTATACAGCGAGAATATTTTGAGGACCCTAGATGACACACCAGGATTTATTATTGGAGGCCACAACCTGAACAACATAAGATACGCGGACGATACAGTACTGATTGCGGACACGGAAAGGAAACTGCAAGATCTCATACAGAAAGTAGCAGTGGAGAGTGACAAGAAGGGACTACAAATAAACTTTAAGAAAACTGAGTGCATGGTCATCAGCAAAAAATACAACCCAAAATGCCAAATACAGGTGGGGGATAACAGAATCAAACAAGTCCAAGAATTTAAGTACCTAGGAAGTGTTCTAACAGGAGACGGAAAGTGCGACACGGAGATCCGAAGGCGAATTGGCATGGCAAAGAACGCGTTCCAGAAGATGAGCAAAATACTAACACACAGGAAGATCTCAATAGAAACGAAGAAAAGAGTGCTAGACTGCTACGTGATGTCAGTCTTCAGTACGGCTGTGAATGCTGGACAATATCATCGAAAATGAGGAAAAAACTGGAAGCGGCCGAAATGTGGTTCTACAGAAGGATGCTACGGATATTGTGGACTGAGCATACAAGCAACGACGAAGTGTTAGAAAGAATGGCAACAAAAAGGAAATTGATGCTGAGCAGCAGGAAGAGACAACTGAAGTTCCTGGGACATGCGATGAGGAAGGGGAGCCTGGAGAACCTGATACTGACTGGTTAGATAGAAGGAAGGAGAGACAGAGGAAGGCAGCGGATAACATATCTGCAGAGTCTGATCAGGTGGATGACGGAACGGGGGTTGCCAGGAGCAACAGGAGCAAACATACTAAGAGCCACAAGCGATAGGGAGACGTGGAGATCCATGATCGCCTACGTCCTGAAGGGACAGGGCACATAGAAGAAGAAGAAGAAGAAGAAGAAGGTATACAAAGGTTATATTTGATGAGTGAGAGAAATAGGATAAATACAGTCTCCTATCCTCTACTTTGAAGGTAGATTCTGGAAATGGATGAATGAGAATAATAAGTGGCTTTGCCTCTGAATATGAAAAAGATGTCTATAAATCCAAGTGTAGTATCGTATATAAAGAAAAGTGACAATAAAATGCTTTTGTGTATTATTTATATACGGTACTGTGAAGTACTGAATAATAAACTGAATAACTACATCAACGTGTCTATGTACAAATTAAGCAGATAAAAAGTGAGAGTAGTAGAGTATATGTTGAAAATAAAAAACTGTGTTGCTTATTGAAAGCTGTTATTCATAATAAAAATGTTGGTTTGAGATTAACTTGTAAATTAAAAAAAGTGAATTATTTCCTTGAAAAATTCTTAATTCAAGTTGAAAAGCCATTAATGAGAGTAAGAGTCCCGATCTGCAAGGACGATTATCTACGAGAATTGTATAAAAAAGTGATAAAATTCAAAGTCGATTGAAGAATATGATTGTTGTAGATAATGACGTGACTTAACCTAGTCTGGTACAAGGTTACAATTACGGAAGTCCCAGTGAAAACAGAATAAACTCATTACCTAGTTTAATAACTCTTTAGGTAGACTTAATTGATTATATTTACTGTTGTTGAATCATTCAAGTATCATATTTAGTGTTATATAATGAGCCTTAATTTCTCTTACGTTGCGTACCAACCTGTTGACGTAGAGTCTACCACATAAACCCATAGGCATATTCAATGTACAGTTGTTTTATTCCATATTGAAAAATTAAAGTGGTTATATTGAATGTTTCAAATATTAATTTTATCTATTAGTGCAGTAAGATGAGACTGTAAAATCATTTATATAAAGAAAACAGTTACAAAAGGCTTACATTCTCCATTCTTTGCTATGTACGCAAGATTTCTATCTGATAAAATGAATTTTATTTATTTTATATGATACATGGATATCTGTGAAGAGAAGTTAATTGTTGGCCAATAAGTTTGAAATTAATTAAAAATAATAAATAAAAATAATAAATACACGCAAAATACTGGAAGGTTCATATTACACAAGACCACCATCCTTTTACATTAATTATACTGTTTGGACACATAGCTTAGTAGTAAAAGCGGATTTTCTTGGGGAAATTTCAATAACCTGAAAAAGGCCGGAACGTATAACGGCCGAAACGTTGTGAATGTGGCAATAAAGATGAGAACAACAATTCGAAAAATGTACATAATGTCATCTCAGAAGTATAGACAAATACCATTCCTTTGTTTAAATTTAGTTATCATAGAATTATTCATCTTCTGCCAAGATATACTCATCAGGTAGAAATTTTCACTGTCCTTAAACGTCGTTCTATAAATTAGTTTGGCTAGAAAATTTCTTACTTACAATTATCTCAAGAGTCCAAATGTTTCGATGGCTTCACTTCCAGTGATTGTCAAAACCTGAAGATGATTTCAAAATTGGGATACCAGACTGGGCGACAATTACTGAATTGGACTGCATTGAGGTTTCAAGCTTAATGCTACTAAAGTTTGAACTGACTTTGTTCTCATTAGTAACTCAAGTTAGTGCACTTTATTTTAAAAAGTAGCCATAAAAGTCGCAACAAGCGAAATTCAAAATTTAATAGCGAACAATTCACTTTAGCCAAACGCTTTCAAATTTGTTTTCTGTCAGTCAGGTGGAAGAAATAAGAGACCTGTGAGAATTGTCTTGCTGGAAGAAAATATTTACACCAGGATTGTGTCTCTTGTCAGCGAGCAACAATTCACAGTGCAGAATAGTTTGATATTTTACAATGTTTAAGGTTTTTTTTTTCATAGCTAATTTTCCGTGAAAACCGTTTGGCTGAGTAAGTAGCTCATCTGAAAATGTCTTCTCAACTAACGACAGCTGCAGATAAACAATCAGCATATTTTTCACTGGTTCTACTAAGACATATTTCAGGATCATTTCCCACTAAATCAGAGAAACTTTCATTAGTTCGGGAAACAAGTCTTTATAACATTGGAAAATGGGATGTCAATCCTAAATTCTCTCACAATGAGCTAAAAATGTTAAGCCGTTAAAAACAAATGCGTGGTTTGAAGACTGTCCTGTTTTTCAATCTAGAATGGTTACCAAAAACCATATCTAGTTTCCAAAATACCAAGAGTCAGTATTCTGCTTGAACTTATTGATTATGTTTACCATAAGCCGCTGTGGAGACTTCCCTGATTTTCGGGTACATTTAATTTCAGAAAAATGCACGATTATCCGTTTTGTCGGACGTACATTACTCAAGTAATAAGAATTCAATCGTTCAGCAATGACTCACTGCTTATGACTAACTTTTAAATTTGTTACACAACCGTATCAGTCAAGTAAATGAGTTTCACAATTGTATTAAATTGAAACCTTTGCCGAATTAAAGATGCAACCTCTATTGGCGGAAAAATTGGTAGTGCACTTGTATTGTATTTCCTATTTATTTGTATTAGTAGTAGTAGTCGAGTATATTTACTATTATGCCTGTCTGCTGGCCAATCCATTTTGCAGACGCTAGCTAAGGTACATTTGAGGTTTTGTTCAATATCCACAGTGCTCACCTGTGGTTTATACTGCAATTACAATGAGCAGACGTTAATTACGGTTTCTGTGAGAGTGTGCATCATCTGGCATGATCCAGAGTTTGAACATGACTAGTACGCTCAAACACTCAGTCCCAATGACTTGTGACTTTCTGCTAGCACATCCATCGACGAATAGTTCTGTCTACTTAATTTCACTCATAACGCTTGGTTCAACCGATGGTGTGATTTTCAAGCACTTTCCAACTGTACCTTGCGCTGAGACCACCTCTCCAGACCAATAAGATTCAGTCAGCTTCCTGGTTTCATTCTCATGGTTGGAAAGTGAACGTTCTAATCACTTAGCCGCGCACCCCTTTGCTATTTTGTAAGCGTAGCTTAGTTTTGACACAAAGCCAGACATATGTGGTGCCCAATGAGGATTTGACTTGTGAGACAAATTTGCTAATCACTATATCATTACGACATTTTATATGTTTCTTATAAGTAAATTCTTTGTAGCTTTTCTATTTCTTATTACGATTCTTAATAAATACCACAGCGGTGTTCTAATTCCCTTAGGAAAGGCATGAAACTTCTTCTTCTTGCACTCTGAATCATCGCTAGATAACTTCACAAAAGTGACTCTCTTTACTTGCAATTACAGAATAGTTGAAGGAGAAAAGTGGCGGTTTTGGCGGACTACACTCTCTTAATTGATTTACCCGCGAATGCTGTGAAGCTCTTCTTTCCCGTTTGCAACTATTTTATGTCATCTGCTCTCGGCTGTAATCGTTGAAAATTCTTCCAATTTCTAAATGTCACATCCAGCGGGAACATTCTCACTATCAATATTTTTTTATTTAATTACGTCGCAACAATTTTTTTAGCGTACCTATTGATTCATCTACAGAGTCAACAATTCCCTTCCTTACTCAGTTCCTCACATCATATGGCATCGATAGGATCGGAATAAGAAACACGTGCGTTATCTTTCCGTCATGAATTTTCCAGTTATTATTTTAATCACACCATTTTTTTCAAGAATGATGTTGAGTTACTTCTATAAAATTTCGACACTAATCTTTATTCTAATCTTAACGTACTTTACCCTTTGTTATTGCAATAGTTTTCCTTGTAGACATCTTTTATTAATTTCAATGCACTTACCATTTTTTGTAGGTGTGACCATCGACTTGCAAACAATGTTATTTGATACGAAGCAAGGTTTGTACACGTACTAAAGGAAAATAACTGCTCATTTTACTGATTGTAGTCTGATACCTGCCGCATCCTCAAAAGGATACACAGAACAAAATGAACAATCCTGCTTTCGATTATTTGTAGCTTTTCATCAACTGCAGTTGCGATCATAGAATCTACTACCTTGTTAGTTGCATAATACATATTCCTTTGCATGGTTGTAAAGAATGTACTTCGCCAGGGTTATATACGATTTTAAATTCAGATTTGTCATTCTCCTTGGTTAGTTATCAACCATGGCTAGGAAGTTTGGTCTACATTGCTGTTTAGCAAATACTTAGTGGGAGAAGAGATGGATTCATCCTTTTCTTAAGGGTATTTGTGTGAAAGTGAATGTAACAAACTCGACTGGAATTCGAACTCGACTTGCCGATTTCCTGTTTCGAGCCATGGTACGACCTGCACATTAATAAAGTAGACAGACAAGACCAGAACAGATAATATATAGGAGTTAGGACATATTCAGTTTATTATTATTATTATTATTATTATTATTATTATTATTCATTTGTATGCTCACCCGAAATGTCTTAGTAATTATAACTAGAGACCGAGGGACAACAAGTTTCTTCACGTCTCTTGTAACTTTTTTCGTATCATCGCAGACCGCGTCACCGTCGAGACCCGAACAGTTCAATTTCAACTTCCAATTTCTAATTCATCAAATCTCGGGTAGACCGAACTCTCTAGCCGTGACTGGCAACCAGTCTAGGAGAATGTACAAGGTTTCTGGTATGGTTTCAAATAGGCTATGGATTCTGGGTACTATCCTAACTTTCAACTTTTTCATTTTCTTTCGTTTTCACCTTGTTTATAAGACAGCCGTTTCCACGATATGACAGGTCCTTTTTTCCTTTTTATTTTTTTTTCTATTTGGATGGAGTGGCCGGTTTGACTGTCAAAAGTGCAGAGTATATTCATTCTTTCTATTAATTTGTATATCTTTACACCTATGGGAAATAGGTGACGTGAAATCTCAAAAATCAATATTCTCGTTTATTTTAAAAGTGTTGTGATCTTTCTAGCATCTTTCATTCTGAAAATCAATTAGCAAGACTCTTGAGTAGCGTTCCCAATGTTCCAGTAACAACGGACATTTCATTCATTTATTTTTCATATATTATCATTTGTAGGTCATTTGTTTTGTTAATCTTTTAATTCTCCTTCAATTTATTTTTGTGATTTGTTAAACGCAACTCTCTTTAATGTTGTGGCACCCGCCTCAGCGTTCTATCTGATTGTTATAACTTTTACGTATTAGGAGATGCTTACGCACTGTTAACTAGTGGCTTTCATTAAAGATCAAGTAACAGTGAGTTTCCTTAATACTCTGGTCTTCTCTTCACTATTTTAACTGGTTTTAGTAACGTTGTCGTCTAAAGGACGTCGATTCGTCTCTTTAATGTTAGTTCTTTTAAGTCTCTTTCTAAGATGTTTATGACTGATATTCTGTATGTTTTTTCTTTTTAAATTCCACTCAGTATTCAATCCCAGGCGCACGCGTGTGTAGTATTCCTTTCTTATTTTTTCCTTCGTTTGAAAATACGGTATTTCATCTCCTTCACTAATTCCTAGGTACCTATAGGCTTCTTTTTGTTCTAGTCCCTTAGTCTTTGAGACAAAATCTCGTATGTGTTTCTGTAATTTTTCCTTTCTTAAACGTTACCTATATCGTCACTGAAACATTTTATAGTATTGAGGAGACCTTCCAACTCATTGTCGTCTTTGGCAAACAGTTTAAGATCATCGATGTAAGAGTAGGTGATTAAATACTTCCTTGTTTACTTTCTATCCATGGCTGTTATTGTTTAGTTCAAGCGAAAGGAGGGGTGACAGGGAGTCTCATTGAAAGATTTCTCGTCGGATATTCAAACAGTTGGAAGTGGCAATACTTTTGGTGTGATTTAGGGATAATATGGTTTTTCACATTTTCATGCTGTGTTTAAGGAAATTAATTATTATTATTATTATTTTCTTTGATTTCTGTTGTATACCCATTTTCTTCCGGGTTCCAACCAGAAACCTAATGTTAGAAATGGTTTTATAAACTGTTCCGCTGATTATTTTTGTAAAAAAAAATATTATTATAATTATTATTATTATTATCATTATTAACATATATTGTAGTTAACATCATTATGATTCTTATTTAATGCCATTTTTATGTTTTTTTTTATGTATATACTCGTTAAACTCCAAGCAAGACCGGTGCCATTGGTGTGCAGGGAATTACACACACACACAAAGAGAGAGAGAGAGAGAGAGAGAGAGAGTACAGGTACCGAAAAAGGGATGGGATTTAGTGAGGTAGAAGATCGCCATTGACGTTACATTTAAACATTAGAAGATTGTAGTTCTCACGGAAGCAAGTATGTGGAAGGGAGTTCCACAGACTGGATGTGCGAGAAAAGAAACTGAGGAGTAGAATTGTCGGTTACAATTGACTATTGCGACGATGGGACTTTGCTGCCAATAATTTTAGCTTTTAAGCTATTTTCTTCTTAGATGAACCATTCTTTTATTAATACTAGAGCTGTTATTAATTTTATTATTACTGTTTCATCATCATCAACATTATTATACATCTTATTGCTTGTTATTTATATTATTCCGTTCCATCCCTTTTCAGACTTGATTCATTTCTACTTATTCCTTTTTATTCCACAATACTTTGATTTTAATTTCATCTTTTTTACCTTTTAATTTCACTATATATACACTTTTATAACGAATTATTGAATTTATATTTTTTATTCCCGCATTTCATATTTTATTTCCTGTCATTTTATAATCTTCGTTTTTTTTTTGTTATTCTTGTTCAAATTCATCTCTTATTTTATTCTGTAATCTTCATGTATTTTTAATAATTTATTTGATATTATTGTAAAAATTCTTTTGTTTCATTTTGTCCTCATCGCCCTCTTTCCGTTATGATTTTTTTCCTTTTTAATTCCTTCGCTCCAAGAGAAATAAAGTCATGCTTCAAGAGCGAGGTCACTGGCCTACTGCTTTGTGACGATTACATTCTATATATTGCTTTTCTAATTCCTTGCCAGACAATAACAACGACAGGCAAGTTCGACGAAACAAGGGAATAGATTTCTCGAAGATTAGACTCCGTATATTGACAGTTGTTCCATTTTCTTCTTATTTTTATTTATTTATGCTATTTTGTAGAATCTACAATAAATTGGGTGGGTGAGGGAGACAACCCCCAGCCATCGCAATAATACTAATAATAGAAATTCAACGAAACAGATTTTATGCACAAAACTTTATTCGTTTATTTGTTTTTCTAATAATAGATAATCCCTTTAAAAGCATTGCCCTAATTTGTATTATTATTTTAATTATTGTCTGACAAATAATAATAATTATAAACAGTCATATCCAAGTTGACAGGTCAGTATTTAATGTCATTTTGACGGGTTGCAAGGGTCGCACGTAGAAAGTTGATTTTATTGGAATGAACCTACTAACATCTTTTAAAAACAAGAAACGAAATAAGTAAAGTAAAAGCAAAGAATAAAATAATAAAATGGTTATCCTGAAAGGAAATATTTTCAGGATCAGATTATCGGGGAAATTCGTTGAGGTATTTGAGATTTAACAAAATTACAATACAGTATTATATAACCGGTGAAAGATTTTATTGGATAATGATTAGCTAACTCCTATCGAACAAGACAACTTGTTATACTAATCCGATGTTAACAGAGTACAGAGAAATTCTTATAGGGAGACTTACACTTGTAGCTAAGTTTATCAAATAACAACAATAATATACCTCTGATCTAATAACATTACAATCACCACCACAATTAAATTGGCCCTTCTTCAAATTGACTTTAGTAAAAATGTTCGTAATAATAAACGGATAGCTTTATCAAGGCAAAGAGGTCATATCTACTTATCGTAAAGAAAGAAAGAAAAAATGATCGCCATTCTACTTGAACGCAAGGTTCCATTGAAAGAAAGTGAAAACCCGAGGAAATATCTGGACCTTAACAGAAAAAAATTTGGAAGAAATTATGAAAGTTGGCGTTTGCCCACATTGAAGGACGTTGAAAATTTCCGAAAAGTCTTTTGATGAAATTATAATATTTTAAAAACATCTGGAGAAGAACCGAAGTCACACAGACAACGGCATTACTAAAATCAACAAAAATACGAAGTGCTGAAGAGATAAAAGCTAACAATTTTTACCAAGGTAAAGACATGATGAGTACTGTTATTATTAAATAAGAAAATAGAATACCAACAAAGTAAAAATAGGGGTAAAAATATACGAAGCTCAATATGCCCACCATGACACCCCGTCGGAGAAGGATATACCTGATACAGGCATAATAGCCAAATATGCGCAATGATAAAATCAGATGAAGCTCAGTTAAAGATATATCTTCAGGTCTAGTTACCCTGTCGACACAGACGGTCTCCGATTTAGTATTTCAAAGTATCAAGATTTGTCAAGTTACCTTGATTACCTCATCCTTTAAATTTAAACAAAGAAAACTCTTATGGACATCCAGTTATGGTGCATTTCCATTACTTTCGATCATGAACTGTGACGCACAGTACATTATCTCCTAGATGACATGCTTTAATTACAAGTAAATTTGTGTTATCGAACAGATTTAATATCAATTCACTATGACAAAACTTGTACATATTAACACTTCTGATCATTTAAAATTAAAAGAAATGAGAGCCACTCTTGGTGTAGCATTAGGGTGTTTATTATTATTATTATTTTTATTATTATTGTTGTTGTTGTTGTTGTTATTGACTTCAGATTCAGAAGAAAAGAATCATTCGGCAAGCTAATGGATGAGAGTATGGGAAAGAACTAAACATCAATTGTAAGAAGACGCTATGTATAGTTGTAAGGAAAAGAAACATTTGAAAGTTTGAATTACACATTAGGGTCGTCAAGATTAAGGATATTCAGAATTTCAATTATTTGAATAGTGAGGAAAAAATAGCGGGAAGTGTGACAGAAATTCCGAAAGCGAATAAGGTTAGTGAAAGATGCTTTTGAGAAATTGAGCAATAAATTTAAAGATCGAAAAATAACACAGGAAACGAAAGAAAGTGACGTGCAATGTCTAATTTCTTATATGACACGGGATGCTGGACAATTTTTTCGAAAATAAAAAATTAAGTTGAAGCAGCCGAAATGTGATTTTACTTAGAATGTTGAGAATATCATGGACATAGCATGTAGCAAACTAGAAAGGAAATAGTTGCTAACAATCAGAAAGAGAAATTAAAATTTTGGGGCACAATGATGAAGAAACAAGGCTTGTAGAACTTAACACTCATAGGGAATTGCGAAAAAAAAAGAAGAGGAGGAAATTAGTGGGTAACCTCATTAATAAATTTGAGCAAATGGATGGAGGAACAAGTACCACATAGAAAGAACAGGCCGTGAAACGAAAGTACTGTTGAGAGCAGCAAAAGAAGGAAATGTGAAGATCCGTGATCAGCGACATCCTGAAGGCGCCTACACAGACATAGACACGGACATAGGTAGAAAGATAGTGTGTGTGTGTGAGAGAGAGAGAGAGAGATAGAGAGAGGGAGGGAGGGGGAGAAGTGGATTGATAAATTGCACAGCGAGTTTGACGGGTACCATTCTAGTAATAGTAATAAAATATTACGTGAAACACCTCGATATACTTAATAACTGATATGAAAAATTCCTAAAAGTTTATTGAAAGCAAGATTGTATCTATTTATTCGATTGATAAGCTAATATAGTCTAAATATTGAATCGAAAATTTTTGATGGTATCGAACAACACAGTTTACCTTTTCGCTGACCTTGAACGACCAGTACGCTTTGCGATTGTGAAATCTACAATACCACAATACCATTAGGAACAAAGCGAAGAAGCCGCCAAGTCGCACGTACGCTGCGTTCGAACTGATGTCACTACGGTATGTGTGGAATGTGTGTACATATCCTTCTATATGCAATTGAAGTAATTGAGATGATGCACAATCGTTACTAGGAAGAGGACGAGGAGGAGAATCGGGTGGAAAAGGGCAGATGCAAGTTCGATAAAAATGACAAAATTACAAAACAAAAAAAGAAAAAAAAAGGAAGCATTAGAAAATCGTTTCTTAAGAGTGCCGACTTACTTCTGCCTCTGCAGATAAATCTAAACTTTTTAAATAGATAGAGAAAGAGAGAAAAAGAGAGGAAATCCTGGCATATATGAAAATAAAACTATATTTTATATTAGGAGTCTCACCCTCATTCTGCATCTATATGTGTGTGTGTGTGTGAAAAATATAAGCGTTTTGTTTTCACACACACACACACACACACACACACACACACACACACACACACACACAAAGCCATATATACGTACTACTAAATAGAATTCTTTAATAAATAACATTTTATAATTTCGATAAAGAAAGTATAAAGTAAGAGAGTTAGAAAATGTGTGAAGAGAAAAAAAACGGAAGAAAAAAGATAAAAAAATATCCTTTCCTTAGCGACATAGTATGTGCTTTGCCAGGGCTACATAGTCTTTAATTCAGAGTTTTTTCTTCTTCTAGACCGGTTGCCATTCAAGGCTATATGACCCAATCTATCCTGCTAGCCTGACGGGGGTGGTGGAGAAGAAGACTTCAAAAGTAACAAGTACCATCTTGAAGATGGGCACTCATACTCGTGTTGTCAAGTACCTTCAGAAAGAAAACTTTAGGTCACAATGTCGTTCAAACGTAAATGAATGTAATGAACACAACTGAAATTCAAACTTGGCTCTCTAATTCCTCAATCCAAGCTGCAAGGTAAGATATTAACAAAAGAGAAAACATTCAATTTTAATGATCATCTCTAAAATTATATTTAAAACACAAAAGTTAAAGATGATATTGGTTCATGAATTGTAAGCATATTCAGCACAACTCGAGGCGTAAGGAAAGAGAAGGCTTTTAGAATTAAATTTTGAAGCATAAAAATACAAATATGAAAGAATACAGAGAAAATTACGAAAGTTTAATTGCAATTTTCATTGAAGAAATTTTCGCTACTATAAAATTAGAGCATCAGGAACAGGCGTTCGTCACATTAAGCCAACTTTAGTCCAAATTCCGAAAGCAACACCTGAAGAATAAACTCATTCGCCAGAGCTTGTTGGACAAAATCATCAACAGACTCCTGTTTACCAATAAATATAATAAATGTTTCTAAAGGTAAAAGTTTTTTCATTTTCTTGCCGAACTGATTCATTTTTTTAGAGCAAAAATGTAATACGAGAGATGGGCTGACTATCAAGAAGTGATGCTAGAGCTTTGAAATCTTCCATGCATTAATTTTATCTCTTCTTATTAATATCTGCATTGTTTCTTTCCAGGTAAACTAACATTTGACTGTTCAAAGAAGATTGTTCACCCTGTTGGTCAAAAAGTTGATCAACAGAAGACATGACGTCATCATCACTGCGGTAACGGTTCCCAGCCAAGTGTTTATTTTACTTTTTTTTATGTTGGGAACAGATGATAGTTAGATCAGGAGAATACCGAAGATGAGCAACTATTTTAAAGCCATTGAAACTCAGGATGAGTACTAGAGCATTGGCCTGATTTTGTCAGTTTTCCTGGGTGTTTGGTCTTGATAGGCTTTTGTAACTCTCTCAGCAGATTGGCACCGAACTCGCCTTTTGACGATATTCAACAAGCACAATACCTTCTGCATTACAAAAATGAGGCCATCACCTTCCTGCAAATGAATCGACCTTGATATTATTTGGAACAGGTCAGGAGTTGTGATTTCTATTACATGAATTGTCTCTGTCTCTGACTCAAAGTGAGGAATCAAACACATCCTAGGTTAGGAAACGTTCAATGAAACCAGTTGTATTTGACTCAAACAATGTTAGATTTCCCATTATGTGATCAGCCTTGTAGGCTTTTAATCAGGTGCTGGAGGACGTGGCACCCACCGAGCAGAAACGTTCGTCATGCCAAGTTCATTGTGCATAATATTCTCAACTCTCTCATTGGATATGCTAATAGCATTGCCTATTTGATTTATAGTCAATCACCTGTCATCCATCACCATGTAATGAATATCATCAATGGTTTGCTTGGTGGAGGCTGTCGCAAGACGTCCAGACCTTGGGTTATCTAAAAGGTACTCCCTTTCTTTCCAAAATCCAGCTGCCAACTTTTGCACTACTGATTCCCTAATGTTGCAACCTGGTCAGTATGAATGTTTTTGTGGGCTAAAACTTTTTTTCTGTAGGGACTTGAGAAACACGTCTATGCCTAATTTTCAAAAGAAGTCAATACTTGTTACTTTTGTAATCTTCTTTGAACATCCAGATTTCAGTTTACCTCGAAAGAAACAATGCAGTCATTAATAAGAAGAGTTGAAATTAATGCATGCAATATTTCACAGCTCTAACTTTACTCCATTGTCAGCCTATGAAGTTTTCAACCTTCTCTCATATACACTTCTAAATTTAACACTAGCAACATATTTGAATAGAAAAAAATTAAACAATGGTAAATATAAAAGTATACGCTGAATATTCTCCATTTGTTTTAGATGAAATACATCAAGGTATCTAGGATTTCATTTTGCCACTTTTAACTTGTAATGTAAGCAAGAGCACTTCGGTGTGGTGCAATGGTTAACAAGCTTATCTTGCTGTATCAATTAAGTAGTGAGTTCAATCATTACTGGGTGCACCATACTTTCGGTCTTGTGCTACATCTATGCTAAAATCTGTGCCTTGGCACAACTAGGTATCACTGAACTCCGCATAGCTTAATAGTTGCAAGTTGTTTACCTTGCTGAGAGAATTGGCATTTGGTTGCTAACTTAGGGCTCGAACATTCAAATCTCTGCAGAATTTAGGGATTTTTGTTTTTCTATACATCCATTTACATTATTGGACACTTCGACGTAGTGTAATGGTTAGCAAGCTTGTCTTATTAGATCAATTATGATTAAGTAGATAGTTCGATCCTGATTTGGTGCTCCATAAATTCAGCCTTGAGCCACAAAGCTTTGTAAATTTCTATATCCATTTATCTTAACGTGCTAGAAGTTACGGTCAGTGAAAAAAGGAAAGAAACATGCCAGGCTGTTCAGTATTATATATGGTTAGTCATTCTTTTATCTACTGTGTCCCCTCAGGACATAGACGATCATGGCCCTCAACATATTCCTGTACTTTGTAGATATTAATATATTTTGTTTTGTTATTTCTCCCAAGCCCTGCTCTACCATCCATTTTCTTAAGCCCATCAAATATTTTCCCTGTCTCTTTTTCCCTCTATCCGCCCTGTGAGTATCAGATTCTTCAAGCCCTCCTTTCTCATTGCGCGAACCAGAAACTTGAGCTGTCTCTTGATGTGAAGTATAAGTTTTCTTTTCATTTCCATTCTCTCCAAAAACCTCGTTGTTGCTCACATGTTCGGTCCATGGTATCCTCAGCATCCTTCTGTAGAACTACATTTCTGTTTCAAGTTTTTCCTTTATCTTTGATGAAATTGTCCAGAATTTGCTGCCATATAAGAGAACAGATATCACGTAACAGTCCAGTATTACTTAAATAAAAAAAATTGCGAAATATTTTGGATTCGGTCACCAAATAGATGAAACTAGTCGTTCTTAACCATTTTTACCGATGTCCCACTTCGACAGATGAAAAATCAATCTAAATATATCAGAAGATTTTTCAGAATTAATCAGTTAAGTGACTCAGTTATCAGTCACAGAATGCCTTTCGTTCTTCTTAACTAAATTCACAATTGCCTGCCCAATTACTGAAATTGCTAGCTTCCATTGGGCTATGCACCCCACGTTTGGAATCACTAGATTTAAACATTTGACGACACAGTGAAAGCGAAACGCATGAATGCGAGCAGAAGAAAGACAGAGTCAAAACAAGTTGAATAATAATATGGATTTTAACAAAAATTCCACAGTACATTTAGCTGGCTTGAAATTCCTCTACTGAATCGAGTTACTATCTCAAGGGATTCCAGTAACCTACGAAAATCTCTGTGTTACGCCACATTGAACCAAGTTACCTTCAGTGCCAATAGGTACGATTCTCCAATGAGTAAAGAATCAAAAGAGAAAATAGAATGAAATAAAGGAACGTTTATTTCGTTGCTTATAGGCAAAACGTAGTGTTCCTAATAGAAAAAAATATTCCAGCATTTCCTACATCCCATTTTTTTAATGAATGCAACTGAATGCACACATAAGAAAAGTAATTGAAACAAACGAATATGATAGAATGAAATCTGTGCTGAAAATAATTGAAGTAATGAGAAACAAAACAAAGAAATAATAATTCAAAATACGAATGATGGAGAAGCATTGAAACGATAACAACAATAGAAAATCATTATAATATTATCTTTAAGGTTGAAAAATACATTGAAATTTTAATAAAAGTAAATCGTGTAAACGACTTCGCTTTGATCATGGAACCAAATAGTAACAATAAAAACAGGAGAGTATCTTAAAAAAAAGAATAAGATATTTTGCGACTTTAGCATTGAGACTGACTACCCATATGAAAAAGAAGATTGGGGCACAGTCGTAAAAAGAAAAGAGATCCTTGAAGTGGTTGTTATAGCAGACTGCAAGGTAAAACTGAAAAAAAAAATTTTTTTAATTAGAAAAATACCACGACCTTACTCGAGAACTAAGAACACAAAGGAAATTTATAATGGCTCGCGTGGAATCATGCCAAAATTGTGGAATAGATTTTGAATGGGTGAAATTCAAAATAAGTATTTATCACGTTCAAGACACGTCAGTGAAGATGTCTGTAAGGATGGCACCGAAGATATCTCCATGTAAACGCATGAAACATGAATACTACTACTACTATTACTACTACTACTACTACTACTACTACTAATAATAATAATAATATAAAAAATTCTCGCAGGAGACAAAAGGAAACTATTATTTACCAGCGTGTTTCGTCCTCTGATGAACGTTATGAAGGTGAATGTATAGACATGTGTTTATAAATAGAAATAAAATATAGTTAGGTTTTCAAAATTTGTAAATTTAAGAATGCTCAAAAATATTTTAAGGCAAACTGTGAAAGTCAAGGTAAGCTATGGTAGATGCTATGCGATGTAATTTAATGCCTAATAAACGATAGTCAGTAAATCTTGTTATTGTTGGTGTTGAATTTTATATTTTCTTATTCGGTTATATATATATATATATAACAAGATATATATATATATATATATATATAACCATGCTGATCGGAGACAAAATAGTTCTCTCGGGTGATTAAAGTAGACAGTTTCATTTTGGAGATGTTAAATTTAACGAATCATTTATTGTCCCAGTTAATCACAGGTTGTAGGTCATTCGTGAGATCAGTTGCTAATTTCAAAAATAAACTTACAGTCTACCATCATTATTAATTACTGATAAATATATATTGTTTAAATGTGTTCTGTTGACATGTGTGCAATATAGTAGTTATCTTTCGTTACGGGTGTTCACCATTAGGTTTTGATCGAAGTATTTCTCCTTGAAGAAAGCCTAGAGAATTCTGGGCTGCTTGAATTGCTTTAAGATTTTTCAGCAACCATTTTGATTAGACAACATTGTGCTCCGAATTTTCTTAAACAGTCCCTTTTATGTCCTAAATCCGATAGTAGATTCATGACCATTAACTGTTCGGCGGTAAACGTTTTGGTTATTTCGACTGGAATTAGAATTCTCAACTACCTGATCCTCTCTCTCTCTCTCTCTCTCTCTATCTATCTGATGTGCGCGTGCGTGCGTGCGTGCGTGAGCACGTATTTACAATATCTGTGTGTGAATTTGGATTTGTCTGATATTCATGAAATCGAAATTAAATGGTTTGATTTGACAGTAATAAAAATAAAGAATATAAATTCAACAAGATATATTTTGGTAAAATATGATTATATTTGCAATTTTTTCGTTCTCATTTAGATCGATGCATCAATAAACATTTATATGACAGATCAATACAAAACTTTAAGTATTGCACAACATGCCCACTTTTATGGATACATATATATAATTTATTTGTTTGAACATTATTTTTAATCGATACTCGTATATGAGGAGATTTTTTTTTTGTTTATATATATTTCAATCAGCCTGATTATTTATGACGAATTTTGTTAGCAAAATGCGTTTAATTTGGCAAGATTCGAACCTGCGAACAACATAGGGGAAGCTACTAACTGATCTGGTGCGTCTTAGATCATTCGACTACGAATGATTTCGCACTCTAAACGAAGTCAAATCAAGCCTTATATACACAATTTTCAATTTCTCGTAAATAATCATCTCTGCTCAAACATGTATCGTGATATAAACAAATGTAAACAGTCAATGTTACGGAATGATCCGTAGATTAACGAAATGGAATTAACAACAGACATATTTAATTTATTAGTTTGATATTATTTTTAATCGATACTCGTATTTGAGTAGATATTCTGTTTTTAATTAAACAGTATGTTTATGTATATATTTTTACCATTTGTGGTCGGGAAGTCTAAGACACACCAGATCAATTGTTGGCTTCCCCTATGTTGTTAGGGGTTGCAGGTTCGAATCCTGCCGAATGACACAAATTTCTATTAACGAAATAATCATGCCCATATATATATATATAAAGAAAGAAAGTGAAGCAGAGAATACGCTACAGATTTGTGCCGTTGCGTTCATAGCTCCTCAAAATTTCATGTTCTTTGTAGCCCTTAGTAAATATGTTTTACTATCTCTCCCAATTAATGTTATGCAACAATTTACCTGTTAGGTTAGTTATTCATTGAACAAATTCGTATGTTATAGTGACACAAATGTTGATTGATGCCCGTGTCAAGAACTTAATCATCACCGCCTCGTAAGACTATGCACTTTCAGGAGGTAAATAAAGACATCTAGAGGAACTTTTAAAATTTTTCCTATCGAAACAGTTGATATGAATGAAATATAATTCAATAAATAAGGGAAGAAGAAAGAAAGTGTGTGTGGGAAACAAAAAGATAATGTGAAGAAGGATGATGAGGAAAAAGAACAAGACAGAACAGGAAGTAGCTAAAAGAAAAGGAAAAAGGTTGTGAAAACCAAAAACCAAAAATTACTGAAATATTCATGATGAAGATGCTGACGAGAAAAAGATGAAAGACTGGAAGATGCCAGACGATAATAAAAATAAGACTAAGCCTAGTCCTTTGACAGTGTAGTTAGAAGAAACCCGCTAAAAAAAGAAGCTAAATGGAGAAGGAAGTAAAAGGAGGAAATAGATGCTGATAAAAAATAAATTAAAATATTGAAGGAAGAAAAAAAGAGGAGAAACAAGAGAAGAAAGAAAAACCTTGATGATGATGAGATGAAAGAATGCAACTGGAAGATGTCAGACGATAATCAGAATAATACTAGAAGCCTTTGACGCTGCAAGTATGGCGTCTCAGCATAGGAACTCTGTAAGCTTACTAACATTTTTGCCACAGGGTTTTCTTGAACTCCGGAAAGTTCACTGACGATTCCCTCTGTCTACCCATTCTTACCAACGAATCACACTGAACAAGAGGATTAATACAATTTATTTTTATAATTTTATTTTTCTCTCCTTTTGAATTGCTAAAGTATTAAAACTTACTTGTATATCTTTCCTTTCTGACCTAGCTTATTCTTTGACTCATCAAAAGATATCTGTGTGTGTGTGTGTCAGTTATTGTAAGAGAGTGAGTGCGTGTGGTTGTAAGTTTATGTGTGTGTGTGTGTGTGTGAGAGAGAGAGAGAGAGAGAGAGAGAGAGAGAAATAGCGAGATGGAGTGAACACCGACAATATTTAAAAGAAATGCACATATATCTATGTGCAGTTTTCTCTCTCTCTCTCTCTCTCTATCTCTCTCTCTCTCTCTCTCTCTCTCACACACACACACACACACACACACACACACACACACACATATATATATATATATATATATATATATATATATATATATATATATACATCGATATTGAAAAAGGAGAGTAAAAGACAATAAACCTATTTATTCTTCGGCTAATAAGATTATATTGGTTTCACGATGCGTGCAGAAGTCATTTTTAATCTTATATTGGCAAGATTGGAATGGGTTCGAGATCCGAGTTTTCTTATAATTTATTTTTATTTCTTTATAGTGAATCAGTTTCATGCAAAAATTGACCTGCATGAGGACAACTGAAGAAGATTCCATTTCTTTTGTGATTTTTTGTCGAATCATTGACCCCACCAAAATGGTAAAAGCATACACTTTTTATTCTACCCGCACGCACATAGGCACATAAATCGGTGTCTCCCCCACCAAGTATATATATATATATATAAATTGAGCCCTTGTAATACCGTTTAAAAGAGAGAAATATGAGGAAAGAGTGATCGGAAACGGAAGAGGTGTGTGTAAGCGGACTGCAGAAGAAAAATGGAGTATAGTAAAAAAATAAATAAATAAATGAATAAATGATGTGGGTGAAAGGAGAACTTTTTCAGTCGTGTGATGCCGCGTTTATCACGCACCCAAAGAAATTGAGAAGGACACATCTCGAAGGCTGTAGAAATTGCTCTACTTCTACCCACCGTACAAACAATAGAAATTTATCACAAAAAATGTTGCAGGTATGAAAAAAATGGCAAGGAGGAAATGTAATAGAACAGAGGATAATTTTACATGCAGTATATGTAAGCACATATGTAAGTCTGTAGCCTAATGCTGAAAAATTATATATTTTAACCAAATATTTTTAACGCACTTAATTTATGGGGTAAACATAACTCCTCTAGATGAATAGTCATGTAAATACTATTTACAGAGATGTTCCACACACACACACACACACACACACACACACACACACACACACACACACACACACACACACACATATATATATATATATATATTTATATATAGGTAACGTATCTCAATCTATTTTTCAGTGACTGAGAGAAAAATGAAAAAACAACAAAGAGATGTTATAATGCTATGTTGTGATTTGGGGGTTGATTCTTATTGGTCAGATAAGTGTCACGTGTATTAAAGCAACAGAAAATTATTTTTAAATGTATGTGTGTGGAATATTTTAGATGGTAAAGTGTATAATAGTGTATGCGTATGTTTGTATAGAAACGCTTGTCTGTTTAGGTGCAATAAAAGTTAAAAATGTTAGAGATTGAGATACGTTTTCTATATGTTCTTTTTCTTTATTCTAGCATCTTGTCAGATTCGAATCCAGATATTCTACTCATATATATATATATTAGGTTTCTGTGTTTTTTTTTAGTGTTATATTTATGTATATAGTGTTATGTATATATTTTATTTTTAAACGAGTTATTTCGTTACCCAGGTTTCTACCATGATCGGTGTCTTCAGGCGATTTTTAATAATTGATTTTACCTTTTACTGTTTTTTTAAGAACGCTTTTATAACGGTGTTTTATTTGAACGTTCACGTGGCAGAGATTTTATGAACGCGCATTGTTTAAATTCAATCGAATTTTATGCAGTTGCATTCTTTTTTGTTGGCTTGTTTTGTACGATGCTATTTAAGTTTCTGGCGTTTTGTTTCTTTATGAAACTATTTAAATTATTAGTGCAACTATAACTTAGTTTAAGTGTGTTTCTGTTGAAAATTTTGTTTAATTCTGATTCTTTTGGAAAGTACTTATCTATTAGTTTAAATAATATTTCTCCTATTTTGGCCTTTACTTCTAAATTAAATGGTGAGTTGAACCAGATAATGTTTCGTTTTCTATTGTTGTTTTTGATTTGTCTGTTTAGTTGAGAATTATATTGTAAAATGTTTTTATGGCTAGAATTTCTTAGTGCATCTTCATATATATTTTTCTTTTCATTAAATATTGATTTGTTTGACGTATTATTAGATAGTCTGTGTTCTATACCTTTGTAAATGTGTTTAATTACATTATTTGGATGATTGGACTTTGTATTTATGTATGATAACTTAGTGTTTGTTTTCATGTATGGCGAGACATTTTCAGTTCTACATCTAAATATTGTACCACTTTATTATTTGTGTCCACTGTAATATCAAAATCTACTTATTTGAATAATTTAAAAAGCTGTTTCCTTATTTTATCATTCATTCTTTTTTTGTCTGGTGCTATTAATTAATCCGTTATCTCTATATAATCCGTTGTTGTCAATACGGATTATTTTGTTTATTTTGTTTAAAGTTTATATTCCCATCAATTCTGAGATTTCTGCTCCATCATACGATCCTTATGGTACATCGAATGCTCTGATGTTAGATTTCTTGATCCATGCTATACCTTTGTGGAAAAGTATAGATTTTTCGGCAATGTAATGTTATGTATATATATATAGTGTTAACAGACGCAAGATAACGTTGTTTTAACAGTGCTTAATATTAAATATAGAGCAAGTTCATATATATATATATATATATATATATGCATGCACGTATGTATGTATTTTCTAAAAAATACGCGTGTTTATTATTAATCAATTTCATTAATTAGTATTTTATTATATCAAAGATTATTATCATAAAATATGTTCTTCAGCAGACTCCATTTTCCCTTTTAAGAAAAGCACAAAACAAAACAAGACATTAAATACATTAATTGGTCACCGTAACGTGACTGACCACAATTTTTATTTAAAAATCTACTCTAATCAAATGAGAAAGCAACTCACTAAGACAGAAATGTTTAGAGAATGCTTTAATCGCTTGATCATGCGTACCAAATTTGCGTACTTTCTATATTCTTGGTATTTCTATTATTATGACAATGTGGGAGATTTTTTAACAAAAATGACGGAGACACGAATAAAAAGAAAAAAAAACTAGATGAAATTAGCCGAATTATTTGCCCAACAACACACACATATACACACACATATGTATATATAGATATACATTTTCCTATTTGAATTTTCCAATGAATCATACTTCTTAGGTTTTAGTGATTGAATAAGCTAATTAAAATAGACGTGGAAATCCCACTGTTAAATATTTGAGCTTAAAAAATCGAACAAAATATTTCCAATAACAATCATAAATATGAATGCAGGTCATTATTTAAAGAAGTAAGAGGGTACAAATGAAACGATTTGAAATTGACAAGTTTTTTCCATTTTACTGAAATAAACGTTAATGGTTATTTCTATTTTCCTTTCTTTCTTCCTTTCAATGAAATCAAACAGCGTCTCTGATGTGTCAATTCCGTCTTTCCACGCGATCAAAACGGAATAATCCTTTATTTATGAGGTATTAGTAGGGCGTAACATACGTGCCAACTAAAAGGCAATCACAATTATAATATGTTTCATAAAGTATTACTCTCAATCTGTGTATTCATATTCTTATTGTGACATACCATTAACGAGACCATTTTAACTGAAACTAAAACTTAAATTGCATATAATTTATGCTTATTCAATTTATTTTACATGAAACCGAAAATAAATTTTAAGCATTCTTTATTATTTTCTTTTTTCGTCTTTCTTTTTTTTTTAATTTTAATGTGTTATTCATCTTCTTACCTGTACTCTTTTTTATTCTTTTTCCCCAACAAGGCCGTTTCAACACTTGAAAAGATAAAGTTGTTAAAAAAATATGTAAAAAATCAATAAAGGAATAAAGTCGAAGGGCAAGTAAAAAGAAGAAAAAGAAAAGGAAAAAATTAAAGAAAATAAAATTAATCCAGACTTGCAAAAACGTAGAATAAAGCTGAATCGATTTTCTTGCATTAAAACATCAATGCCGTTCTTGTCAAGTTTTTTTTTACGCTTGAACAATCCCGAGTCTGGGTGACCGACTTCAGTGACATGCTTCAATCAGTCTCTAGTCACACTTCGTTGGCCCGACAAAAAGTTCATCGTATTATCTAACGGCAAACAATAGACAGCCACTGAAGGAATTAGAATTTCAATACAAGACAAGAATAATACAATACAGGACAACACCGAACCACTCTGAGCTCACTTTTACTTGGGAGAGTAAACGTTTACATTAAGGTTGTGTCCCTTCACCGAATCTTTATTCACACGACCCCTGCCGCATATCCACACCATTCTGCTACTGATTCCAAGTCTGGAGGAGGTGTGAGATATTGTAACGGTCCTTAGCACATCAAACGAATTCGACAAAGCGAATTTGAATTTTTTAATCAAGTTCGTTGAGTTTATTTCTCAGTAATGCTTTGGGAAAAGTGTAAAGTCACTTCTCTTTACACTTTTTCTCATCGTCAGATAACTTGAGAAAAGGCCTCATCACTGTCATGTCATGATGGATGATAGAAAAGCAAGTTGGTGAGTAAGTATTTTGTTAAACGGTTTTTCCGAACTATTTCACCGCTCAGTTAGCAGCATCAACATTCATTATCATTCTTGACATTCATTTGATTGAAAATATGTGTGTAGAGCACACTGCTACTAAGACTAACGGTAATGGTAATGTTAGACATTTCCCTATAAGAAAACATTTGGCTTTTACTGACCGAATAACTAGTACTGCTTGCAGTTGAAATTTACAAAATTTTCTTCATAAAACAACTATTTAGAAAAACAGTTTTCTCAAGTCCAGTTGCTGTTATCGCTCTTTCCAGTACTGAGGTGGGGTTCCTTCCTAGCCTTTTGTTGAAAGTGGTGTGAAAAGTTAGCATCTTCATTATGTCATTATTTTTTCTTCGTTTGAAATTGTATCTAAATTTTCATAACTTTTATTATTGAATTATATATTATTATCATTATTATTATTATTAAAATATTATATATGTGTGTATATAACTGAACACTGTTCTATTTTATACGCAAAAAATGCAAAAGCAACATTTATTTATACTGCTTTTGATATTATGACTGTTAAACAAAGTAACGTACAAGTTAATTGATGGTATTGAGTTATAGATTTTGTAGTACTTACAATGATCATCACAAGCATTGAGATGTGCCGGGAATGGAAACCTAGATTCAATGGGCTAATGCTTTAATCGGCTCTTTAAAATAGCGATGAATTGTCTTAATCTGAAGTTTGATTCCATTTTCAGACATCACATGACCCGATTACGTCATTTAATATTCAATTAAGTATTCAAAATGGCAGAAAAATATGTTAATATTTATAACTTTCTCTTTCTAGCTGTACGTCTCCTTTCTCATTTCACCCCACCCTCTATCCCTCTCTTTGCTTCTAATTCGGCGTCGGTCTTTACAAAACCAAGAAGGAGATAAAAGGACTTGAAACTTATTTTCCACAACTGATTCATTACAATTCTTTTTTTTTTTTTTTGTTCATTGTGAAATTTCCGGCTTTTTCGGTCTACCTCCAACCTTCTTCCGGTCGACCTTCATCCTGACTTCCTCTACATTCAGAAAATCAATTCGACCCCATTTTTTTTTTATTCTAAATTTCATTTCGTGCTTTCATTTTTTTTTTTTTGTCTTTGTACAATTTCTTTCATTTTTTTCGCTATTTCTTATTTGGCATCTTAGTTATATCTACTTGGACTTTGTGATCTTATAGCACTTATTGAGAATGTTTTATCTTTAATCAAGGACATATATACCTAACTACCCATTCGCTAATCTCTCATTATTTATGCGTTCATTTCAAACTTTTCTTTCTTTCTTTCTTTCTTTCTTTCTTTTTTTCTTTTTTAACCTAATTGTCCTTCTTTATAATTTCCTCCCCGTCACTGTTATTATATTTCCTTTCTTTTTTTCCCAACCCAATTTCCCACTTTGTTTTCCATATTTTCATTTCTAGTTTCGCCATTACAATGAGAAAGGGGAGCAAAGTCTAAATGATTTTATCAACGAATACAACTTATCCGGTTTAACGGATAATAATGCAGACATTCAACATAATAACAGGTCTTTTTTTTTCAGTAATAAAATATAAAAATACAAAACACGCAGGGAATCAGTGGCAGTGACTTGTTAGTCGAGCACCCAAATCTCAAAGTCGAAAAACCGGCGACAATGCTATTGAAATTCATCCCTTCTAACGTTACAAAATTGACAACCCCACCTTTACACCCGTCCGGATTCAGCTCCTCTTTCGAAGTTAGAATGGCTTATCTCCACTATTCTCCTCCCGCCTTCAGACAAAATGTAATAAACAAAAAACAAGATTTCCTTTTTATCTGTATTTTACGATTTAATTTTTAGATTAATTCACTTTCTGAGTTATAACATCGGTCCTTCTGTATTCCTTTGCTTTCTAAATGCTTTTCCAACATTCCCTATGCCATTTTATGAAAACCAGCAACAAACGCTTTATAGAAGCTTCTATCTGTCTTTCTTTCTTTCTTTCTTTCTTTCTTTCTTTCTTTGACTTTTCATTTTTCATTCTATTTGTTAATGAATGTTATACATTTTTCTCTTTCAGTTGAATCACTTCTTTATTCTTCACCATCCCTTTAAACGCTTTCTCGTGCATTTTTCATTTAAATATTATTCTTTGTTTATCTGAGACATTAGGTTTATAAGTTCCAAAAGTTCATGAACTGATGTCCTCACCGACACATGGCCAAGTGGTTAAAAGCTTTGATGTATTCAGTGATTTGATCCAAAGTGTTCGATAACTGGATGCATCTACAACAGAAATTGGTAAACACTTTTGAGAGAGATTCCTGATATTGAGATGTCTGAAAAAGATATGGCATGTTAAACTAGATCAATCTAATCCAGGAAAAATTCCAATCACCTGAAAAAGGCCGGAGTGTACAATGGCTGAAACGCCGTGAATATGGCAACGATTTGAGGACAACAGTCCGAATAGTTTACATAATTATTACTTCTGCTTTTTATTTGATTTCTCTTTCTTCCAGATGATTCTTCATCCACCATCTATTCTTTCAACCAAACTGTTGACATCTCAAACTGTTCGTAAATGCTTTTACACATTATGTACGTTAAATATTAAGATTTCTAAACAGAATTGTATTGAAATGTTATTGTAAAAACGATACTTGCTCAAATACGTAAAATCTTACTCCTTATAACTTTCTCTGCCCGCCAAAAGAATGAATATTTTCTGACATTTTTCAGTGAATCATGCAATTAATATACCTTTTGCAGCGAAAAGAGCAGTAACAAATCCCAACAAAACCGCCAACAAATAACCCGAGGACCAGAGTTTCTAACCTTAAACATCGTTATTACCAAACGAAGACTCCACAACGTTAGCTTTCAAGCTTTATTGTTTCTCTATCGAACTATTCAAATGCCTTATCCTACATGCAGATGCAATTTCTGCACGATTTCTATTTTTACATTCCGATTTAGCAAATTTAGTAAGATATGCAAAAATTGAAACTTATCACTAAAACCTCGAAATTCTTATTCAGTTGAAAATATGTTCGTTATTCAACCTTGTCTCCTCCATTTTGATTATCGATTCTTTATATTTTCCAAGTTCACTTCATAGAATTAAACGACCGGAAATGGCTGTAGGGCCAGCAATCAGTCAACATGTATTTAACTTTAAAAAATTTATGGCAAACGAAAAACAAAGATTTATATTTTTGACATAATCTCAAATACTACTTTTTGAAGGTTGTGCTTTTTTTCGTTTTTTTTTTTTTTTGCGTATACGAAGTTTGTCTGAAAAGTATTGGAACTAGATAAACCAGTAAGTCTACAAAGAGATCGCGTGGCATTTGATTGGCTTAGTGCGCAAAAAAAGAAACGAGAGTTCTAGCAGGACAAATCGTGACTGCTTCCCATAACAATGCACCTGTTTACAATGCCCTGAGCATCCGTCAATTCCTGGGAGAGAAAAACATCGCTGTACTGGAAAAAAACTCCATATTCACCTAATATTATTCGGTATGACTTTTTTCTTTCACCAAGCTCAACGTGATCATCAAGGGGACAAGTTTTAGAGGCGTGGAGGCCATCAAGTAGGCCGTAATGACCGAGGTAAGGGGCATCCAAGAAGAATCTTTCCAATAGTGCATCGAAGTGCGGCAGAAATGGATGAAAAAGTGCATTAAACTCGTAAGGGGTTACTTTTAAGGGGAAACCGTGTAGTCTGTTGTTTGAAATTAAGGTAATGTTTTTGTGAGACCAGTCCTGTTACTTTTCAAACAGATCTTGTATGCCTGCGTCATGATCTCGCAAGTCCAACTGACTCATTTTGGGGTATGAAGACACACAAATATCCAGATATGATGTATGGGATTGACCTTAGGAGTCGTCAAGTTCACAAGAAATTATCAAAGAGTGCAATGCAATTTCAAACTAAATTAACCAATTTATAGAAAAATGGAGAAAAATATTGTTTTAGTCATAAAGTAAAAAATACGTTTGAGCTCAGAAATGGTAGAGCAGGTAAGGTCAAATTTGACCTCCGAGGTCACCGAAAGTAATAAGAAGAAGGATTAACCCTTTGTTGCATCTTGGTTACAATTGTAAGCTTTCTCTCACCTTTGTTGCATATTGGTTACAATTGTAACCAATATGCAACAAAGGGTTAATTCAGTTTAATTCTTATTGGGTGGAGGGTTTAATTTCATTCTTGGCGTAGTTTTGAGAAGAAATAGATGATAGAACAGGTGATGCAGATATTCGAGGTCATTCGATTTGAACGGCGGTTTATATAAATAAATATTTCTGTTTTGTTTTAAACGTTGTGTGACCCTCAAAAACATTTTCAGGTAAATGTTTTGAATGTATCAGAATTAAATTTGAGTTTTCATTGTAAAACATTTGTCCCAAATTCCTTAAATTATAAGTGAGTCTGTAAGCAAGACATTCTTACTCCAAATAATGGTATACTCGAATACATAAACTCAAAACTATTGAAATATATCCCCAAAGAGGTTCAGCTGAACAAGTAAACTGATAAAATTCCGGTATCTTCTTTATTTGTTCACAACCTTCGACTCACTTAAACTGAATAGCCTTTTATCTCGCAAGCAAGAACTAAAGATTGGGACACTCACCATGCTTCTTAGAAATCTTGACCGCCCAAAGCAGATTTCTGGTGGATTTTGCCAAGCTGTCAATCAGCTTCTCTAATATGTCATCGAACAAAAAAATAAGGATCTCTTCACTGTCAGGTTTTTCATAATTCCTACAGAATTTCCTTTTGAAGTCATGTGATTTCAATTCCCTATGAGGCTCAACTTTGTCATGAGTATCAAGAAAACACAGAGCTGGTTTCAATCTGACTTCTCCATGCTTTTCTCATAGCCAATTTTTGGTGGTTATTCTACGGCTGGATTCCAAAAACAAACATTTAATACTGGCATCAAGTGAAAAACTAATGTTGTGTACTCAGAAACCCTTTGAAATTAAAGGACCGCAACATTTCTTTATTTTAGGCATCAATTTTTTACTAACAGTTAAGTTTCAACATTACTTTTGAATTACGAAAATCTAGCACTGCTAAAGAAGCATTTAAAAACATTTGCGCGAAATACCAATCTTACATTAAACAGAAATTTCAATATTTTAATTTTTAAACAGAAATACTAACCTTTCATTGTTAACCAAAAATACCAATCCTTCATTTGTAAACAGAAATACCAATCTTTCATTTTTAAACAAAAAATAAAAATTTTTCATTATTAATCAGAAATGCCAACCTTTCATTTTTAACCAGAAATACCAATCTTTCATTATTAAACAGAAATACCAATATTTTATTATTAATCAGAAATACCAAACTTTCATTTTTCACCAGAAATACCAATTTTTCATTTTCGCATCGCATTGATACAGATGATGAAAAATGAGATGTTGCATACCAACAAAAAAACGAAAGAAAAACAGTTGTTATCACAAATTGGGAAACCAAAACCAGACGTCCATCCACAGAAGTCTTTACTTTGTGTTTAGTAGACTATGTCTGTTAAAGATCACCAATGCCTTGATCGGTTAAACTAAGCATAACATCGAAAGTGTCCAGTTTTAGTAAATAGAAAATACATTATTCTCTAGTCTGCAAATTAAACCCAAGAAAAAAACAATATCGTTAGGATGTGAGATTTTTCACATTCTTTATACTCACTGGATTTACCACCTAAAGTTTTTCATGTTTCGAACACTAGAATATTTCATCAGAAGCAGAATATTCAGAATTAAAATCTTTCAGACACCTTTTTTTTTAGAATAACACAGATTTCTTTAAACTGGGGATCGAAAATTTGCCATCACTGCAGTCGCTGAAATTTAAGTTGGTTACATGTTTGAAACATATATTCATATAAATTTAATTTGCATTTAAGTTTCTGTAATGCATAAGGGAGACTTAAAGGTAATTCCTTTCAGCACTTCCTAATATTTAGATAAATTTAAAGTTTTTAATCCTTTTTGGTAAAACTAAATTACTTTCCATACATTCTAATATAGTCATAAAGATTAAATGCTCTTCAGTGGAATCGGGGGCCATTTATCTATGACATTACTAATGAGCTGTTGACAATAAATATCTTAATTCCTTTCCGTGAAACAGAAACATGCAGCAGGCCAATTTAGAATTATTGAAGGATGAAACAAGACTTGTTGCCGAGACACTTGATCATCACTATTGTAATACTTGTTCAAATGACTTATTTCGCTAGAATATGATAATCTATTCGATTTGTACTCTTTTCTATGAAAGCAACTCGTGTATACACGTAGGTGTTAACAGTTTCTCGCACGTTTCTCTTGTGGAACACTCTTTTGTCTCTATGTTTTCCAATTAACTTTGATCTTAAAAATTTAAATGCAATGTCAATCGCTGTCTTCCTGGACATCTTTCTATTGTTTTTCTCGTTAACAATATTTTTGTCATGCGTCATAGTGGCTTTACTGCCTTGCTTGGGGTTAAAAATTATAGCGAATACACACTCAACCACACACGCATACAGCTAACTAGATAGATTGTTTAGAAAATAGAATTCAAAGTATTTCCCCAGTTTCATTAGCATCCATTATGTGGTCGACAGGAATAGTTTCATTCTTCATCTGGCAGGTCTTCTTCTTGTCTCAAATCCAGTTTTTTGATGGCATGAAATGGGCGCTCTGGATGACAAAACCCAAAAATATTTTATGATTTTTATTTTCGAGGGCAATCATTTGTCTCATTGGCCGAATATAACTCGCTTTTCAAGTGTGAGTGTCTGACCACTGTATCTGTTTTGTACCTTGTTGAGTGCCCTTGCAGTTTGCAATATTCAAGGATAATGTGGTTTGCTCCGCAGAGACAGCATTTTACTAGTCTTGATTTTGTTGACCTTTGACTTAATGTAGCTTATCTTAAAGCATTTATTCGCGACTACAGTGAAAAAAGGTTCTGTTTCTTTATTCTTGTGTTTTTTATGTAATCTTATCTATGATTTATTGCATTAAGCTTTTAAATTCTTTATTTTGTTTATTGGAGTTTTGCTTTTTTATCTATCCACTTGTTTATACATTTTTTCTATTTCTTGTTGTCCAAGTCTGGGTGTTTTTCACAATCTTTTGCCACGTATCTATTTCCAGTTCCTCAAAATTTCTGTTGATGATGAGTTTCATGCCATCTCATTATTGTGCATAATTTCTTTAATAAGCTTCATGAGTTCTTTAATTCGCTTTTCTGATCATGGTTAGCTTTGTTGATCAACGTTTCGAATTCTTTATTCCTTGCAAATAATTGCATGTCATCCATTGCAATTAGAGAATTGTTATTCATTAAATGGATCCGAAGTTGAATAACATTTTCTCTAATCAGGTTATTGGAATTTTGAATTTTTTGATGCATTCTCTTCAAAGAAGTACACACTTGTTGCTTTGTCAGGTGTATGACGATGCTATCGTAACGCACAAACATCAACGTTTCAAAACTGAATTAAAGAAACAAAAAACAAAAATTATATCAGCTAAAATCTAATCACCATTACACTCTTAGATTTTGATAACGGAATAGCTGTGCAGGCAAGTTTAAATAAAGCTTATGAAAAATAGTAATATTTTGACCATATATAAATCAACTTTCCTCCACCGAGCGCCCATAGCTCAGAGGTAGGATCGCCGACTGATTTAACTTCGGCCGGATTTCACATCCTGGCTAGAAGCAATCAGATGCTTAAACGTACTGATGAGCTGTGATATATATATATATATATATGAAAAATTTGCGATGAAACCGACGAGTTCCTGCAGATTTAAGTGGACAACACACATACTGTAGCTCAATTCTAAAACGTATATATATACAGTTTTAGTGCACATAATTTGTCACTTTAAATGAGAAGGTTCATGCCGACCTTGAAGTTTTGTATGTTGCTGTTGGATTCCATTTTTTTCTTTTATTTATAAGGAGCTTGGTGTGATTTGATATTTTGCGAAATTGGTCTTGTTTCCGATTGGTTGATTTTCTCCTTCGTTTTATTTTTATTTTTATTATGTGCAGGTGCTTTTTTAAAATGCTTTTTTATTGCTTTTTAATGTACATGTGAATGGGTGTACGCTTAATTGTTTTATATTGAATAAGTGTGCGCTTAATTGCTTTTTAGTTGATTTATTCTTGTTATTTGACCTCTCTTTATTGTATTCCCCTCTATTATTGGTATGATTTTTTCTTAACGCGTTGGTGTGTTTAAACAATTTGAGATTTCCTTTTAGGTCATAGTTAGGTGTTTGTGATCTTGTGTGTATTTGGGTTTGTGGGCTATTTGTTTTTTTGTTTGGTGGTTTGGTGGTTATTTTATATTTTTTTGTCGTGATTGAGTGTTTGTATATTTATATTTATATATATATGTTTGGATTTTGTTGCTATTTATTGGTATTTTGCAGCAAAGCAGATAACTGTCCGCGTGTCTACACTTTTCCATTATATCGTTTCTTTTATTTAACATTTTACTTTGGTTTTTAAAGAGGATTATCTTCTAGGCATCATTTTTTTGCTAATGCTGCTGTGTGTTCTTTTTAATATTTCCTATTTAATTTGGTTGGTAATCTTATTTTCTTTCTAGTTCCATGTCTATGTTGATGGTGTTGTGTTGTTTATGTATTTTTCTGTCTTGAGTGATGTTCTATGATAGTTGAATCTTTCTTTAAAGAATGCTTTTGTTACTCCTACGTAAATCTTTTTTTCTGTTGGTGTTATTTGACACGGTAGATTTGTACATTATGTTGTTGGTTTGACATTTATTGTTAAGTGGACAGTTTTCTTTCTTTCTGCAGTTTCATTTGTTCGTATTGTGTTGTTGCTTTGTTTTGTTGTCATTGGTTTTACTGAGTTGCATTTGGTCATCATTTTCTCCATGTTTTCCATGCAGTTTTAACTGATTTTGACCGTGTTTTTGCTGTTGATCTTTGATAGCTTATGTTTGAGGAAGCATTTTTCTATTATGTTGAAAAATATCTTTCCTATTTTTGTTTTTATATTTTTGTTATAGGGTGAGTTTAACCAGATTATGTTTCTTTTTACTACTGTTTTTGTTTGATATATCTTCATTTGTGTATTCAACTTTATTTGAGTATCCGTTGTTACTAACTATCAATGTTCTATCTCCAAGAACTTTACGATGAAAACCTGCTTAATAAAATACTTTTTATCAGTAACACTACTTAAAAATAACAATCTTGGCCATAAACATTATCACAATTCAACATTATATATATATATATATATATATATATATATATATATATATATATATATATTTACTTTTCTTACTCCAAAATTAATTTCATGAAATTTTTAGAAATTAAATTCTCATCCCCCTAATTTGACTCAACTCTCTAAGTTGTTTGTTCACCACTCCTGTTGCCAAGTATTGAACTCACAATTCTTTGTTTCGAGTCATTGGAACCAACCAAAGCCTATATTCCTTGAGGACACATGACTCAGTTGATTCCTATCACTTGAAGAAGGCCGATGCGAACAACGTCCGAAACGTTGTAAACATGGTAATTAACAATTCGAACAGTGTAAATAATGTACAGAAAGTGCTTTTAATTGCTACATCATACATAGTAAATTTGCGTGCAGATTCTTACAACATGGTACCATTCTTGATAGATCTTCTATTATCATAATGTGTGTCATTTAATAACAAAGGTGATGGTGAACAATCACAAAAAAAATTAATTAAATCGGCTAGACTATATTCACAAAAGATATATTTAAGATTTATTTAAATTTAAAAATTTCAGCGACCCATCTCTATAGCTGCATCAACGTAAACGTCACATGATGAAGTCTTAAACTGTTTCCACTTTGTCATATATTTTCAAAAAATATATGTGTGTAGGTGTGTGTGTGTGAGAATGTGCCTATGTGAGCGTGCATATATATTATATATATATATATATGTGGGCATATATATATATATATATATATATATTATATACTTTACTTATACCATCTTTTAGTACATTTTAGGCACAAATCATAATCATTTAAACAATTTTAATATAAGCCACTATATATAGCCTCCACTCTCTCTCCCTCTTCTCTCTCTCTCTCTCTCTATATATATATATATATATATATACATATATATATATATATACTTGATACTACAAGAACAGCTCGAAGAATGAATCGAATGAAACACGGACTATGCTACTAAACTTTGTGAGCAGTAGCTTTGATGACATCATTATGTCCAAGTGTTAGGGTTCTTCGACAGTAGAGGTTCGGATTTTATGGATAAATTCCTTTAGATTATATCTCGTATGTGAGTGAGTGTGTGTATATATGCGTGTCTGTGTGTGTGTGTGTAAGAAAGAGAGAGAGAGAGAGAGAGAGTGAGAGAGAGAGAGAGTGAGAGAGAGAGAGAGAGAAAAAATAGTTACATTTCTACTCCATCTTTCAAATATATATATTAAAGAGTATTTCCTAAATCTCTTCTTTCTCGCCATGTTTTGATTCATCTCTCAAACTGATCAAATGTAAGAAGCAAAACACTTAAAGTTCTACCACACAATTATAAATATGCACACTCTGATATATGCATGCATATTCACATTTGGGAATATATATATATATATATTGTGTGTATTTTGGCAGCATTTTTTCATTAATGCAGGTTTCATTGAATAATATAGACAAGTTTTGTCTATTAATTTTGTGTAGGATCCGTTCATATCGTCTGATATACTTGATGGTGATGTCGTTGAAAGACAACAAAAAATCACAGTATTTGTTGAATTTTTTATCGGGTCTAAGCTTTCGGCTCACATAAGCCATTATCAAAGAGTAAATATTAACACACAGTAAACATAGAACATTTAAGCTATTAACAATAAAAATAATTGAATTGAAAATATAAGTCCATCCCTACCGTGGCGGATGGCCGAAGACAGTGACAAAATAGTGGTGTTGTGGTCCCTGGTCTGATTACAGACATTTGAGTACGTTATTGGAAATATCGAAATTGATTGTATTCAAACCAGATTTAAATTCCTACACAATATATATATGTATATATATATATACACACACACAAATGTAAATTATGTATGCCTTTTGCATATGTATAATTTATTAATACAACCATGAATAAATACAATATCTATCTATCTATCTATCTATCTATCTATCTATCTATCTATCTATATATATATATATATATAGAGAGAGAGAGAGAGAGAGATTTATATACGTACATATATATATGTATATGTGTGCGATGCAAACATGCATTTTTTATTTCCCTCAACATTTACACAAACATATTTAGAATTGCACATGTGTACAGACAGATGTAAACATGACTATAATAAAGTACACGTGCTGAATGACGAACTGAACTCCACAGAAAAAAAAAAAGAAATATTGAGAAAAAAGAAAAAATGCTTATGAATTCTAGTATTAATAATATTACAAGATTTTTTTGTTTCCTAAAAAAATTCTAATTTTCTGCCATTATTTTTTGTTAGAAAACAAATCACCCTGAAAGCCGGTCAAGTCCAAGCTGTGAATCGTGCCCCCAAAATGTTGCTCGTAGACAATATCTATAAAAATCAGTTATGAATGAGTGCGCGTGTGTGTCAGCGCGCGTGCGTATGTGTGTGTGTGTGTGTGTGTGCGCACGCGCGTGTGTGTGTAAAGGGAATTAATTTTTTCCATTCATTCACACAACAACAAAAAAAAATGAAAGAAAGGAAATGGATAGAGAAATAAACGAAGAAAAAAAAAAGATAAGGCAATGCTAAATTCAACTCCTATCCGACAACAGCTTCGTCACCTCAGGATGCATTCGTACGCGTTTCATTTTCCGCCCAGCAGGTGGCGCCTCCTGTCACATTTGCATCACTTCCGGATTTGCGCAGGTGAAGATCACGCGCGCTACCGCTCTGCAGAAGGCAACAGCAGCAACAACAAATCACTTGCAGGCATAGCTCAATGTTTGAAGGTTTGAACGTGTAGACATGAGGCTAGAGGTTTGATCCTAAAGTAGCGCGTTAAGTGAGGCTCGGTAACAGAAATGCCTGTACGAGTAAAGAAAATTTTGAAAAAAAAACCCTCATTTATAAAAAGATTAGAATAATGGAAGAGGGAGAGAGAAAAAGTGTGTGTGTGTGTGTGTAAGTGCGTGTCTGCGTGTATATGTGTGTGTGTCCATTTTTGCAATGATCTTAAAAGTCAAAATCTTTGATTCTTTTTCTATTATTAAAGTTATTTGTTTGCCTTTTTTGTCGATTATTTTTCCAGACTTTGTTATTGAACTCAAACTGTAGTCCTTGTATATCATAGGGTTTAAAAACTTTCCACAGTAAAGTGGCCTGATGTCAAATTCGGTACCTCTGTTATTGTTAGATGCATGCATATCCGCTTCACCGCCTTCTATGACTCATAGCCTGCCAATTTTTCATCTTCCAATGAAAGCGAACAAATAAGAATAAAGAAGAAAAACTTAAACCCTTGATTCGGTTGGTGACCCTGATTCAATCTTTGACCTTTCGTGTATTCCCTTGAATCACAATTATAATTTAAAAAAAATAACAGATTTGAGGAAATAATTATTACTATAATTACAGTACAGTCATTGCTTTCCTTCTTTTTTATTTAAACAATAATAATAATAATAATAATAATAATAATAATAATAATAATAATAATAATAATAAATGACAGGCCTCTTAAACTCTCTTCACTTCTATTTACTTAATAATAATGATAATGATATTAGGGAACTGGAGAATGATAATGAGCTGGAAGGTCTTCTGCAAACTGTAAAATGCTTCAGCAAAGACATTGGAATGAAATTCAATTTGAATAAATGTGCTAAAGCTACAGTTTTACGTGGATCAATACAAGAAACAACCTCAATTAGCTTAGACCCTGCTGTAACAATAAAAGAATTGAAACCAGAAGAAGCTTATAAATACCTAGGTGTAAATGAGAGTGAAAACATTCACCATAAAAAAAATGAAAGAAATAGTGTGTAAAGAGTACTATAGAAGGCTACGAATGATATTAAAAACTGAATTGAATTCTCAGAACAGAGTTATGACCATTAATAGCCTTGCAATCCCAGTTCTCCAATATAGTTTCAACATCTTAAACTGGACTCTAAACGACATCAGGCGAATGGATTCTAAAACAAGAAAGCTTCTTTCTAAGCATAAGATGCATCATCCAAAGGTTGATGTAGACCGTCTATACATATCCCGTAAAGAAGGTGGAAGAGGTCTTATTCAGCTGGAATTGTCATACAAGACAACAACTATTGGCTTACTAACATACATAGAAACAACAAAGGATTGGATGATACAATTAGTAAGGCAACATGAAGAAAGAAAGAAAAATATTCAATAATAAAAGAAGGCAGTAAATACAAACAAGATTTACAGTTAGTAGATTCTGTAGAAAAGCAAAACAGAAGCCAAGAACCAACTATTGCGGCAAGAAATATGAAAATGAAAGCCAAAGATAAAGCTCTTGAACAGATGAAACAGCGTTGGCAAGACAAACCTCTGCATGGCCAATATCCAGAACGTGCCAATAAATCCAATGTTGATAAAGTTAATACTCATCGATGGTTACGTGCATCTGGATTAAAGTCTGAAACTGAAGGCTTTATTCTTGCAGCAGAAGACCAAAGTCTTTTCACTAGAAACTTTCAGGCAAATATTATGCATAATAATATGGATCCAAAATGCAGGTTTTGTGATAAACACCAAGAAACAATAGACCACCTAATCTCAGGCTGTTCTGCGCTTGCCCCAAACGAATATAAAAATCGCCACGATAGAGTGGGGCAATATTTACATTGGACAATGTGCAAACATTATTGAAAATCTGTAAACAAACACTGGTATGAACATCACCCAGCACCGGTTACAGAAATAGAAGATATCACCATTCTATGGGATTACACCATCTACACAGACAGAAAAGTTGAAGCAAACAGGCTAGACATTATTGTTAAAAACCAGAAGGAGAAAACTTATCTATTAATTGATATGGCTTGTCCAGCGGATTGTAACATAGCAATCAAGGAATTTGAAAAACTGTCAAAATATACAGACCTGGAAATTGAAATAGAAAAAATGTGGAAATTGAAAACAAGAGTTGTGCCAGTGATAGTAGGTGCACTTGGAATGATAAAAAATGGAACAAAACAACACAGTAAAAGAATCCCTGGAAACCCCAGCTTAAGAGATATACAAAAAATTGTCTTATTAAGTACAGCCCACACACTAAGGAAAACTTTATCTATGTAATGCTGGAGATGATAGGGAAGATAGAAAAACATGAAATGGAGCCATAACAACACGCCACTACCTGCCTTAGGTCTCCCCGCAGACTTGGTTGGTAGTGAGACCAAAGCAGAAATCGAAATATGATGAAAAATGACATAATAATAATAATAATAATAATAATAATAATAATAAATGACAGGCCTCTTAAACTCTCTTCACTTCTATTTACTTAATAATAATAATCATGATATTAGGGAACTGGAGTCAACGAATGAAATGGAATACAGCAGACCCAAATGAAAGAGAAAGTAAGAAAGGAATACTAAAGGCGTGTGCATTTCGTGTAAAATACCGAGTTGAATTCCCAAAACAGAATATCAGCCATAAATACTTTCACTGCGCCTCTAGTGCAATATTGTTTCAACATCCCTAACGGGACCATGGCTGACATTAAATGAATGGCCGTCAAAACGAGAAAACTTCTCACTTGCCATCACATGCATCATCCCAAGGCTGATGTTGATCGCCTGTATGTGTCTAAATCTGAAGGCGGCAGAGGATTAGCTTAACTATCAGTCTATTACCATACGTGATATACGCTTGGACGATCATGTCACTTTCGAGACATGACTGACTAAGCAGATTTTCCGGCAGTAGGTTGCCATTTCTTTCTGCTATAACTGTCTTGGAAAGACAACAGTAGGTCTTCAAAGATACCAAGAAATTACAGAAGAAAGGATGATGATCTGCGCCAAAGAACGTGAAAGAAATACATTTTATTTCATAATAAAGGAAACCAACAAATTCAAAAGGGAATTTCAAGTGAATAAAGAAGAGCAAGTAATCTATAATCCACCTATTGCAGCTACAAATAAGTTAAAAGAAAAAAAACAATGCAATAGACCAGATACAGAAATAAGGCAAAGGTAAAGCAAGGTAAAGCGCTTCATGGTCAACTGTCTACTCATGCTAAACAATCTGATGTAGGCAAACCCCAAAGCATCATTGGTTGTGTCGTGTAGGATTTACTAATGAAACCAAACGTTTATTCTTGCTGCACACAAGTAACACTTGCTAACGAGAAATATAAACACATTGAAAAATTGTAGTGACGCCAAATGTAGATACTTTGATGAAAATGTAGAAAGAACTTATATCGGGTTGCATAGTAATTGCATTAACCGAATATAAAACGTGGCATTGCAAAGTAGGCCAATATTTGCACTGGAAAAACTAAAACATTTATAGGAAGGAAACCGCAAGAAACTGTTCAATGTCCCATAAAATAGTTACGGGTCATATACCTGTAACCAATTTATGGAACTTAATACAGAGATAGAAATAGTGATTAAAGAACCACAAAAACAGATTGTGATTTCTGATTGATATAGTAATTCTTGCTGCCTGAAATGTAGCTTTGAAGATCTTTTCATGCCTTTAACCAATGTATCTTTTCGTTCCGTTTACATTTGCAACACTATTTCCCAAATATTGTATCACGTGTCAATCTACTTTGATGACTTATTACCTTTTTCATTTTTTCTCGTCGCACCTTCTGTGGCATTCTTAAAACCATTTTCTAGTTCTGATCTTCACATGTCAAATTCTTTTTGATCGTCCTGTGATTTTTGTTCTACTTTTTTGCAGTCTTCAACGCTGAGTACCCATCATTCTGTAACTATTCAATAATTTGCTTCTCTTTCGGCCCAAAAATATCACTAAGTAAATAACTGCATTTATTTACAGCATGATGAACAAGCGTCAAAATGCAAAATAAAGTCTTAAAACTCCAAACAAAGTATTGCAAAGACTTCTAAATCAAACAGATATTTACACTATTTACATTATCTGAACTATTGCCCTCATCTTTATTGTTATATTCACAACGTTTCAGATGTTGTACGCTCTAGCCTTCTTCAGGTGATATGCGTTGGAATTTCGGAAATCTAACATATATCACATGAAGAAAGTTTAGCAAGCATTAGAGATTCATTGCGCGAGTTTAAACATTCATTGGGTGGAAACGTAAAGACGATCCCAGAGTTACTGTTGTCTGATTATCCACAAGCCGTGTTTCCTTTTCTTATTTTGTTAATTATACAACTTATTCCTTCAATTCTATTGTACTCTTTGGCTATTGTTTTTGTAAGCTTTTATACAGATCCTCTGTTCATCTGTTTTTGCATTTTTTACCAAGTCTGGACAGGAAGGTTAGAAATATTGACTGTATGACTTATGCTTATTCTTTTGTACGTTTTGGCCTTCAGCCTTATTCAGGTGATATACGTTAGAATTTCTAAAATCCAACGTATATAACCTGAATAAGACCCGAACGTACATCTGCCAAAACGTCGTGAATATGACAATAAAGATGAGAATAGCAGCCAGAGCAATGTAAATAGTGTAAATAATTACAATATCTCATTTCAGAAATGTAAACAAAACAGATATTATCAGCTGAAATACTCTGAAAATGTTAACAATATTTCATTTTGAAAATATTGACTTGTACAATAAAATCTGACAATCAGATTTTCGCTTATTTTTTTTAACGTAGCAAGGAAAACCGGAAATCGACATTTTGTTGGCTTTTTACGAAAAGAGCAGAAAAACCGAAGCACGTTGTTTTTAACAAAAAGTGATAGTTCTTTTTTTTCTCATTTAAGTGGATTGGGACTACCGATATTTGTCAAGTAAAAAAAGACACTCTTAAAGAGAGAGAGAGAGAGAGAGAGAGAGAGAGAGGAGGGGGAAGAAAAATGTCGAGCACAAGAACAAGAACAAAGAAAAGATTTAGAAAAACAATTGGATAGAATTTTATAACATCAGTAACCATATAATGATGACGATGAAAATAATCATGATATTATTCCTACATCTGATTTTGATGCTAACAAGAACAAGAACAAGAACAAGAGGAAGCGGAAGAAGAACAACAAGAAGAAAAATTGTTTCAACACCCGGAGTAACTAAAAATCCGAGCACGAATTGGCATCAATCAGAAAATCATTGAACACAGCAAGAATGCTGAAAAGAGTACTAGGGATTTGTTCGCTTTTGTTCACCGCCACTTTCCTCTGAAAACAAGTAACTCACATATATAAAATGCATTATGTATCTATATACAGTGAAGGAATTCTTTGTGAAGGATTATCCCGGATTAACAGCAGCAGGTTTAGTAATCAGTCGGAGGTTTAAACATTCATTGGGTGGGCACGTGAAGGCGATCCCAGATATACTGTTATCTGATTATCCAGAAGCCGTGTTTTCTTTTCTTATTTTGTTAATTATATAACTTATACCTTAATTTCTATTTTTCTCTTTGATCAACGGTTTTTTTTTTTTTTGTAAGGTTTATACCAAAGGAATATTTCCTCTCCTCATCTGTTTTTGCTTCTTTTACTAAGTCTGGACGGGGAGGGTAAAAATATTGACTTTATGACTAATGCTTATCCTCTTGTAGACAAATGCCAGGATGTCATTTCCACTTCAGCCTTGATCCTATCTGACTGATTTATGGTTGATATCAAAGGAAATGAGGAGGCTACATCTGTGGGCATCTGGAACTCTCCCAAAGTAACGGTGAACCAACAGAACTTAGTGATATCGTGAAGCATTGTTGGAGAGCACTAGATTAGTAATCATGTTGAATTCCAAAAACCACTTCTAAATCCAAATTAGAGCCTTGTTAGATTTATCACTGAATATCTCAATATTCAATATTACATTCTAGTTATCCATAAATAGAATCAAGTATCGAGGTGACTTGCTATCATTCAATCTCCAGTATAAACTCTTCGTTACTATTAATGTGAGTTAATGGTAACTAAAATCCGCTCAGAATGAATGCAGTATTTAACCACAAGGGGACTCTATAGGTTTTGCACAAACACAAATGTTCCTAAGCAGGTGTCTGCAACAGAGATTTGATAGCTGCCCCAACAGACAAGCATGCTCAGATACGAGCAACCAACCACTATACGTATATGCTAAAACTTAACCAGAATCGGTTGCTTAATACCAATTTTAATGTGAAAGCATTGGACAATAAAGTTAGACTGAGTGCCAAAGGTTGAATGCGATGATTATGGCTACAATAATAATTTAAGGAGGATCAAGAAAGAAGAAAATGGTAAAATCGAGAAGCTCTTGAAATAATAATGAAGAAAATAAAATGTTTATTATGAATGCGGGAAAGACGAAAATATCCTGACAATGATAAAAAAACGTAAAAAGTCATGACACTTTATCAACCGCAAAAAGAAGTTGAAGATTTGGAAGATGTACAGTGTCTGCCATGATAAAAAACGATGACAATGTTTAGAAATAACTACTACTAATAATAATGATAATTAATGCTGAGTTTATGCAGTCAAAAACAGAAGATGGAACTATAAAAGAAGATCGATAGAAGATATAAATGTGACAAAACAAATAGACAAAAGATTCAGCCAAAAGAAACGGAAAGTAGCGGAAAAAGAGGCGTTATTCTATTATTTTCTTTAAGGAGATATTTAAAGCTGCCTGTTAACTCTAAGAATAAATTGTAGTTTCATAATGCTCCTAAAGTTTATGGTTATAACAAATTCGGAATTCGTTTTATAACCTGGAATTAATGACAATGGCTGTTTAAAAACTGAATGAATATTTCAGTTCAGTCTTTTTTCGAACAACTTCTGGATTCGTGCATTTTTATGTTCAGCTCTACCATCTACCGCAAACCATTTTCTATGCAGATCTATCTATCTATCTATCTATCTATCTATCTATCTATCTATCTATCTATCTATCTATCTATTTTATATTCATTATATCTGACTATAAGCATTTTTAGCCAAGAACATATTGTAGCCAACAACATATTGGATATGCAAACAATAAATTGCGAGATTCAATATTTAATTTGGACTTGTGTTTGACTTGATTAAAATGTAATCGTAGAAGTACCGATAGAAGATAAAATTTAAATCAAGTAGAGTAGCTCGTATCCAGATAAATGATGACTTTCATGTTTTGATATTCCTAATTAGTTGAACTTTTGCATTGAGAGACTGTAAAAATACATTATCTACTTTGTCGTTCTATCTATCTATCTATCTATCTATATATCTATCTATCTATGATAATATTTTTTATTACTACGTTCCCTTCTTACATAATCTTATTTTTTTCGTATTTTTCTCAAACTTTGTTTTACGATATCTAACCTGTATCCGTTTTATACATCTCTGTTATATTTTTGTCACTTTTCTCTCTTTATCTATGTAACCCCATCAATCTCCCCTTATTTTCTTTATATACTTTTTATTTATCTGTATTGTCTTTATTTTTTATCTTTTTTTCTTTCGTTTATTTCTCTTTTTCACTGCTTCTCTCTCACTTGATCCCTTAGTTAAATGACGGGTGTTTTCTTCCACCCCGGATTCTCACATCATCGGCTCCAAGATAACTGCAACCAGCATAAGCCCAATACTATGCAAAACTCAATCTTCTTGACAGATTCAAAATAAATAAAATATAAAAAGAGAAAGAAAAACAACTACTAATGGAAACAATAACGCCAGAACCTAAACTCAAAGAAGAAAGTTCCACAGAGCAGCCGGGGAAGTACCCAAGTGTAAAAAGCCGACTTTGTCGGCAAACGGATTTCCATGGAACTTTGCATAAAGAACGTCACCTCTTAAAACTGACCCCTACCAAATACCGCCCCAGGAAAACGCATGGGATGATTCTTTGTGATAACGAAGGCAGTGGCTTGTGATGCTGACCAGAGTCGGGAGAAAAAGAAGAAAAGTGTATTGATTGATTATCGATTAGGAAGACGAAAGTGTCGGATAACTTGATAGTTTATTCATAAATTCAACTTGAGAATGCCAGGCCCGGTTGGGCATGTTTTTAATTCATTTTTCTTTTGTGCCATCGAATGTTATTAGCATGAGCCAGTACTTCCGCGACAAAGTGTGCGTCTCGAAGTGTGTGTCAGTCAATATGTGCATGTGTAACCGTGTAAAGCTGCTTGTGCATCTACGTATGTTTATCAGTGAAGTTTAGTGGTTGGTTAGATCTTTTTGTCTATGGAACGGTTTAGACATTACGTGTGTCAAAAGAGAGATAAAATAAACTTGAAAAAAAAACGCCAAACATAGGGACAGAGAACAGATTTTTACATCTGATTTAGTCAGAATAGATGGAAAATATTATGTGATCTAATTATGAAATAAGTAAGGAAATATTTTTTGTCTGTTGCTTGAATTTCTGTTAGGCTAAAGCAAACATCTACGCAAACTTAGTGAATCCTATTTAGATTCGAACATCCAACTTGGAGGTAAGTCGCATATGCATTATGCTACCGTTTTGCAATTTTAGCATCATTGTAATTATTTTTAGTTTATTTTTTCTGTTTGTAAATATTTCAATATGTCTGATAATAATTCAATTTTGTGTATAACGTCTCTCGGCCTGTACACTCTAGAAAACTTAATACAGAAAAAGGTGCTTCAAAGCCGCGACCTTCTTTGTAGGAGAAATCCTCGTCTGATCCAATATACTTTAAACCGCTGAGCCAGATAGCACTAAGGTTATATATACGGTTTTAAGAAATACATACTCAATCGTTCAGATGTTATCAAAAGCCCGTATCTGATAGATTTTGTGTCTGAAACTTAAATCAATTTCTAAAGCATTCATGGATTTATTTTTAATCCAGCATTTTTATTACTCCAAACATTATTTCTAGTAGATATCCGTGTTTGAATAAACATTCCCATTTTATTAGGATGAGCCACGGCCTGATCCAGGATGTGTTAGACTGCTTGATCATAGAAAGCGTTACAGCTGAGCAAGGTTCTATTTACCCTTTTAAATAATCTGAACGAGCCAATGTACACCCCAAGTACTGAAGGCAATAAAATTGTAAACCTTTTCAAAGTTGATGGTGTCAAGATATGTATAGAGAATTATTATAAGTTGCTAGGTAAGACTTTTTAGTGGTACAGGGCACAAAAGAGAGGATTTAAGTTAAAAAGTATATGCAAATACTTTTGCACTTAAAGAATTTTACTTCATATTCTATTGTCCACTTCGCTAAAAAAGGTTTCAAACACATTAAAGGAATAGAATTACATCCTAGCTTCCGCAGATAAAAAACAGAACAAAGACAAAAAAACTTGTGGTCACTCATTAAAAGAGATGCAGATGTGAATATTCAAGCAAATAAACTCTCTATGGAAACAACAAAATATCCTGCAAGAAAACAAGAAGAACAACAGAAAAGTTGTTCAAGACAATGCACTAAAAGCATTTTTTAAGCATTCCGGATCAGACGATAATTCAAACCCTAGCAGAAAGCATTTTTTATATTGTCTTTAATAGAGGGCACAGGCCGGTAGACGTAATACACAAAACTGAAATATTATCAGACACATTGAAATATTTACAAGCAGCAAAAATAAACTGATAAAATTACAATTCAAATTGCAAAACGGTAGCATAATGAGTATGCCACTTACCTCCACGTTGAAATTGAAGCAACAAACAAAAAATATACCATGGCACCCATATTAACATGCAAAGTAATAATAATAATAACTGGTATTAATATCACTAAGACTCGGTTGAGAGATAACGACCTGTTACAATTTTATGGGACTTTACAATACACATGGACAGAACAGCCAGTGCTCATTGCCCAGGCATCGTGCTCAATGATCACAGAAGCAGAACGTGTTTTCTTATTGACATGACATTCCCTGCAAATTGTAATGTGTATTCAAAGATCTTCAAATACTATCAAAATACAAGGATCTTGAAGTTGAAATCTTAAAAATATGGCACATGAGGACATCAACAATTCCATCAATAATTTCATCTGATTGATTAAAAAAGGTTCCGATAGTCTCATTGAAAGGGATCCTAGGTAGTCAATACCTTAAAGAAATACAAAAAATTGTACTCCCGGGTACAATTCACACATTACGAAGGGTAAAATGATTAGTGGAAAATGTTATAGAACCATTTCTGACCTTAGGGACCCGGAAGGAAAATAAATTTAGATATATACGATATTTTAATCAAATGGACGTTTCAGTGGATTTGGATTTATAAATCAAAATTTGTTAACCTATATTTGAATGTTTAATAAAGATTGACACCAAGGAAACAATTATAATAAAATAGACTTAATGAAAAGAGAAGGGTGTATTGTTCATTTAAATAAAAGTACATCAATTACAGTTTTATTGTAAAAACACTGAGTTACATCTTATCAGAAAAAATAAATCCATAGCAAGCATTGACGCTAGTGGGCCAGATTCGCCGATCCAAGCTTAACCCATAACTAACCTTCCCGCACGGTAATGTTGAGGTTTTAAAGTATATTATACGTATATATAATTGTGGGTGTTTGTTTAGATTTTAATGTAAAATTTTCATTGCATATTTCACTGTATAATACGCAATCTATTTGGGTGATGTGGGTTTCATTTATCAGGAATTCTTGGATTTTTATTTATAATCCTCATATTATTTATTATTACTATATAAGTTATATTATCATTTATTCATGAGGGTTACGTATACATCACGTTAAATCATTGGTTCCCGTACGATCATCGAAGTTAAGTAACGTTGAGCCTGGTTGATAGGTTACCGCTTGGGAATTACAGGTGCTATAAGCTTGGATGTGCAGTTGGTGTAACAGATAATAACTCTAAGAATCTAGTTCTAATTTTAGTTAGGTTCGTTATAATCACTTGCCGCCGGCAAATGTTTTTAGGAAAGATAAGCCTAGCGCAGCACCCAGACAACAGACTCGTGAACGACCTCAACCTGCAAGAAAAATATACGGACAAAGTGAAAAAATACGAGGGACAGATTGGAAACGAAATCTCAAAATGGGACGCACTAAAGGAAGCGTTAGTGACATCAGCAAACGACATCGTCTCAAAGGAAAACAGACGTTGAAGAAAAATGAGTGGATCACAGATGTGATTTTTGACATGATACAAAGGAGATAGAAAAACAATGTCAAGACATGAAATGGAATACAGAAAACTACAGAAGGAAATAAGTAGCAAATACTGACAGGCTAAAGAGGAATGGCTCAACAACAAACGCGCAGAAATAGAGAGATTGAACATGACTATAAAGGAAAAGTGCATAAAAGAATAAGAGAACAGGAGAAAATACATGCTCATCAAAAAGATGTATAAAATCTAATGATGGAACGCTTACATTGTATGGATGATCTCTTCTGCGACAAGAGAGAGAGAGAGAGAGAGAGAGAGAGAGAGAGAGAGAGAGAGATAGCAACCTACAATAAACAGAAATACCGACGGACCGGAAATATAAAAATTCCCGTGGAAGCTGCATTGGTCAAACTGAAGGAAAACAAAACAGTAGGACCAGACAGCATTATAATTGAGATGTTGACAGCCTTAGACGATTTCGGCGTAGACAAAATTACATAAGTAATAAATGAAATCTACAACAGCGGAGATAAACCGGAAGACCTAAGAAGATCGATTTTTATAGTATTGCGCAAAGAAATGTCAACTGCGCCAAACAATCAGTTTAATGAGTCACAAAACAAAACTCATCATCAGAACCAGGCCAGAGATAGGACAAGAACAATTTGATTTCGTCAAGTACACTAGAACATGCTCAGAATGTTATCAGAAAGAGCACTACAAATGCAGAAGGACGTGTACCTGTGTTTCATAAGACTACGCAAGGGTATTCGACAAAGTACAACACAAAGACTTGGCAACCTTGAAATATTCGAGAAAGATATTAGAGTAATCAAGAACCTGTACTTACAGCAAACTGCCTGCATACGGACAGGAAGCGAGTTCAGCAGATATACAAAAATAGAAAGAGGTATAAAACAAGGATATGTCTTCTCACCAGATCTATTCAAGCTATACATCGAGACAATTCTGAGAGCTCTAGAAGTTCTGCAAGGATTCATCATTGACGATCACAATCTGAACAATATAAGGTGATACAGTGCTAATTGCAGACATGGAAAGGAAATTATAAGATCTTCTACATAATGAAGCTAAAAAAAGCGGAAAGAAAAAACTACATATGAACTAAAAGAAAACTGAATGAGGTCATCAGTAAAAAGAGGAGCCTAAAACGCCAATTACAGCCCGGAGATACTAAATTCAAGCAGGTACAGAAATTGAAATACCTGGGAAGTGTTCTAACAGAGGACGGAAAGTGTGACACTGAGATCCGAAGGCGTATTGGCATGGCCAAGGATGCATTCCAAAAGCTGTATAGAGCATTGAGAGTCAGAAACATTTCGTTGGAAATAAAGAAGAGAGCACTGGGTTGTTAAGTGACGTCTGTCTTTCAATATGTCAGCGAATGCTGAACGATCTCATCAAATATGAAGGAAAGGCTTGAAATAACCGAAATGTGTTTCTACTGAAGGATGCTGAGGATACCATGGACCGAACAACCGAGCAACGACGAAATTTTGGAGAGAATGGAAGCGAAAAGGAAACTGATACTTAACATCAGGAAAAACAGCTGGAGTTTCTGGGAAGGAGGAAGGAGGGCTTGATATGCGGGTAAACGAAAGCAACTAATCATTTACTAATTATAACCGAAAAATAAATAATTGTACTTTAAAAAAGACAGACGCCTACTCAAACTAATATATCCATTAAATATAACGTATGTAGTGGTTCTTGATATACACTCCTGATCAAAAATTTAAGACCACTTAAAAATCTTTAAAAAGAAATATTTTTTACAGATAGATTTTAAACTCCTACCAATTAAGGTTACCAATACTACAATCTAAAAGGTTATGGAAACAAAAAGCTACATTCCAAACATTTTATTTATAAATTTACATTTTTATAAAATGAGGCGATTTACGCATGATAAAAATTATAAGACCAGGGGTATAAATTGTTAGATCTATGGTAATTCCAATGTTTTTAGTTCAGTTAGAGATTAGCAATCACTGCGTAAAGGTGTTACCATGCCTAAAGCAAGCAAACTTACCAAAGTTGAGCGTTCTCGAATTCTAGAATTCCATAAGCAAGGTTTGTCACAGCAGGCGATCTCAGCTAAGGTAAATCGCAGTAAAACTGTGATTTGCAACTTTCTAAAGAACAGTGAAAATTATGGAAAAGCAAAATCCTCTGGTAGACCCCAAAAATTTCTCCTGCATTGAGTAAGAGAATAAGTCGGGTTGTTATGAAAGAGGGGAGAACTTTCTTCTAGTCAAATTAAGGCAGTCACAGATGCTGATTGCAGTTCCGTAACCATCAGACGATACTTACGACACAAAGGCATGGTAAATAAAAAGCGTAAACAAATTCCTCGATTGCTTCCACGTCACAAGATGGACCGCTTAAAGTTTGGTTGTGAATACCAAACATGGGACGTTGAGAAGTGGAAGAAAGTCCTGTTTTCTGATGAGAAAAAATTCAATCTAGATGGTCCTGATGGCTTCCAACGATATTGGCATAACAAAAACATGCCTCCTGAAATTTTCTCCACACGTCATAGTGGTGGAAGGTCCCTAATGATATGGGGTGCCTTTTCTTTTTGACGATGGAGCTCCAGGTGGTGCAGGGTTGTCAAACAGCGGCTGGTTATGTTAGCATGCTTAAAAAAGCATCATTGATGATGGAGGGCCATAATTTGTGTGGGGATGGATGGTTATTCCAACAGAATAATGCTGCAATCCACGCTGCAAGATGGACCTTGACCTTTCTACAAGAAAATGGGGTCCATCTCTTGGGACATCCTGCATGCTCACCAGACTTGAACCCAATTGAAAATGTTTGAGGATGGATGACAAGAGATGTTTATCGAAATGGCAAACAATGTTCAACAAAAAATGAACTTCGTGAAGCCATCTTCAGAAGCTGGAGCAACATCCCCCGCACCTTAATGGAAACTCTTATTTCTAGTATGCCCGAAAGAATTTTTGAAGTCATCAAAAGCAGTGGAGGTAGAACTCATTATTAAATTTGGTTGTTGAATGTTTTCATACACTTTTCATACACTTTTTGTAAAATTTCATAGAATTTTTGTCTCTGGTCTTATAATTTTGATCATGTGTAAATCGCCTCATTTTATAAAAATGTAAATTTCTAAATAAAATGTTTTGAATATAGCTTTTTGTTTTCATAACCTTTTAGATTGTAGTATTGGTAACCTGAAGTGGGAGGAGTTTAAAATCTATCCGTAAAAAAAATATTTCTTTTTAAAGATTTTTTAAGTGGTCTTAAAGTTTTGATCAGGAGTGTATATTTTTTCCATATATATATATATATATATATCTTTTATGCTGCATTCATTAAAAATGATAGACAGTGCATTATGATAAAGTTTCTTATGTATTTTTTACTTGATGTCCTGTAGTGCTTCTTGATATTTAGGTTCAGTCAGGGTGTTTTGTAATATGGCGTCGTGTTTTTGGATCTCATTATTCAAATGCTGAATTTCGGCCTTTACTATTGCTGTTTGTCGTAAAACAAGGTTTCTTCTGGAATGTTGTGGTGTTACTTCCTTTGTTGCCGGCCGGGTCATGTAATTAAAATGGTGTACATCTGGGCAGCAATCTCTCTTTTATGCATGTTTTATTAAAATTGACGGACAAGATATAGTTTTTTATGTAATTTAAACTTAGGTTGATGTGCTGTTGTGCGTCTTTGTATTCGGGTTGTCAGGGTGTTTTATAACTACAGATAATATATTGTTACTCATTTTACTATAACATGTATTGTTAGTAATTCTGCTATGAAATGTATTGTGACTAATTTTACTATAAATATGTATTGATGCTAATTTTTTATATTAAAATGTATTGCTGCTATTTTTACTATAAAAATCTATTTTCATACTTTCACAGTATTTAGTTTTTGTTTAGAAATTAACTATTTTCCCATAGATAGGATGCTAACAGGTTCTACTATCCCGGGTCAGAGTTAAGCAACAGCAATTGAGAGGTTGTTCTACTGGATATAGTTTACCGTCGTACGCCGGATTAATACAGTATATATATATATATATATATATATATATATCCGCAGGCAGATGTTTCGCTGTATCATAGCTCATCAGTACAGTTAGATATCCGATTGCTTCTAGCCAGGATTGAAACCCGACCGAATTGATATCAGTCTGCGATTCAACCTCTATGGGCGCTCGGTAGAGGAAGGCAGACTTTAGCGTGATATCTTGTGTGTGTGTATGTGTTTATGTGTGTGTGTGTGGCAATCAAATCTTTCTTAATCCATTTAATTGTAGTTTTGTAATTGCATCATCGAGTAAAGCCAAGGAAGTTTGTGACACATATATCTTTTAATTTCTGTCGAATAAGCACAAACAGAAATGTCGTAATTCAGTATCAATCAGTTAAGTGCCATACGTGATACACGAAAAATTGACTGCGCTGAAGATTTTCCCACGGTAGGTTGCCAATACTTTCTGCGGTAGACTGGTTGCCAACCAAGGCTATAGAACCTTCTTCGGTAGACTGGTTGCCAACCAAGGCTATAGAACCTTCTTCGGTAGACTGGTTGCCAACCAAGGCTATAGAACCTTCTTCGGTAGACTGGTTGCTAAGGCTATAGAACCCAACCTGTGCTGCTATTAACCCATAGCTGGAAGGAGAAGAAAAGATTTCTAAGCTATTTGCTAGTAAGTGAATGCAACGAATTCACCTGAAATTCGAACTCGACTCTCCGAGTTCACATTCTGAGGCTATATCTACTCACCACATCGCATATCATTCAGTGTATCAGGCTTTATTTTTTACAAGTACTCTAAATTCAAAATTTTTCAAAAAAAAAAATAATTACATGAATGAATCTAAATTTATTTATAAATGGAACTTTGTCTGTGTGTGTGTGTGTGTGTGTGTGTGTGCGTGTCTGTGTATCCGTTACCTATAGACTCCGAAACGGCTGAACCGATTTTCTTGAAAATTTACACAGTTGTACTATAAACGTCTGCGAGTGTTCTTAGCTTGGTTTTGTGTCGAGGTACCCCCGATAAATATCGAAAATCGATAATCGAAAAAATCGGGTTATAGAAGGAGTGATCCGATTTTAATCAAATTTGATACACTCATAGACAAAGACATAAGAAACGATATTCAGAAGTTTCAAGGTTGCAGTTCTTAAAATAGTGCAGAAAATCGATAATATATATATGTATAAATCGATACCAGGAAATCAAAATTTGACTTTCAGTCTACTGTTTCGCTTTAACTGGAAACAACTATTGCTTTTTAGTCTTTCGTGCCAACGTCCAAAGAGTCTGAGCTCTAGGACCATGGATTAGTTTTAAAACTTTCATTACACCCGCGCAACGCCGGGCTATACTGCTAGTAAATAAATAAAATAAAAGAATCGGCAAATTTTTGTCTTTGACACAATTATATAAAAACCTTGACTCACCTATTAAAATTAATAAAGCTATGAATGTTATTTATTTTTTCTTTTTAAACTTTATTTTACTTTTTTATTACATAAAAGTCTTTATTTTTACTTTGCTCTCTCTAAGTTCATTTTGAAGAGGGAAATTTTATCGGGAATTTTAAACTAAAATAGTCCAAAATGTACGTGACTGATTGTTAGAAGTAAATCGGTATTGTCGAACTATTGTCTCAAGTTCTATGATTACGCATTGGCATAATCAGTCTACGAAGTATTTTCAAATAAATCGCTCGTTGGAATAATTCACAGATCACTGACGGCACTGAAGGATTACCGAATGCAACCTGCATCTTTTGTCCCAGATTAATCACGAACGGACTTTCAAAGATTTTAATTGTGGGAAGGTTTTTATGTCGCAATCACTTAATGTCACGTAACGGTCACATAATGTCAAACGAATTTTAAGTGGATTATGTCTGACTTTAAAACGTAATTCCATAATAGTTTCATTATTAATAGTATTCGTTATTAATAACTAAACCAGTACTCCGTGTCATTTTCTCTGTCTGTCTGTCTGTCTGTTTGTCTGTCTGTCTGTCTGTCTGTCTGTCTCCTATTCTCTCTCTCTCTCTCTCTCTCTCTCTCTCTCTCTCTCTCTCTGCATATATACACATACGAAGGTTTACTGAACAATTGTCGGCCTAAGAGACTTCCCATCAGTATTTTTATGGCTAAACATCGGAATGCCGATTTTGGAAAGTGGCTTGATGTGTTGAGAAGACAACTTTTCAATAAACCTACGCGCGCACACACACACACACAAAATATATATATAGAGAGAGACAAGCAGACAGACAGACAGAAAGAAAGAAAGAAAGAAAGAAAGAAAGAAAGAAAGAAAGACAAAATAAGAATGTGAGAAAAAGACAAACAGAGAGACGGAATATTAACACTTTTCTCAAGTTTTCTGTAGAAAAGAGCAAAAGAGAGTATTCAATTGCATATAGTGCTCTAACGAATGTTGCACACTCTCTACTGGCTCTGGGATCAAAAACCTAGAAACCTCCATTTCTCTGTTTCGTGTTAAACCTACAAGTCGGCATGGATGTCAATGAAAGTTCTCTCCTTTATTAACGCACGCATATATTTTAATACTCAGCGTGAGCTTATTCATACAAATGAAGCTTTTGTTATTTCGTTATGTTTTTACCTTCTGCTTACGGATAGAACGCGCCACCATTGTCTCCGATGACTAAAATCTATTTTTAGACAAGAATACGTCAGATGGTGTTCGATAGCTTACACACTGGGCCAGAAAGCTGAAAGTTTAGTAGAGAAACGCACACACACACACAGAAAGAGAGAGAGAGAGAGAGAGAGAGAGAGAGAGAGAGAGAGAGAGAGAGAGAGAGAAAATTAAAGATCATTTGTCTAATTCTCATCAACCTTGGAGTCCATGCTTCAAATAAATAAATAAAATAAAAAATGTAAAATAGAACAAAGGCTTACACAAAAAGATTTCAAACAACTACGAGTTATGGCAAGACAAGAAAGTTTATTGTGGGATTCACACCAATTTTTATGACGTCATGCTTTGGGCTTCAAATGAGATTCACACAGTTGGTACTTTTCTTATCTTCTTCATTAACTTTTTTCTCTAATTAACCGCTTCTCTTTCTTCCTTTATTTTCATTTGTTTTAATAATGTTTTTCTCTTCCACTTTAGCTTCTTTCTTCTCTTTTCTTCTTGAGATTACAAATCCTTCTCTTTTCTAATGTTTTTTCTTCTTTTGCTTTCTATTTTATTTCTTTGAAGTTTTCTTTTACTTTCCTCATCGCATTCAAATCATTCTTAGTCCCTTTCTCTTTTTATTTTCTTACTCATTCAATTTTCTCTGCTCATTTCTTCTTCTGCTTTTTGTCTTTTTCATCGTTACTGCCTTTCCTTCATTTTTTTTATTCTTAAGTGAATATCAAAAGTGATGCAAGTAATGTAGAGACGCGCGTTTGATCAGCAGGGAAACTCAAACTTCTGTTGTTTTGTCATGAATTTACGCTTTTTATGCATTTTCAATGCTATTCTTGCTTTTATATTTTTTATTTTTCTCATTTATTGTTCTCGGTCGTGTTGCTTTCCTTGTTACCATTTTGTTTTCTTTTGCTTTTGTGCCTCGTTTTCGCCGACGTCAGTTTCAGCCATTTTGAATGCGACCACATGCTATGGCTAAATCTCATAGCAGAAGAAATTTTTTCTCTATTTTTCATTGACTGTACTTTTGCCGAGTCTGTCTGTCTGTCTGTCTGTCTGTCTGTCTGTTTGACTGATTGCTTTTATTTTTCTTTCTTGCCTTAACGCTCTCTCTTTCTCTCTCTTTCTGTATGTACGCATATATATAAATACATACGTTTATAATTATGTAAGTATATATGAATTAACAATAGCAGGATATCGCATCAACAACACAAGTAATATCACAATTAATATGATTATTATTGCTGCAGCTACCGCAGTACAGTCTCGGCCTAGTGAATTCTTCTTGTTCTTGTTCTTCTTGTTCTCCTTGTTATTCTTCTTATTATTATTGATGATAATGATAATGATGATGATGATTCGATTGTTGTTATCGTTGGTGTTGGTATTAACTAACGGCGATTTTAATGTTATTATTACAGTGCAAAAGCTACTATTTCTTCCCTTGAGATAATAACCGAAACATATAAGAATGGCATTCTTCAATAAAACTAACAGCAATAATGCCCAGAAATTGAAGATTTGAAGAAATATGCTGACACTCAATCTCGAGGGAAAGCCACAAGATTTCTGGTGAAGAAGAAGAAGAAGAAGAAGAAGAAGAAGAAGAAGAAGAAGAAGAAGAAGAACAACAACAACAACAACAACAACAACAACAACAACAACAACAAAGACAACAACAACAACAGCAACATGATGAAGAAGAAGAAGAACAAGAACAAGAACAAGAACAAGAACAAGAAGATTGAAATATCAAAATATAAAGGAAAAAAGAAGATTAAAATATCAAAATAAAGAAGAAAAATAACGAAACCCTTATTAGATTAATAATTATAATGGTGATTGCAGGAACCTTTTTGATAAATATGTTGAAATAAAGGAAATAAAAGTCAAAACTGACACAAAACGTATCAAATAATAAACAATTGTTCTTCTTAACGTCATTATATTCATAATATTTTAAAATCGTTATTTACTACACGAATTGGCCAATGTTCTAATGGCATCATAAATTAAGTAATGCCTTCTAGAACTATCTGGATCACTTAAATATAAAGATAATTATCAGCATACAGTGGTCAGTATCATGGAATTCGGAAGTACCATATATAATAATTATTAATATGGAGATTTGATATCACTTTCTTTTTCCCCATGAAAACCACCAAATGTGTGAGGATTAAAATGATAACGATAATAATAATACTTTGTTTTTAATGTACAACCGGTGAATATTAGAACTATCATGGACAGGACATTTGACAAATTATAAAATTTTAAGGAGATTAGAAAATTCAATTAGAAACTGTTACGAACAAAAAGAGCCAACTTACATTTGAGGGACAGATATTTGAGAAAGAAAAGTTATCGAATTGAAAATTATCAGGACAATTCTAAGAAAATATAAGGAAAGCAGAGAGTCATTTATTTGAGAAATTTGGGCAAATGGATGGCGGAACAAGTACTACAAATAGTTTGTTTTAAAGCAGAAAGCATTATTGAAAGCAACAAAATACACAAATCTGGATTCTTTTCCCTTTCTTTTCCATTATTTTTTTTCCGTCTCTTTTTTCTACTTGTTGTATTTTCCTTTCCCTCTCAACTTCTTTTTCTTGTTTTTCTTGTTTTTGTTCTTGCTGTTGTTCTTCTTCTTTTTCTAAATGAGTTTTTGTTATTATTTTGTACATGCACAAGTGGGTTCCTGTTATTCTACAAATTTAATATCTTTGCTTTTTTTCCTCCTTAACGCCTCGGTGACCTCTTCATATTTTGGTCTATTTGCCAGTGTCCCTGTCGTAACTGTCAATAACATTGTAGTTTAAAAAAGAAGCAAGACAACAATTAGAATAACCTATAAAATTTTTAAAATAAATATAAAGAAAACAAATTTTGTGGAAAGAACATAAAATAAAAAAAAAATCAAAGGCATTAATTTCCTAAAATTGCGCATGCGCATTCGATATGAGAAATCGTTAAAATGATAATCAACTCACAGAAACTGCCATTAAAGATGATTTATTGACAGCTTCTTCCGTTAAATTATAATGAAAATAAATTTAGTGAATTATGTTCGTTGGAGCCATTTATCTTAACAATACAGACCAAATTGATTTTTCAGACATGTTACCTGTCATTGTTTGAAATCAATGTCTAGTATCTGTTTTCAAAATATTGAGTGAGATTTTGACTAAACTCTATGCTAAGATACCTTAAAAGAGAAAATAAATATATTTATAGTAAATGTTTTCAAATATAATCAAAACAGGTGAAATTTCATACAAATTAACTTGTTAGGCTGATAACTACTAATTTGCTAATACGTTCTTAAATATATGTAACATTGAAAAGATGTTAATTTGCTGAGACTAATAAATAAAATGAAATAAAGAGGGTCTATTTGAAAGAAAATATTCTTCATTATTATAAATGTTATTTTAGTAGGTTTATGTGTTTAAGTTGACATCCATGTATTTTTACAAGCAGCCTGTTCATATTTATATTTTATTCTAAAATGTATTCTAAGATTTTATTATAGCTTCTTCTTCTTCTTCTTCTTCTTCTTCTTCTTCTTCTTCTTTCTCCTCCTCCTCCTCCTCCTCCTCCTCCTTCTTCTTCTTCTTCCTCCTCCTCCTCCTACTTCTTCTTCTTCTTCTTCTTCTTCTTCTTCCTCCTCCTCCTTCTTCTTCTTCTTCTTCTTCTTCTTCTTCTTCTTCTTGAAAGAAAATATTCTTCATTATTATAAATGTTATTTTAGTAGGTTTATGTGTTTAAGTTGACATCCATGTATTTTTACAAGCAGCCTGTTCATATTTATATTTTATTCTAAAATGTATTCTAAGAATTTATTATAGCTTCTTCTTCTTCTTCTTCTTCTTCTTCTTCTTCTTCTTCTTCTTCTTCTTCTTCTCCTTCTTCTTCTTCTTCTTCTTGTGCCGTGTTCCTTCCGGACGTAGATGATCATGAACTTCTACTTGGCTCTGTCTCTTGTCGCTATCAATATTTTTTCTCTTGGTATCTCTTCCAAATTCCGCTCCGGCATCCCATTTAATCAGACCTATCAAGTAAGTCTCGCGCTGCTTTCCCCTGCCTCTCCTTCCCTCTATCCGACCTGCGAGTATTAAATTATCCAGGCCCTCTTTTCTCAATACGTGTCCCAGTACAATAAAAATCTATTGTACATAATAAACAAACTTAACAACGTAGAACCTATTATCGAATTAACACATATATTTGAAATAAACAAACCTTTATCTTTCCTCGACATCTTATTAATCCGTAGCAATAACAAATTACGTTTGAATTTCAATCGCAAAACCAATAACAAAAACAATATAATTAATTTCTATTACCACCACAATAAAAAAATAAAATCAGGGCTAGTCATAGGTTTCTACCTCAGAGCCCTTAGGATATGTAGCCCTGAATACCTAAGTGAAGAAGAGAAATATATTGAGAAAACATTCAGACTTCTTCACTACCTACACCATTTCATCATCAACGATAGAAAATGAGCATAAAAAGTTAAGAAATCCAAGAAATTAGAGACTTCTAAAATCAACAACACAAAAATTATAACCCTATCGTGTAATACTCGATCTACAAAATTTGAAAATAAATTAGTTATTCCAAATACTAAGGTTTTTACAACAATGACACTCAAGAATATTATTATTAAGAAAAATAAATCCAAGACTACTTGTACAAACATATTGGTGAAACATCTCAAAATCTAAATGACTGCTTCCACGCGCATAAAAGGGATCTACGTCAGAACAAAACTTTTAACTAGCTTGTTATACACAGGAACAAAACTGATCATAGCTGTGTGAGGTGATTCATTTATATCGGAAGTCACCAAGAGTATAAATTGGTACAGCTATTATACATGAGGCAGCTGAGTGCTTATCTCTTCCCGTAAGTCAATAACAACAAGAGAGTCGCCGATATCTAAAGAACCGAATGAACAATTATCACTTGATAATTAAGAGTACATACAATCGTGGATTAGGAGTCTAGCAGCTAAAGCTAAGGCATAAAAGCTGAAGGATTTGAAATCAGTTGGAGGAGAAAACAAGATAACTGATCTCTTTTTCACAACTGCGTTATTTTTATAAAAGTATCAGTAATTGTACACCCAAAACAATTGAAAGAAATGCCGTTCGACGCTATAAGTTAACTAATAGTAAAAACATAGCACCTAAGAAAAATCTAGTGAATGCAGAGAGTGCTAAGTTCATGAACATTTCTCAAAAATTAAAGAAATCACTCATTAAATATGTTCTTCGTTTGAAACAGGCTGTCAAATATTGTGAGTTTGAGAAACTCGGATCGGAAAGCCAGTCAATTGAAGAAGATTTGATTCAAATAAGATTGGTAAATGGCTCACAAAATGAGAAGTATCGTCAAATGACTAGAGGGCAAGTACAACTGGAAAAATTATCACTAAAACAATGTGTCAAATTTGCTCAGCAACAAAACTTGATTCAAAAATTTAATTCAAGATAAGTTATGAATCTGGTAAAGGAAAAGGATACATACGCGATAGAGAGAAGAAAAAAACAGAAGAATGTACATTTGGTGTGGTTATAAGCATCAAAGAGAAAAGTAAAAATGAATCCTTTTAAACGGATGTGTGAATCCAAAAAGAGACATGTGAAGATGATCCAACAAAGTTAAGAAGAAAAGACTGTGGATGTCTTTTCATTGAAAATAATAAAAAAAGAAATTTAAAAGTTTTCTTTCTTTTTGTTTTTTTAAAATCCGAATCAATAATGTTATGCTGGACATCCAAATAAATTAAGAGAGTGAAGTTTAAAGAAAAGCCTTGTCCAATTGAATCAGTTTGACGGATCCGTGATAAAAATGCTAGGCTATTTTGAAGCCTACATGGAACTAAAAGATAAGTCACCAATTATCGTGGCAAACTGTAAAAAAAATCACAGTATCATAGGAAATGATGTGTTGAACATAAATTCGACAAAATTAGTGAAGGCAGAAATGTCAAAAGGCAGGAATGTCAAAAAACTATGACGAAGGTAGGAATGTCAAAAAACTATGACGCAAAGTTAAAACTATAGGAACATGTCTCCCCATAATATTTTCAAATACAAAAAGTACCAGTTCACCTACTACCAATAGTTGTGGAAAAGCAAAAAAAAAAAAAAAAATCTGGAACAAAATCTACCTGAATGAGTTTCACCAGGAAGGAGCAAATGCCCCACCCGCCGTTAGTAATTTTAAGAATGAAAGATAGAGGTCTGCGCATTTGTGGAGACTATAAAATAAGTGTAAACCACAAAATATGTGCAGACTCATATCCTATCCCAATGTAGAATTGGCTTTTAACACTCTTGTGGGTGTGAAATTATTCTTTAAATTGATCTAAAGTCAGCATACCTATTGACGAAGCTTTAAAAAAGTCACTACAATAAACAAGACAGTTAGCTTTATTAAGATGGAAAAAATAGTTTAGGAATAAAAAAACGACAAGTGCGATTTTTTAAAGGGCTCGAGAGCAAGCTACTGGAATCGAAAGAATAAAATATGCTACCAGGATGAGACTTGTATTATTTCTATTAACTAAAATGGGAAATCAGTTTGGTATTGAATGATAAAAGTGCTTGATTAACAATGGATAAAAATGAATAAAAAATTATCATTTTGGGGATATTACATATCACTAGACCAATTGTTAATTGACAAAATATTCAAAGTTGAAGTACATAAGAACATAAGATTTGTAAATTTCTACGGATGATACATAGAGTGAAATTCTGAATTGACGGAAGTTTTTGATACTTTAAGGAAAAAAATGTGGATTTTATTTAGACAAAGGATCAAAAAGTTGCATTTGAAAATTAAAAAAGCTGTTCTGTCAAAGAAGCCAGTTATAAAAATATTCAACTCTAGAAAGGAAATAATAGTAGCAATTGACGCAAGTAAACACTCAATTTCAGGAATCTTAGCTCAGCATGTTCGACAATTAAACAAGCGTCACGGAACATATTTTCAAGAAGTGGAATTCTGAAAATGCTAGTATCCGACACCACCTTAGAGTTCTGTGATGAAGAACAAAATTGGATGCAAATCATATAGATCCCCACCGTACCATCAACAATCAAATGGATAAGCAGAAAGAATGGTTCAAACTGTTAAAAACGGATGTAAAATATGTCTACAACGGAAAACAAAAAAAGAAGCATTTCTCCCTAGATTCTTGCTAAGCTATAGAAGAATATCACATGCTGGAAGATCGAAAAGCACGTCCGTCCTCATGGGTAGACAAATTAGAGCCACTAAAGAAAAACTGCGCTATAAAAAGAAGAGTGAATATAATCTGCAAGAGGCAACATTCATAATGCAAAGTGGACAGAACATAGATAATAGAAAAAAAGATGGAAATGGGATATTAGTGCATGCAGACCAAGTTAGATTGCAACATGAAAGTGATGAAGAAATGTACAGAGAGCCTGAAAGTAATAAAAGTGACAGTGTCAATGCAAGACAAACATAACAGTGAAATTGAGAGCAGTCTAGACTCTGAAAATGGACAATTCTTGGAGGAACACTCTTATGAAAAAAGAAAAAAGATCACCCATATCTAGACAATCTTTTAGGGAGATCGATGAAAATAGTGAGAAGACAACAGCTCCCAGAAGTACCAGGGAAAATAAGGGATGAAACCTCTTTGGTACAAGGAGATGAGAGGACTCATTTAGATAGAAAATCACCAAATGTATAAATAGCTACAGCTATTACTCATGAGACCATTGAGTTCTTCACACTTTCCGTAAGTCAGTAAGATTACATAACACTGTGATTTTACAAATGCCAATCTAATAATTCTTTACGTCGAAAATACTTCGAGGTAATCCTGATAAATAATTTAGCAACTGTAAACACATGTCAAAAACACTAAACAGGATGTGATGGGTCAATTATCGCTATTCTATATTTTTAATTTCGCGCATGAGCGTTGTTTGTTTTTGAATTTATCGTGCACAGTATATAGTAGGGTGAAAAGGGTACCGTCTGTCAGAAAAAAAGAGCACCATGACGCAAATCATTCCACCAGAAATTTGGAAACGGTATATTGTATTGCTTGGCATTCGCGCTGAAGGCTCCAATCCGAAGGTACAGCAGCTCAGAAACGATTAGAAAAGAATCCCCAAATTTGCTGGTGAAGGCCGCAGACTCAATACAGGCGCCTACATCAAGTGCTTTGTAAAGATAGTGCTACCCTGAGTCAAGAGGTTGGTTGCTGGCAAACCTTATGTCTCGCAACAGGTTTCTGCACCTTACCACACCAGCTGGAGAAGCCAATCATGCCTGTCAAACAATTTCTGCGACCTTCATCATCTCTTACACCGGGCCATCTAACTCCCTAGACTGCAACCCATTGATTATTATGTGTAGGGCACATTTGAGCGATAGACCAACAAAACTCCTTATAACACCAACGATGAATCGAAGGCAAGGATTATGTCAGCATTGATCAATTTAAACAAAGAGACCGTTCAGAAGGGTTGCAGGAGGTTCTGAAGTCGCCTGAAGGCTGTTGTTGAAGCCAATGCAGATTTTATTGAATAAATTTGCTTTTTAATATTTCAAGACATTCTTGTTAAAATAGATATATATATACCACAACCGGTGTTAACGTATAAACGACTTCAAATCAACATGCGGATAACTGCTAACATAAATACTGCCTATTATGCTCACACACACACACACACACACACACACACACACACACACACACACACACACACACACACGCACGCACGCACGCACACACATACACACACACTTACGAATTTATACTATCATCTGAATTCCATATAGACAAACTAGAATTATTATACGCTTACATACATAAAGCAATATTTATGCTTTTTCAGTTAAATTCTTTTTTGGAGCCTCGAAGAAAAGTATAATCTCTCCTTGAGTTCGAAACGCCCAAGTTATGCACACGAACACTAATGAACAAATAAAAAGCCGGATTAACTAATGAAAAACAAAAGTAAAACAACCAGAGTTTGTTTTTTCTCAATATTTCATTCTCTGATGAATTGAAACGAGTTAGATTGATAAACGTTTCCTATTTGTTCGTTCTTTCTTTCTTTCTTTCTTTCTTTCTTTCTTTCTTTCTTTCTTTCTTTCTATCTATCTATCTATCTATCTATCTATCTAAATATTATCGTAAAAGTCAAAAGCTTGGTAACTGAATCGGTAATAGTGTCATTCAACTGAGTCAGTTTTCATTATTGCGAAATTAAATTTTATGAATTAATGCTACGTTATTTTTTCCTTGTCTTCATCCGAACAGAACAGAAAAAAAGTGTCCCGTTGATTGACAATCTATTTTATTTTTTCATTCTTTGTATTTTGCCCCTATCCTTTTCCTTTGCCTGTCTATCGATTTGCACCTTCCACCGACCGTTCACTGTCAGTTTTAATTCGATTAGCCAGCCTCTCGTATCGAAGGAACCAAAATATAAAGTGTAATGGCGAACAAACACGGAAAGCGGATAGAATTGCACTCCAGACATCAAGCGACCGTTACAGTGGGCCTGTGAACGAGGAGAAAGAGGTAGGTAGAAAAGAAAAAAGATAATGAAAGGATAAATAAAAAAGGGGGGAAAGTAAAAAATTATTGAAAGCGGAGCGTGAATGAAAGAGGAAAAGAGACAATTATAGAGGCAGAGAAAGAAAGATATTCAGTGACGAGGGGAATGAGTGTTTTTAAGAGAAGAAGAAGAATTGGGGATGTGTCAAACAAGTAAGAAAAAGAGAGTGAAAGAAGAGTTGAAAGAAGACTGAGTTGAGGAGAAAGATAGTGGCAAAGCTAGCGAAGTTAGTTAAGCACTAAGAAAAAGAGAGAAAATATAATCAGATTATTGATATTTTCCTTTATTTTCATCTCTATTATAGATCTTGGATTTAGTGATAGTTCATTTATACCGAGGAGTACAGACATTTGGTGCTGAGAGAGTTTGGTTTTATTACAAAGTTGATCATTATAAACTGAGGGCCTTTCTTTCTTTCTTTCTTTCTTTATTTATTTATTTATTTATTGCTCATTTTTCTTATTTTTCTGTTTCCTTCTTTATTTTTGTTTTCTTTTCTTTTTGTCTCTTTCTTCATTCTTTCCTTTACTCTTTTATTCGTTTCTTGATTATTCTTTTTACATTTATCGTTCTTTTTTTCTTTCATTAATTTTTCTTTCTTTCTTTTTTTTCATTGTTGTATTCCCCTTTTTAATTTTCCGTTATCCTGTCTTTCTTTATTCTTTTCTCTTTTGTTCTATTTTTCTATTTCTTTTTTAAAACCTAATCTAATTTTATATCTTTATTTCTTCCATTCTCTTCCATTTTCTTCTCTTCCTTTTTCTCTCTTTCCTATTTTCTGTTCAAATATTTGCTGACATCTCGACGAGCTGATAACTCTTCAATTAATGAGTGCTACTCGACATCACGAATAGAGAACTCGCCATAACTTCTACATTGAGTAAACAGCAAAACACGGGACTCGTTCAGCACTGATCATGTCATCAGCCTGTTGACGTGACAATACATCATTTCTGACAACGGTAGCCCGGCCGGCGTAGGGTTGGCTTTTCGGTAAGCACCGGACAAATACGGGTAAGTTATCTACGAACACTTGGCTGTTGCACAGATGCTCTGTGTAAAAACACAACCTCCCACATAATGTTCTTAGGTAATAAATCTGTAAGTGGAGAGACAAAGAAAGGATCCTAACATTAACTTGCATTTTTTTTTTCTAATCACCGCGCAGTATTGTTAGAAGAAATAACAAAGGCCTTCAAGTGAGCCTGTTGACATGAAGAGAAAAGCTCTCTAATCATTTATTTGCATCATACAAACATATCCATCTAAATTAAATGGGTCATTTTACATGCGTGCGCACATATATGCATTTATATATCATTTCATCCGTGTTTCTATCTATCTATCTATCTATCTATCTATCTATCTATCTATCTATCTATCTAAGTGCGTAGCATGGCAAATTTTTAGTTGAATTTTGATCTGAAATGTTGATCTGTATAATGATTAATCTACGCGATTATTATTCATCAATGAATTACAACCATTGATACGGAAGAAGATTATGTTGAAAATATATGTAAAGAATATGTTGTACGAAAATGATATTACTGAATTATCTATTTATCTATTGAACAAGAAAAAAGCGCCGACTTTCTCTTAATTTTTTCTTTTCTAAATACATATTTGTATATATATGTACATTTTATGTATACGTGTGGGTGTTCATTTAAGTTTTTGTCTGTTATGTATTCGTTTGTGGCTAGATATCATCATATGTATATAATAATACTCAGCGTTATGTGCAAGAGTGAGTATGTGAATTTTTGTGTATGCATGAACGTGAAAATTTATGTATAAATAAGCAGGAAATGCGCTCATATTTGCGTATGTATGGATGCCTATAGCATGTCTTCGTTTGTATATATGGTTATTCATAACTATGCAATTGCCGTGTATTGCTAAATTAGAGTATGTATTTATTTCGCTTAATCTGTTCACATCTATCTATCTATCTATCTATCTATCTATCTATCTATCTATCTATCTATCTATCTATCTATGTGTACACGCTATTTATTTCTTTGTTGAATTATTTTCGAGCTTGGAAACCATATGTACTTATCTAAATGACTTATAATTTAGCTAGTACGAATTCATTCAGGCAAGTTTTACTAATGTCAACAGACAAAGTAAGCCTGTTCAATATTTTATTATATTTCTTCAGTTTTCACAAGTTTGCAAAAATTGTCACACATCGAACAGATTGTCATTCATTTCTTTATTTGTGAAAACTTCATGTTTTTTTTTCCCGACTACTTCGACCATTTCTAGTCATTTATCAAGAACGCTAATGTTACTGTAGTAAGAGATTAATATTTTTATTAATTTCACCCTGGCATTTAAAAAATGCTATAATTCTAACTTAATTATGCATGTATTAAATAGAAGTTCCCTCGTGTGTAGAATGATTTGCGACTATATGTAAGGAATATGCATTTTTAATTTCTAAACACATTTTAAATTGCTATCCCCTGTGTGTTTAATGTGGATTGTTTCGTTTCTATAATAAAAAATTCAAGTATTTTGTGTTTTCTTTACAGTTGTATGTTATACAGTTAACTTTTTGTTAATAAGTAATAAGTATCCATTAATATTAATATTATTTGAATAGTTCTATAATGGCTCATTGTGATACGTTGATAGATATGTGTACAAGTTGAACTAAGATTTGAGAGGTGTCAAGTTAGTGTTATACAGGTTATCTCTGAAAGGGCAAAATAATTGCTTATCAAATAACACTCATCCTCGAAAGTGGGTAAATGTACAGCCAAAAGCGCTCGGATAAACAAAATATTTAGACAATATTTATATAATTTATGTCCTCAAAAGAAAAAAATCATAAGATCACATGAAAAATTACATAAAAAATTTACCATCACACTATGACTCATTTTAATGAAACCTGCATATATATATATATCTGTGTGTGTTCGTGCGTGTGTGTGTGTGTGTGTGTGTGTGTGTGTGTGTGTGTGTGTGTGTAATGTGTATAAACACGGATTGTTAAGGCCCAAAAAACTGTGCAGTCAGGTAAATTAGTAACGTTTAACGCTTAATACGTTTGCCGGACACTGCTGGCGGATAAAATAAGAACTTGCGAGTGAACTACTGCTGTGGGCACCTAGTCATGAAGCAAGACAGGTTGGTTGCCCAGCAACAACCTACATTGACTACCTATGTTATGACACAAAATACCACCCTAATGACTCCAACTCTATGCAGGACCGTGATGGTTGGTGTCATGAATGTCCGAAGTAGCTCGACCGAATAAAAATAAAAACTAACAATCATTAATATATAAATAAAAAGTCGAAAGGTCAGATAAATCAGATAAATGAGACCAGATTTATATGTCTCGACAAGGAACGGTGTTTCTGCAAAAGTCGGATAGATAAGTCTTTTGAACGTTTCTTTAATATTTCTCTCCCTCTCTATAGCTTGGTGGGTGGCTCTCCGACCGCTGACAAATCAGTCGGGTTTCAGTCCTAGTTTGAGGCAAACAGTTAATCTAGTCGCACTGATGAGCTCTGACACAACGAAACAGGCCTGTATGCAGATGAGTTATAAATATATATGAAAATATGTGTGTGTAAATATATCGCGTTGAAGAATGTAGCCGATCTGAGTACCCGCAAACCAATTTCAATTAAAAGAAAAAAGTCTTCGAAGAATACAAAAATACTGATCGTTTCGTAATGTTTGTTTGTTTTCTCTCTTTCTTTTCAGTCTGCTGTTCGTTTTGTATTAATCTGGAGTTTTGGATCGATCAAGCCTTGCCCGATTTCAACGAAGCAGCAGACAACTGTGTATTTGACACAAAGTAAAATAATGCGAATGAAGAAAAATTAAAATTATGCTACACAATTTAATTTTGATTTTTATGCTTGTTATTGTTCAATTCAGTTTTCCTTCTGTTTTCAAGTTTTTTATTCATTTCTTTATTCACTTTTCCATTGTTTAATTGTTTGCATTTCTGCGATCCTCATTCTTTGATAAAAGTCTTTGTTAAAATTGATTTTAGCATTATTCTTTTTACTTTTTTCTCAGCCTCACATTCTATACTTTCTTTCTTTAACTGTTTTTTTATCGTTTCAGTTTTTTTAATTCTTCTCTCTTCATTTTTGTTTCTTCTTTTCTCCATCGTTATTTTTCAATTTTTCCTTTCTTTTTGTATTTTCTGTTTTCCTTTTTTTTTCTTTCTTAAATTTTATTTCCTTTTTCATTTCTTCCGAGACATTTCTTTCTTTCTTTCTTTCTTTCTTTCTTTCTTTCTTTCTTTCTCGTCTTCTTTTTCGTTCCAATCCTTCTTGTACAAACGATTCCTCTCTCACCCACAATTCATCTACTTCCCAACCCTACTCCATCTCAACTCGCTCCGTATTACTACCTTTTTGACCCTCTCCTCTCCGCTATGTTTGACATGAAATTCGGGCATGTCCCACGCCTACCCACCCTACCCCTGAACATTAAGAGTCAAATACATCCCAATGCATCAAGAAGCAGTTTCTACTGCATGTATCTGGAAGGGGAATGGGGTGCAACAAGGGTCGGGTTGGGTGTCGGGGTGAGAGGATTACACGCTTTTTGATCATGGTGATGTGAGCCTCTTGGACGGCGCCGGTTCGGTTCAACATATACATGACTCGCGAACAATCGGCTTTTCCGTTTGACATCCAGAAAGCCATTTGTGTGTGCATGCGTACTGGACTACTGGCTAGACAAGGATCGTACAATGTTGGCTTTATAGAAAAAAGAATGCGCCGTGTTTCTCTTACTCATATTTGTGCTTATATGGTATTCTCTATATATGTACACTTTATGTATACACATGTGCGCTCTTTTACTTGTGTGTACGTGTTAGTTTGTCGCTCGGTGCCATTGTATGAACGAGAGCATTTATGTATAAATATGTAGATGAATATGTACGCATTTGTATGGGTGTGTATATTATGCGTTTATGTTTGGTCAATATACGAATATATATATATATGGTCATTCATAACTACGTGTATTCTTATCTGTGTTCACGTAATTTTCGTGTGTTGCTGGATCAGAGTATGTCTGTATATCTTTTAATGTGTTCATATCTATCTATCTATCTATCTATCTATCTATCTATCTATCTATCTATCTAAGTTCTGTTCTATCTATCTATCTATCTATCTATCTATCTATCTATCTATCTAAGTCTGTTCTATCTATCTATCTATCTATCTATCTATCTATCTATCTATCTATCTATCTATCTATCTATCTATCTAAGACAAATTCTACCCGATATAATATCGAGTTGGTTGCAAATTATAAACATTTTTAATAGCAAGCAATAAACTTTAATTTAATAAGAACATTGCGAGTAGAAAAGTATTAAGGTTCAGTTAAATTTTGATTGTGTTCGATACGAAATATGTTTCTTCCAAATCATTTCTCAACCTAATTGTTTAAAATTAATAAAAACTCTGAAAGAAAATCTATTTTCAATTTAGCTGTATAGATTCAGTGACATTTTAACAGTTATTGCAATTATGTCTGATAAATGTTAAAGGAAAAAAATCAAATATCAGCCAAAATATCTAAAATGATAAGAACGATGAGAAAAAACTGTTTTCAACATTTTTAGACTTTTTTTTACACTTACATACATATTCCAGCTCGTATTTGGGGGAAAAACGTGCATTCGCTTTCGCTTAAAAAATTAAAAAAAGAAGGAAACTATATAATAATAGTATTTTTATCATTTTCAGTAGGTTTCATAGATTCAGCAAAATTTTTGTGCGTGAGCAAATATCTTTAGTTTAATTGTATTTCTAAAATTCGTTCTTGCAGTGAATACAATATCTTGCCTGGTGCTCCTGCTATTCGTCTCGATGTACTTGAAAAAATACACAGAAGGATCTGCAATGTAATCAATCTTGACTTGGCATCTCAACTTCAGTCACTTTCTTATCAACGTGACATGGCTTCCGTCTGTCTTTTCTACAAATATTTTCATGGGAACTGCTCTGACGAGCTTTTTTTCCATGGTGCTTCGACTGCATGAATTTAAGCGCGCTACTTGGCTTGGAATCTAAGTGCAACATTTTTGTTGCTGAAACACTTAAATGTAACCTTCACTTCTACTCCAATTGTTTTTTTTCTCGCACTTCCCGCCTGTGGAACTCCTTTCTGTTTATTTGCTTCCTTGATAGTTACAAACTGCAAAAATTTAAATTACCATCTTTTATCTTCTTGAATCCCGTTCAACTTTTATCTTTTTCTCAATACCCACTGTATCCAGTCTTTTCTCTCACTGTAGCCACATGGGCACTAGTGGCAGTCTTGCCTTACTTGGGGTGAAATTATTAAAAAGAAAATCAAAACAAAAAAACAACTTATTTTGAAGATTTCTGTTCAGTAAGTCTTACTTGTGTCCGGAAGATCTGAAGGAACACATTTTAATTCCTGTTAATAACTATGTTATCGTTTTATGTATGAGATGTATTACATTCATATTCGCCCTCATAACTTTTTCCGTTGGCATAAACCTACATAAATCTGGCTGCAATACTTACATATACGCGTATATATATATATATATATATATATGTGTGTGTGTGTGTGTGTGTGTGTGTGTGTGTGTGTGTGTGTGTGTGTGTGACTTCAAGGGATTTCAGTTTCTGTGCTTATATTTAGTTATTTACAATCAGATATATCCCGATATTTACCGAGCTTAGTTTGGTCTGTCAAAGAGACACAAAAGAAGATTATCTTCCATCAAATTTCCAAGAGGTGGGCTCTCTGTTCCGAAAATCCACATTCACAATTCAGTACATTTCTTTGGGCTTGAACATTGTCACCGGTTTAAACATAAGCAAGTAAATATGCCATCGAACCATTGAAATAAGTATACTCCTGATCTGTCAGTAAACATACGCAACGTTCGCACATAGATAGATAGATAGATAGATAGATAGATAGATAGATAGATATGGAACAGGCTGATATATATATATATATATATATATATATATATATATATATATATATATACATATATATATATATATATATATAGATAGATAGATAGATAGATAGATAGATAGATAGTGGCGTAGCCTTGGGGTAAAAAGTGACGACAATTGTTAGAAAATTTTAACAGTAAGAATAATAATTTAACAGAGATAAAAGAATTCACAACTAAAATTGACGCTCATGAACCGTTTGATTAATCCGTTCCCTTATTTTTTTATACATTTAATGATATTTATGTTTCATTGATTACTCCTGGTATTATATAAATCTTTTTTTGCATATTTTCATGTTAAATATTTTATGTATTTAATATAATAGTTAAATGGCAATATATCTGGGAAGAGAAGTATTAGTAACAAGACCACAAAGCCTAATTCCACACCAAGAAAGACGGTCACTTAACAGACGGTCATATTTGTTCACGCCTTTTATGTGTGTCTCACATGAAAGGCTGGAACAAATATGATTGCAATCTAGGAAACATAAGAGTAAAGGAACTGATAAATTAAGCCTTTCAAAATTTGCTCAGGAACTAAATTTACCTAAATACAGATAAATATTTTATTTGCAGAGATTATTAGAAAGGTTAGAATAAGTAACAAGTCATACATTTACTAATTTAGTTTATTTACCTCCAACCATCTACAGATGGGGTAAGAAATATATAGATAAATACACACTGATTATTACTATGTTTTTATTTATAGATAAATATATATTGAACAAGTCGATTTATATACACACACATAGTGTGTGTGTGTGTGAGCGTGTGTGTGTGTGTGAGTGTGCGCATGTGTTTGAGTGAGTGTGTGCTTTGTTTTTATTAGAGTTCAATATAATCTGTATATAGTAAAAATACAGTAGGTATGAACTACAAATAACTGTGTATATGCATGTGCATGGTTGTGTGTACATGTGCATGTGTGTGTGTGTGCATGCGTGTGCGTGAGTGTTTAATTAATCAAATCTTTATATTGAAAGAAATACACATAATTGTTGCCTTCGAAAGATATGTGTCGATAGAAACAAACGCGTTAATTATATCATCAATGTACGATTAAATCGTAAGTATTATATACAAATAAGTTAATGCATCGATGAGTGTGTTGCCTGTCGCGTAAAGTTCGATCTGTGTGATTTTCTCTACAGAATTTAATGCAAAGGAAGAATGTTACGTTAATATATATATATATATATATATATATATATATATATATATATATATATATATATAGAGTAATGGCACGATCTAAAAGAACCAAACCTGGAGGACCGGTCGGACCATTCTTGGTCCTTACTTTTACAGCACCTGGTGTTTCCGAATGGTCACCCATCTAAGTACTGATCAGGCTCGATGTTGCTTAACTTTGGTGATCGGAAGAGAACCGGTGTATTCAACACAATATAGCCATAGACTTTCAGCTAAATGACTGGGAGTAAATTGGGAAAGAAATTCCTCGCGTTAATTAAAAAACACTTTTTTTTTTTAATCGTTCCACTCCAAGCAAGGCATTCCACTGCCACTATTGCGCTTGGGGCTACATAGGGGAAGGTAAATAGAAAGAGTGGTTAGATATAGGAAATGACAGAAGGTGGGTGATAGATAGTTTGGAGGATGGAAAGAGTGTTTGAAAGAATGAAAGCGAGTTAGTGTGTTAGGAGGTGTCTATTGACCTTACATTTAAACTCCTGGAGATTGTAACCGTCGGGGAAGCAGTCATGTGGAAGGGAATTCCACGATCGGGAAGTACGAGAAAAGAAACTGTTGGAGTAGAAGTTGCGATTGCATTTTATCGGTTTCACTGTAAAAGGGTGGGATCTAGTTGCTAATCTAGTATCTCGTGCAAATTCGAACCTAGGGGGCACCAGTGATCTAAGTTCATCGGAGCAGAAGCCATGAAAGTGTTTATAGAAGAGACACAGGGAAGCCACGTCGCGCCGGTGAGAGAGAGACTGCAGGCGGTCTGCCGATCACATTACAGACCCTCCGCTGTACCTTGTCGAGAAGCCCAAGGAGAATAGCAGGGGCACCCGACCAGATATGGCAACAGTATTCAATGCACGGGCGGATGGTAGATTTATAAATGTGCAGGATAGATTCAGACATAAAAAAAACCTCCGGGCCCTTCACAGTGACCCGACTTTCATAGCAGCGGATTTAGCAATGGATTCGATATAGTCATTCCACTTGAGGTCTGCTGAAAGTGTGAGACCAAGGAGGCGTAGTGTTTTACTCTCTGGGAGGCAAGCCTGGTTCATGCTAATGGGAGGTAGGTGCGGTTGTCTATGATGGTTAATTGATAGTAGCTTCGTTTTAGAAGCATTAAAATTTTTCCGGAAAAGAATCAATTAAGTAAAATTTTCAATAAAAATACTATCAAACTAAGTTACAGCTGTATGAACAATCCTGAAAAACATCATAAAAATCACAATAATAATATTTTAAAAAACTTTAACAAAACTAATAAAAACAACTTAATAACGGAAAATAACAATTTAGACAAGAAAAAATGTAATTGTAGAAACCCTATAGATTTCCCCTAGAAAACAGGTGCCTAACGGAATCAATCGTCTATCTATGTGAAATATCTTCAGAGGAAGACCCTAGCAATGTAAAGATTTCGAAAGGTAGTACTAAAAACACTCTATAAACACGCATTTATCAACACACGTCTTCATTTAATAATAATAAGTACAGAAATAGAACATCCCTATCGAAAAATCATTGGTATCTAAAGGAAACAAAAAACACCCACATTAAAGTGGAAAATTCTAAAAGAAGCTAAAACATGTAAATCTTTAAAAGAACCATACCAGCTGTGTCTATACAAAAAATTATATTTTATTAGATCGCTTAAGAACAAAAATCTATTAAATAAACGCAATAAAATAAATGTTTTATGTAGACACTGCAAAATGTTCACATTAGAATATGGATAAAAAAATTATATTAATTAACATGCATATACCCAATAATTCGCTTAAAGAAAATAATAATTGACGAGATATTAAAATAAAAATGTAAATTGGTATATAAAATTTTTATAGAAAAACATTTTCATAATAAATAAATAGATATTAAAAAGATGGGATAATGATAGCAGGAAGTAAATTAGAACAAAAAATAGATGTGATTTATAAATGAAAGGTTTTGAAAAAATTAGAAATAAATACGTACTGATAAGAAGAATAAATTTAATCAAAAGCCCCCTTAAGTTTGAACATAATATAAAAAAGTTCTTTCTATTCGTCATCCCTTTCCTGTTTTCTATAAGAAAAGTTCAAAATATGGAAAAAGCAGAAAGGACAATTTCGGGACTAGAATAGATACATCAAAGGTCATACGATATAGGGAGAAACAATAAAAACAAAAAAGGAAACTAAAATTAGATTAAAAGTAGGTTGACACTCTGACCGTTAGGGAGAAAAAATAGAAAGAAAAAAGTAAGTATGTAGAAACTACAGGCCAAATTTCAAAGTGAATTTTTATTCTGATGTGTTAAAAGAAACATGGATTTTATATCTTTTCACATACATAAATAGCAAACTGATAGGTTTTGTATTTAAATGTAAATCATTTTCACAACCAACATCAAACATTGCCTGATGACGAGATTCAATCTCGAAACATAGAACGTTGGGTGTCGCAATCTACATTTAATTTATAATTATATGATTATATTAAGCTCTACAATATTTATTGTATTGAGCACTGTTTATATAAAAAATAAATGCCAGGAGACTCAAAATCGTAAGTCCTTGGATCCCTTTCACCTGGATTTTTATATATACTAGCATCATAGCCTGGCGTTGCCCGTGCAACTCAGAACATTTTAGTAGTAGAAGATGCCACTTTTTATTTTACATATTTTGTTTTTGTTTGAAAAACACTTTTATTTAAAAATATTTTTTTGTTTCAAAATTACGGGGAAAAATATTCACATTTTTTTGTTGACCAAATGAATTTTTAAAACGTCGGAATAAAAATTAAATATAAAGGCTTATTTTTTTTTTTATAATATACGAGTGATTTGATTTCTGTGACGTAAAAGGTCGGAATAAAAATTAAGTATAAAGGCTCATTTTTTTTTTAATAAAAATATATTTTAGTCGCGTTTGACACGTGTGATTTGATTTCTGTGACGTAATTCAGCAACCATCTTAGATCTTAGATGCTTTACGGAGTAAATGTAAACAATCGTGTATATTGGTCAAAAAGTGTGAAAGGGAAAATTGCTGAACTTAAACTCAAAAAGTATGTGCCGACCTGGTTTCCTTGTAGATATGTGTCCCTAGAAAGTTTGAATGGCGTAGCTTAAAAAATGTAGGCGTGCATAGGGAACAGTCACACACAGACTCACAGATTGCCTTATATATATATATATATATATATATATATATATATATATATATATCATCTCAACGTAATCATCCGGTGTAAAGGTCATATATACATTAAGTAAGGTGAATTTAGGCAGTAAGATTTTTTTTTAATCATCTCACCCCAAGCAAGGCATTCTACTGCCACTGTTGCGCAGGGGGTTACATAAGGGAAAGTGATGAGAAAGAGGGGTTAGTTATAGGTAATGTCAGGAAGGTAATAGACGGATGAGGATAGCGAGGATGTGGGTGGAGTAGATGGAAAAAGAGCTTGTAAGAATGGATGCGAGTTAGTGAGACAGGAGATGTCTATTGACCTTACATTTAAATTCCTGTAGATTGTAGCTGTCGAGGAAGCAAATATATGGAAGGGAATTCCACAGCTGGGACGTGCGTGAAAAGAAGCTGTTAGAGAAGAAATTGAGGTTACACTTTATCGGCTTCACTGTAAAAGGGTAGGACCTAGTTGCTAATCTTTTAGCTCGTGTAAATTCATACCTAGGCGGCACCAGGGATCTAAGTTCATCCGAGCTGAAGTCGTGAAAGTATTTATAGAAGAGGCACAGGGAAGCCACGTCACGCCGGTGAGAGAGCGACTGCAGCCAAGCTGCTCAGTCGGTATCGATCAAATTTCAGATTCTCCGTTGGATTTTGTCAAGAACCCAGAGGTGAATAGCAGGGGCACCCGATCAGATGTGGCAGCAGTATTCAAAACACGGGCAGTTAGTAGATTTATATATGTGCAGGATGGACTCAGACGGGAAAACTTCCTGGCCCTGCATAGAGAACCGACCTTCTTGGCAGCGGATTTCGCAATGGATTCAATATTGTCATTCTACTTGAGGTCCGCTGAGGAGGTGTGGTGTTTTACTCTCAGGGAGGGTAGCCTGTTCCATGCTAATGGGTGGGAGTAGGAGCGATTGATGGCTAATCGAGAGCAGCTTCGTTTTGGAGGCATTAAAATTTATACGCCATTTCTTTCCCCAGTCCAATACGGATTGGAGGTCCTTCTCAAGCTCGGCAGCAAGGTTCGCTTTGTCAACCTCAGCAGATTTTGGATCGAGGCGAGAGTAAACGGTGGTGTCGTCGGCGTACATGCCTACTTGGGATCTTATAACATTGGGGAGATCGTTAATGTAGATAACAAAAAGCGTAGGGCCTAGAATAGAGCCTTGAGGGACACCCGCGTTCGTATGGTAGTTTTGGGACGCATGTCCGTTTAGTACTACCTTCATTGTGCGATTAGAGTGGAATGACTGGATTAGGTCAAACAATGGTCCAGTTATACGATAGCTCCGCAGCTTGCGTAGAAGGCCAGTATGCCAGTCCTTGTCAAACGCTTTGGAAATATCCAGGGCAACGGTTCGAGCTTCGCCATTCTTGTCGAGAACCTGGTATATATACTCAGTGATGGTCGTTAGCATATCAGCAGTAGACTTGGTGAAGCAGAAACCATACTGTTTGTCCGAGAGGAGTCTGTGAGCTGGAAGATGCTGGACCACCTCGGCGTTGATAATGGCTTCGAATATTTCGCCAAAGATCGGTAGGAGGCTGATAGGGCGGTAATTAGCGGGGCCCTTGGGTTCTCCAGTATTCTTAAATATAAGAACTACAGAAGGAGACTTTCAACAGACAGGAAAGCAGGATGAAGATAGGCAGTAGTTGTAGAGCTTAGAGAGGACAGAGGAGAGTCCAGGGGCACATTTCTTTAAGACTATGATTGGGATTCTGTCCCCTCCGCTCGCTTTAGAGATTATGCTAGAGTCCAGCGAGGGGGGAATGTGGGCGTCATTCAGTTGGGCCTCAGTTCTAGGTGAGAAGTCGAGTATAGATACCCCAAACGAATTAAGTCTCGAATTGGTGGAGAATCTGCAAGCAAAGCGTTCAGTCTTGTCCGCTGAAGAGGTGAGGACCTCAAATTTATTGATTAGAGTTGGTACTGAGGTTTTATTATTGTTAAGCACACTTTTACAGAGTCGCCAGTAGTCGTTGGTGCCGAACTTACGAGATGCTATGCGTTGCTTCATTCTGGCAACAAACAACATCTTAGCTTCATTGAGTATCTTTTTGCACTTATTACGTGCTGAGGCGAAAAGGCGCATGTTATAGTCCTACGTGTGGCTTCTGTAAAGCCGGAAGAAGTGATTCCGGTGGGCAATGGCGGGCGAGAACCAGGGGGACGAATAAGATTTAAGCTGAAACTTCTTGGCTGGGATGAATGCATCGATGCCAGCCTTAACCCAAGAGGAGACCTCGGATACACAGTCTTCAACGGGAAAACTAAAAACATTGTTCCACGGGACGTCACGCAGGAAGTCGCGGAACGAGTCCCAGTCTGCTCTTTGATAGCAGTAGGATATTCTGCTGGTCTGAGTTTCTTGGGTGGCATGGGAGTGGAAGGAGATGTTAACGGAAACTATCACATGATCATAGTTTCCGAGAGGGCAGAGCTGCTTGACATTGCAAGAGTCTGGGATGGAGGTGAAGCAGAGGTCTGTCTAGCAGTGAGCCCCTTCCATTAGGGTTATTGGAGAAACGCGTGGGGAAATCCACCACGTGCGTAAGAGACTGAATGATTGAAAAATTCATGGTGTGGACACCAGCAAGATCGGTGAGCACTTGGCGTGGTGGGCGTTAAAGTCCCCAAACACAAATATATGGGCAGATGGATGAGAAGAAATGGCCTTATCGATATTAGTAGAGATGTTATCAAGTACTGAACAGTCAGAGGATGAGGGGGAGCGGCAGAGAAAGAAAAGATAGCTAACCGAGCTTAAAAGTGAGAGACGGAAACACACGAAGGAATGGTCTAGGGATTCAAGAGAGATCACCCTAACTGAATAATTGGTTCATTATATCAATCGATAAATTTACTAAACTTTAAATCTTACAAAAGATCTCGGTTTTTTGTGCGTTTGCAAAAAATGAAGTCTGTGACAAAGATTCTAAAGTACTCGGAAAAGAGTAGAAATTAACTTTAGGAAATTTACCGATTGTATAAAGCAATTAATTCAGAAATTTGAAAAAAATAATAAACATTTGGATAGAGAGAAATTGTCCAAATTATTCAACCAAATATGTTTCGAATATATATTACGCTCTCACACCCTGGAAGAATGGGAGGCTTTGTAAACAGTAGCTACTCCGGCATATACGCATCTCTCATTCATTAATGAATTAGAGCGCTCTAGCTATTGGGCGTGTTTATACGCGCAAAAATGTCTGCCTTCTTTTACCGGACGCTCGTGGCCTACGGGTAGGATCGCCGACGAACGCCGATTCGGTTGGGTTTCAATCCTGGGTTAGGAAGCGATCGTACTGATGAGCTGTGATACAGCGAAACAAATCTGTCTGCGGATGACTATAGTATATATACAATTTTGAGTTGTGATAATGTTTGACGCCAAGATTATTGTTTTTTCAGTAGTTTTAATGATAAAAGTTATTTTGGCAAGCATTTTTTAATGTAAAGTGCTCAATATCGAGGTATAAATAGAGCGTTAGTAAGTTAAATGGATATGCATGAACTTGCTCAGTTAAATTGACAGAGATTTTACATTAAAAGTACGGCTACCTATTTGAGTAAAAAGAACAAATTTTGAATTTCTTCTTCTCTATTGCATAGTTTTTCACCGTCTTATTTTTAGCACAATCTTTCGGTTGATACGTTTTCGGTCTACTTAAGATATGCTTTTTTTATATGAAGACTTAAAAACTGACTCAGTAAACAAACAGTGGCAAAATACTAATTAAACGTTATCATTTTACGCTATATTCAACTCCAGTTGTCGTAAATTACCGCCGGCCAATACGTGTGTGTGTGTGTGTGTGTGTGTGTGTGTGTGTGTGTGTGTGTGTGTGTGTGTGTGTGTGTGTGTGTGTGCCGCCCCTGGTTCTCGTAAGAATGCATGACTTTGCCTTTTCTCTGTCATCACGCATGCACATCCTTGGTACAGATCGGTCGACCACATGTTTACACCCGCTGAGATCGATTAAAGCATGAATCAACCCGTTATTGAACCTGGCTTCTCTCAAGCACATGGAGTGCAAAGACTATTTTGGCAACTACGATATTTATCTATACTTCTGAGATGAGGTAGTATTTACATTATTTACATTGTTCAGAGAGTTGTTCTTAACGTAATTGTCATATTCGCAACGTTTCGGCCGTTGTACGCTTCGGTCTTCTTTAGGTGATTGGAATTTCGAACCGAACCCTTTATTTCGATCAATGGGGTATATTGTTCTCGTTCCATGAGATGAGTTAGTTATCGTCCTTTAATTGAACTTTCTAAGTTATTTTTGTACTGCTGTAGCCAGGTATGGAGGGAGAATCACCGTCTCCTATGGGATGAAGTTGAAATAATAGATAGAGAACACTACTGAAAATTACGAAAACTCAAGGAATCAACATATATGCTGTGCCACAAAAATCTCTTAAGCCGATCAAACATAAAAATTAATGCAATATACAGTAATACGGAATGCTAGAGAAAATCATTAGCTTCAAGTTTGCGATATAAGCTCTGGTCAGAAATGATTACTGAAATATTAGGTATATAAGACCCAAAATTTCAAACACTGATGTCTTTATAGCCCGGTGAATTAAAGCGTTGGTTAGATCCAGTGACTTGACCCAAAGGGTTGTGAGTTCAATACTTGATTACAGTATTAGTGAACAAATAACTTAGCGTGTTGAGTTAAAGGGAGATAGCTAAGACATCCGGAAGTGGGATAGGTCATTGAACAAGAAAAGTCTACTCCAGTGATCGAAATAAAGGATTCGCTTCGAAATTCCAATCACCTGAAGAAGGCTGGAGCGTACAACGGCCGAAATCTAAAAAATGTACCATCAGATAATTCTAAAGGTTGGATACAACAGACAGCTGATGAAACGTATGAAACACAAGACGAAAGTGCTCAGGGAATAATAAAATATTCCATTCCATAATAATTTAATTACAGAGTAAAATACAACGAGTAACCATGTGGGAAGCTACTACCAAAAAAAGTTTGACATTTGTGAGTGTATGTATTTCTGGGAAGAAAACCTTTCTGTGTACATGTCTGTAATGTCGTCATCGCATATGTTTGCACGATTGTTCGTGAAATCAGTGTATTTGAATGCTAAAGAATATATACTTATAGCTGAAGATGTGTGCATATGTGAATATTTCGCTAAGAAGTCGATTTGTGCATATATATATATATATATATATATATATGTGTGTGTGTGTGTGTGTGTGTGTGTGTGTGTGTGTGTGTGTGTGGTACACGTTATGTAAAATAACATAATAATTTCTTTTGTGCGCGCAAGCTTATGTACCAATTAAAAGCAATGGATTTTAATAAAAATATATTTGTGTATAGGCTTGTGCGTATATATATTTTGAGATGAGAGTGCGTTAGAAAGTTCTTGGACCAACCAAGAAGCCCATCCCACCAAATTCTGATGTCTGGATACTTGGTCAGATTTTTGGAAGATGCTTCGGCCCAAGAACTACAGGGCACTCCCTCGTATGTATATATATATATATATAAGGAGAGAGAGAGAGTGAAACAGATTGACAGATAGACAGAAGCAGAGAGATTTGATATCCATTTTGCATTTCTTTATGCGTGTTTGTTCACGTGTGCGTGCATGGGAGAAGAGAGACAGACAGACAGAGAGAGAAAGAGAGAGAGAGAGAAAAAAAAAGAAAGAGAAAGAGAGAGGGGAATAACTTATATTTATTTTTCTGTCTGTTAAGTTCGTTGTATGTTTTTCCGTATGTATGTATGTAAGTGTAGACGGATGGATTTTTACGATGAAGCGATTTTGTCCGTCTGTCAAGTCTTGCATTCGATAGATATTATTACATTAATGCAATCTAGAGTTCGACACGGAAAAGGGTGCTGCCCAACCCGTAACCCACGAGCACTCCTAAATATACCAGTCTACTGCCTCACTCCTGTGTGCCTGCTTTTTGCAAAGTGCATCGGTAGACAATCAGGCACATAAAAGACAGGCGGAAACCGATTCACGTACATTAATCTTGACACACTTGCAATATATACTCTTAAACATTGCACAAACATATATAGATGCGGATATGAATGCATGCATACATACACTTGGAAACACACTTAAAGATTTAACAACGACCTTAAGGATATTTAAATTCGTTATTCCTTCTTTTGCAATCTTTATTAATTTAAAATTGATCATTTTCTTCAAAACACCGAACCGCTTCAGTTGCGCTGATATAAAACTTGAATTTAGATAGAATAGTTGTTTTTGTTTTTACTTTTTATTCCTATAAATAGAATAATTCTCAATTTAGGACATTTCTTTATCTTTTGTACTTAGAAAATATCAAAATCTTTTCTCGATTTTTTCTTATTTATGTTAGTACTTCGTAAATATTAAGGGAATAAAAATTAAAAATATGAATTTTCATCTACGTCAGCAGAAGAATAATGAAAAGAATTTGGTACTGAGATAAGTATTACATACGTTACATACACATATTTTTTCATTTCTTTCTTTCATTCTTTTTTTCTCTCTCTCTCTCCTCTCTCTATCTTCTTTCTCTCTCTCTCTCTCTCTCTCTCTCTCTTCTCAGTCTGTCTCCTCTCTCTTTCAATATATATATATATATATATTTTAATTCAGATACTTCAATCCAAGGGAAAAAAGCAGGAAGGTAAATTCCAAAAAACCCGATCCTAATTAATATTAAAAATTTATTTTAATATTAAGAAATGATACAGGAAGAGAGCTCCATGTAATAAAATATTACAGAGCAAATATATATTAAAAAAGGATTAATTCAAAGATGTTGAATGGCCATTTCGATATGAAGATCCCCACGGGGGACGACACATCACCTCAGCAACAGAAAAATCCTTTCAGAAACTGGAGAAAAATTAGTCTACTTTTCCTTTTTAAATAGATTGCAAAGAAATTAAAAAATAAATAATAAAATAAAATAAAAATAAAAATAAAGGGAAAGAAAAAGAAAAAGAAAACGAATTCAACATCTTTGAATTAATCCTTTTTTAATATATATATATATATATATATATATATATATATATATATATATATACCGGTTTCATTAAAAATGACAAATGGAACACTGTTCTTATGGATTTTTGGTAAGCCATATAAGCCGGGACGAATGGAACCAGTAGGTCTAATTAAATCCGAGATGTAAACCACTTTTCACCCACTTTAACAATTGTCTTTTAAATTTTGCTTCAATAGACAAAGTATTATCATTGGTTTCTACTGGACTTAATTTCAGAAACTTTGACGTATCATTTTAAATAATGTACATGTTAGAGACGTAATCTAAAAGATCCAGGAGCCCTACACCAGCTCCCTTATCTGGTTTAGTAATAACCAGTTTGTGATTCCTTTTTAAACTTCTAACCAACCGGCGGTGCTGTTCACCCCACTTAGATTCAGCATACGAAACAGAATGTGCAGCAAAAGAATGCGTATAACAATTTAATTTCGATTTAAGGTCACTTAAAGATTCGTAAAGAATTTAGTTCCAACGATATTATGTATCGACAAGTTGACAGGGTCGCGATGGGGATTACTTTGGGTCCATCCCTAGCAAACATTTTTGTTGGCTATTGAGAGACTTTGTTATTCTCTTGTACTGAACGTCCATTAATGTATTATCGTTATGTCGATGATCCATTTTATCTTTTTAATAATGACGATGAAGCTGACTCTTTTCTCACTAGTTTAAATTCTGTGCATCAGTCCTTAAAATTTACGATTGAAAAGGAGTGAAATTGTTCTTTATCCTTTTTGGATAATGGGGGACTTTTGACTTCAGTATATAGGAAAGCTACTTTTACTGGACTGTACATGCGTTGGGATTCTTTTTGTCCTCGCCAACGCAAAATTAATCTAATTAAGACCTTAACGTTTAGGGCTCTCAAAATTTGTTCCAGTGCTTTTCTACCTGCTGAGAAGGACTTTATTAAGATGGCTTTATCTAAGACTGGGTATCCACTAGATATTTTGGAGTCCGCTATGTCTTTCGTCATCAATAATTTTTATAAGGTTAAGTCGTTAGATGTTAAAAAATGCTCAATTTATCTGTGACTACCTTTCATTGGCACAGATGGTGAGGTGTTAACTAGGCGAATTTCTTATTCCATTAGTAAGTGTTATTTTGCTGCAAATGTTCGTGTAATACGAACAACACGAACAATTTTCTCCTCTATTCGCAAGGATGTTTTGACTGCATATGCAGAACATCTCAGCTTTTTAATTAGAGAATCAAGCAGCATCTACCACCGAGAATTTTGAACTCCGCCGCTAACAGCAGTCACTTGGTGAATACATCCGGGTCTTCAATAAGTCAACATGTTATTAATAGCAGGGTTTGTGTGAGTGGTTTGTTCGCCGACAATTTTTGATCCTTGTTAGGTCGTACTCTGTTTTCCATCTTAAGGTGTTAGAGTTCATATACATAAGATCCCGGGGACCTGCTCTCTGTAAGCAAAAAGAATGTCTTTTGGGACTTAATATTATTGGACTCTAGCATCATTGAAGTTTTTTTTTTGTTTGTTTGTTTATTGCCCATATCACCATTTCCCATTTCATCTTGCAGCTATATAAAACAATCCCAGAGATAGGACTTGATAATGTTCTGGGCGAAACCGGTTGTCTAGTTTTATATCTTAAATAAAAATGTCATCGAATCTCTGTATATATCTTGCTTTTATTAAGTTTTGTCCGGTTAAGAATTTATTTAAATGTAAATATCAGAAAGAAATGATTGTCTTTTATTTATTATTCCGACCTTAAGTTTTATTTTTAGTGAATAATATTTTAGTAGAAATTTTTTTTAAAGAGTTTTTTGTTTCGTCTACCGGCGTGTGTACCCGAGGATATTAATAAATAAAAACAGTGTATCCTGCAGGGGGAGCATATTTTTCATTAATAAGAATTCAAGCATCTTAAATAATGAAAGTAATCTGTTTACAAACATACACACATATATATACCACTGACGAGTGAACGGACTAATTGCTGGAGAATTCGTTATACAAATCTCTGAAGTCGGGACTCTGAAGGGAAATCTAATCTGTTATATATACACTTTATTTGTATATTAATTATATTTATATATATATATATTTCTAAATTATACGCTTAAAATTTTTTTTTATATACACATATTCAAGTAAATGCTTTGCTTTTATTATTAAAAAGAGTACCAGAGGTACTTGGCCGAAAGATTTTGTCTATTATAACAGATGAGAACATTAGTTCTAAATAATACCAAGATAATGAAAATTACTGATCTCAGAAATAAATACAAATTATATCTCTTTGTTATTTGAAAAAAATTAAATTCGCATCTTGTAAACAAATCTCTGAAGAAACTTGATAAAGTGAAACATGTTAGATTAAAGACACTTTTCTTACCTCTTCTTTACTTAGTCTATCATATATATATATATATATATATATATATATATATATATATGTGTGTGTGTGTGTGTGTGTGTGTGTGTGTGTGTGTGTGTGTGTAGGCAACTAGAATTCATTCGAACTAGATATGTTAGATTCAACTGACAAGTTCTGTCTATTTTATTGAATTTTTACAATTTTACAATGAGTTGTTACTGATCGAGATAAAAAGTGTGAATAAAATTGCCAAACATGATGTATGGATAAAGGAATGACAAAATAGAAAAATTCCGAAGTGACAGTTTTCATTATAAGAAAGAAATTTTTATATAATATATATATACAGGGTGCGATATTGACATTTTATGTTTTTAATTTCGTATATGCGCTTTTTTTGTTTTTTTATTTTGTTGACTGCACTGTATAGTAGGGTTAGTTGGGCACCCTATGTGAGAAAAAGAGAACCATAACCGCAATTCATTCCGCTAAAATTTTAGAAACGGCATCTTGTACTGCTTGGCATTCTCAACGGAAGTTCCAATACGACCATTTATTTGGGTGCCAATCTGAGGACAGTGGAGAGTTTTCAGAAAAAGTTGGATGAGTCGAATTGTTATTACGAAGATAACGGCAACTCGGAAAACTTACTCTAATCGTTTTGATAAGAAAAGAACTCTCCAATGTGTTTGTGAGGGCCTCAGACTCAACAGGAAGCCTACTTCAAGTGCCTTGAGGAGGTAGTGCTGCTCTGGGTGAAGAGAAGACCAAATATCTGGCAACAGGACTTTGTTCTATGCCACATGAACAGGAAAACCGAGTCATGTCTGTCAAACAATTTCTGTGACCACATCACTCCTTACATATAGCCACCTAACTTTTCAAACTGTACCCGCCTTGGTATGAGGCGCAGTTGAGCGAGTGACCCACAAAATCCCTTGTAACACCGAAATATATGCACGCACAAATTGCTGTCAGATTTTGTAAAGTAGATCGCACAGACCCTGAGTTTCTTACAAACACATAAGTGCGAAACCGTTCTTACCATTGGGATTCTATCTATCTATCTATCTATCTATCTATCTATCTATGAGGATATATCGATTTGTAACGATTTGTAACACAATTATTAGCTGAAATTTTGTATACATTTTTAGGTTTAGGTTTGCGACTGATTGAAATTCGTTGATATAAAAAAATACCTCATTTATACATAATGAAACAAACTGTCGCCTCTGGCTATTAACTTCAATGTCCACTTGTACATTTACATACACTTTATCCCTGATTTCGAGCATTTTAGGACACAAATATAGCATACCTTAAAACTATATTTTATCATATATCTACAGTACTGTGCAAAAGTATTAAGACAAGAACTATTTTATTTTTTATGAGGAATATTGACAGAAAATAAACAATTTAATTAAAGTAATTTTATTTAATTTACTCAACAAATGCTTTAATAAGAAAAAATTACTTGTTACAAAAAGAATTTATCACAGCCTTCATTCTGTCAGGCATTGACATCACAAGCTCCTTCAATGTATCTAATGGTATCTCCTGCCAAGCAGCTTGTATTTGTTCTAAAAGTGTGTCTTGCAAAGTAACATTAGATTTATCAATTTTTTTATTCAAAATAACCGATAGACGTTCAATAGAGTAGTTTCGAAATAACTTGTTTAATAGAAAATAGGAAAAATTAAATATGACTTCTTTTTTAATACATTTGTTTTACATCTAGTTTTAAATAGTCAATATTTATTAGCAATTTACTTGGCTTTTCACCCTAGATTTGAATTTTTAGTGTGGTTTTTACGAAAATCACCCCTGTCTTAATACTTTTTCACACTATCGGTAGTGTGCAAAAATTTTAGGACAAGGTGATTTTTAACTTTATTTTGATGCCTCATGGAAGATAAAATGGTTATTGTCGGAATATGACGCGGGGAAGCGGAAAGAAAACAGGTTTACTAACTAAAGAAAGACAAAATGGCTAAAAGTACTTGGAGATATAATAACGGGAAATTACATCTAGAATATTGAATCTTTAAAGATTCCCTTATAATCTAGAAAATCACTTTCAAGCGGGTGAGGCTTAAAAGTGGTTTTCCCATTTTAAAAATTGTGTTCAGGTCAGATTCCTGTCGGGAAGCATATTTTGTTAAGGCTTTCAGTCACTTTTAGTCATTATTAATTTCATTTAAAAAACAAAAAAACAAAAAAACAAAAGAACAGCAACAACAAAGACAAAAAAAAAGATAAAACAGGGATGCTTACATTCGTTTACTCACTAAATATAAAGGTAATAATAAGAAATAATTTTAGGTGAAAAAGTCATTGATTCTTTAACAAAGATGTGCGCGTACGTGTGTGTGTTTGTGTCTGTGCATGGAAATAGCAGAAAATATTAATTTAATTCTGTCTATCTATCCATCTATCTATCTATGTAACTCAGTCTATTGATATCTATCTATCTATCTATCTATCTATCTATCTATCTATCTATCTATTCTTTCAATATTTTTATTGAGACACGAAAGAAACATCCGACGTAATGGTTCAGAGTATTCCTTTCTTCCTTTAATGATAAATGACTTTCGTTATTTCTGTGTTTCACTCTTGATACTTTTCAAATTGTTTGGACAAAAATGAGTTCACATCAGTAAAATTTCAAAATGGTGGTATATTGACATTCACCGAATGCTTAAAGGGGTCGTGCCAAGATGCAACAGAAAACCGAAGGCCATCACGACTCGGATTCTGTTCCTAATGCTGAGTCAGACTCTTGAACATACTCTTCCAGGCATAAAATAAATATTAAATTAAAATTTGCTCTATTCAAATGCTTAGCATTTATGCATAATTATAAATGCCCATGTCTACTGTTAACCTTTGATGAAAATGGCATCTCAAAAATTTCTTACCAATCATGAATAATAATAATCAGGGTTTGACAAATGCCTAACTGATTTTGACTAAGTTTAGCATAAGTTTAATACCATATAATACGAGTGGAGTAACTTTTGCAGAAATCGAACACCTCGCACTCGAATGAATACAACAAACATTTATATAGACTTAGGTACGAGGTGGTGTGAGAGTTATCGGAAAATAAAATGCTCCCTCAATCTTCTGTGATTAAATGTATCTACGATTGTACGTGTATGCGTATGTGTGTCTACCTGTGTATAGTACGAATGTTTGTGTACAAGTGTATAGGGACGAAATGCGTTGAAAATTTTTTAAAAATGACCAAACGAAGAAAGATCAGGTTTGTTTGGATGTGGGAAGGGCTCCTTGATTGAGCCGAAATTTTTATCAGTTCCTCGTATATGTAACATTTTCTCATTACACCGGGTGAGAGAGTGCGCTAATCTTTAAGTGTGTGTGTGTGTGTATCTATGCCTATGCGTATGTAGACGTGTGTGCGTGCAGGTGTGTGTGTCTTCATGTATGTGAATGGCTGGATGTTTGTCATCATGGATGCATTCATTTTGTTGTTTATTTATTGTTTTGTGATTTGTTTCGTGATATATATATATATTTTTTTTTTTTGCGTGTATTGTAGGTGGATCCCACTGGACTGAATCCACCCGGCGGGTATCTCTCATTTCAATCAGTGTCAACGTCTGTCATTTCTCTTCTCTTTCCTTAATATCAATCAAACATCTCTGGTTCTTTTCTTTTATTGCTCGCTACACCAGTTTTTTTTCCTTAACGTAACGTTCAGTTCACTTATCAGTCGTTGCTGCCTCCATTTTCTTGCTTCTCATCATCTTAGCGTTGTTTCTCTGTTCTTCTTTTGCATATAAATGTCGCCTGCTCGTCACCATTTTCTAATATTTTTCTCTTTTCCTCTTCTTTTCTTTTGTTGTTTCGTTTCAATTCCTTCTATTTATTTCTGTTGCTTTTATTATTTTTTTACCAATTTGTTCTCAAGGATTTGTTTCACCTTCTTATTTTTCCTTTTCCTCTCCCGTGTCTTCCTCATTATCTTTTATTCTGTTCTGTTTTCCTTTTCCTTTTCCTTCTCTCTCTCTCTCTCTCTCTCTCTCTCTCTCTCTCCCTCTATCTCTCTCTTTTTTCATCTATTTGCTGCCATTCTCACCTTTCGGTCAAAATGATCCGCCATTGCATCTTCTGATTGTTCCTCTGTTTCTTCGTGTGTTTTTTCTTTTTTTTATTTCCCAGTAGAGTGACTCAGACTTGCGTTTCTTCAAATATGTCACCGGCTGGTTGTTTTCTAAAAACACTCCACTTCCGCCACGACAGAAACTGTGTCAACGAACCAAGACGAACGACCTGAGAGAATCAGCAAATTTATTCTCATCATCATCATCCCAATTACTAGTGTGGTTCTGACGATCAGCGTCATGATTATCATTTATATCTCATCAGAGCAGCCTCCAACATTATTATCTTCATTTTTACAATGACAGAGTTAGTAATTTATTATCTACATTTGTGTTGACATCAACCTTATCCCGATTATCAACACCTTAGAGAACTTTGCACGTCAGTTAATAGAAGTTACGCCGTGATGTTAAGAATAACGAGGTCATTTCCATGATCATTATTGCCATTTTACCAACTTGCTTTTTAGTACAATGAGCTGCAAGACTAATTTTTGCATCATTATTCTAAATCCAGGTGGGGCTACTGTTTGAAGTTTCTTTAAAACAAAAAACACAACAATGAAATATATCTTCTCGCATAGATATCGTGATCTTAAGATACCAAACTATTTTGATTTTTCATCTTAAATATTGGTTCATAATTATATTATTACAGTATGTTATCTAAGACTTACTAAAAGTAAACAGTTTACAAATATGCCATACTGACTACCATTCGTTATGTTGCCGAAGTTTTTTCCATTGACCGATGCGACATGGGCGTTGCCTCCGCCCTATTATTACTTTGCGCTGGAGCGTCTTCCTTAAAAATGAGTCGACTGTATTCGGATTCATCGAGTCAATATGAACAATCCTTTTTTTAACCGCACACTATGGGCTTTTCCATGGTTACAAAATTTGATTTTTCCTTTTGCTAGACCGGTTACCATTTAAGGCTATAGAACCCAGTCTATTCAACTAATTACACATAGCTACTGATAGGGGGGGGGAGTTAGATTCAAACCTTTTCAAGAGTACTGGTGACAGAGAAATTTCCAAGCACGGAGGTCGTGTTCATCACTTATCTGCACTTTGCAGGTTACGAGTCAATAATGAAAGGCTATCGTTGACAGAAGGTTTTAAATCTCGGTGAACAATATTTAGATCTCCAAGAAAGCGGCTCAAGAATTTAAAGACGTGTGGAATTGGCTAGCAAATGTGGGCAATGCAGACTTCAGAAAATAAATTATAGTGAAATATATTTTGCAGAGCTAATATTCTTTTTTTAAAAACAGCGACCCTTTCCAGATTATTCTTGCAAAATACGATAGAATTATAGTGATTACGATGGTACGGCAGCTTGAAAAACTCACTCCGATCGGTCTGATAAGAAAATAACTCCCGAATTTGTTGGTGAGGACTTTAGACTCAGCACAGAGGCCTACATCAAGCGCCTTGAGAAGGTAGTTATGTCCTGTGCCAAGAGGATGGTTGCTGTAAGATTATATGTCTGACAACAGGACTCTGCACCATGCCACGCAACATGATTATAATCATTTGGCCGCCTAACTCCTCAGATTGCGACTCCTTTGATTAATATGTGTGGGGTGCACTTAAGCAAGAGACCAACAAAACTCTTTGTAACAACAAAGATGAACTGAAGACTTATAGCAGCATTGAAAAATTATGGCAGCATTCACCAACTTAAACAAGGAAACCGTCCAGAAGAGTTGCAGGTGAATCCGAAGTCGTCTAGAGGCCATGGTTGAAGTAAATGTTGATTTTATTGAATAAAATTACTTTCGTATTTCAAGATATTTTTGTGTAATTTTAGTAAATATTAGTCTGTTAAAATTAACTGTGTTATTTTCATTTTCGTTTAAGTTAGATGACAGTTTATTTATCCAACATACCACAAAAGTATATACAATATAATATTGATGTTAGTATTAGAGATACAACCTTGTAATAAATAATCTGAGACTAGAATTATATACTGTTAGTAGTAAATATAGTGTTAAAATGATATATCAACATTATTATGAAAACTGGGCTTGAAACGTTCTTAGACCAACATACCTCTTAAAATTTCAACCATCAGGTTTTTCTTTTAAACAATATTGTCTGAGTCGGACTGAGAGCCTTTCACCATGATTCTTTATTATTATTATTTGTACAGACTTACTACAGCAGTTGAGCTGATGATAGCATCAGACCAACCGTTTATTATTATTATTATTATTATTATTATTATTATTAATGGCAATGGAAGAAGCCATATTATCATAACTACAGCCATACTACATTAAGGTGATTTTTATTTTGTACTCGTTAAATTTTCCCAGTAGTCGTAATTGGTGCTTTTATCTAAGGGTGACATAATGTCTCAGCAATAATTCTACAATGTCCTTAGTTTTCTAGTAGATATAAGTTATGCTGTTTTCTGATTCGATTCTTCCAAGGATTTTCAATTCTTCCTATCAAGACACTATTATATTGCGCCATTAATAATAATAATAATAATATACCGCTTGAACAAAAAGGGTGCAAACGTGGCTGTTATGGTTGTAAAGACCAATTGCTGATTAACAAAATGATCCTGGAAAACTGCTACAGTACAAAGAAAAATCTTAGTACAGCCTGGATAGACTATCGAAAGGCATTCGATAGTGTGCCACATGACTGGATTTTAAAGACTTTAAATATATACAAGATATTGCCCGTCATCATCAATTTCATCAAACAGTGCATGTCTATATGGAAAACAACCCTTTACCTCAACCATATAAATGGAACCTATAAGGCTGATGAAATAAACATCAAAAGAGTTATATTTCAAGGTGATTCTTTATCTCCCTTACTATTCTGCATATCATTAATAGCATTAACCAGTCAACTTAATAAGACAGAATGTGGTTATAAAATAGGACAAAAGAAAATAAGCCATCTATTTTACATGGATGACTTGAAGTTATATGCTAAGAATGATAATGAGCTGGAAGGTCTTCTGCAAACTGTAAAATGCTTCAGCGAAGACATTGGAATGAAATTTAATTTGAATAAATGTGCTAAAGCTACAGTTTTACGTGGATCAATGCAAGAAACATCCTCAATTAGCCTAGACCCTGCTGTAACAATAAAAGAATTGAAACCAGAAGAAGCTTATAAATACCTAGGTGTAAATGAGAGCGAAAACATTCACCATAAAAAAATGAAAGAAATAGTGCGTAAAGAGTACTAAAAGGCTACGAATGATATTAAAAACTGAATTAAATTCACAGAACAGAGTTATGGCCATTAATAGCATTGCAATCCCAGTTGTCCAATATAGCTTTAACATCTTAAACTGGACTCTAAACGACATCAGGCGAATGGATGCTAAAACAAGAAAGCTTCTTTCTAAGTATAAGATGCATCATCCAAAGGCTGATGTAGACCGTCTATACATACCCCGTAAAGAAGGTGGAAGGGGTCTTATTCAGCTGGAATTGTCATACAAGACAACAACTATTGGCTTACTAACATACATAGAAACAACAAAGGATTGGATGATACAATTAGTAAGGTAACATGAAGAAAGAAAGAAAAAATATTCAATAATAAAAGAAGGCAGTAAATTCAAACAAGATTTACAGTTAGTAGATTCTGTAGAAAAGCAGAACGGAAGCCAAGAGCCGGCTATTGCGGCAAAGAATATGAAAATGAAAGCCAAAGATAAAGCTCTTGAACAGATGAAACAGCGCTGGCAAGACAAACCTCTGCATGGCCAATATCCAGTACGTGCCAATAAATCCAATGTTGACAAAGTTAATACTCATCGATGGTTACGTGCATCTGGATTAAAGTCTGAAACTGAAGGCTTTATTCTTGCAGCACAAGACCAAAGTCTTTTCACGAGAAACTTTCAGGCAAATATTATGCATAATAATATGGATCCAAAATGCAGGTTTTGTGATAAACACCAAGAAACAATAGACCACCTAATCTCAGGCTGTTCTGTGCTTGCCCCAAATGAATATAAAAATCGCCACGATAGAGTTGGGCAATATTTACATTGGGCAATATGCAAACATTATGGAAAAGCTGTAGGCAAACACTGGTATGAACATCACCCAGCACCGGTTACAGAAATAGAAGATGTAACCATTCTATGGGATTACACCATCTACACAGACAGAAAAATTGAAGCAAACAGGCCAAACATTATAGTTAAAAACCAGAAGGAGAAAACTTGTCTATTAATTGATATGGCTTGTCCAGCGGATTGTAACATAGCAATCAAGGAATTTGAAAAACTGTCAAAATATAAAGACCTGGAAATTGAAATAGAAAAAATGTGAAAATTGAAAACAAGAGTTGTGCCAGTGATAGTAGGTGCACTTGGAATGATAAAAAATGGAACAAAACAACACATTGAAAGAATCCCTGAAAACCCCAGCTTAAGAGATATACAAAAAATCGTCTTACACACTAAGGAGAACTTTGTCTATGTAGCGCTAGGGATGATGGGGAAGATAGAAAAAACATGAAATGGAGCAGTAACAACACGCCACGACCTGCCTTAGGTCTTCCCGCAGACTTGGTTGGTAGTGAGACCATAGCAGAAATCGAAATATGATGAAAAATGACATCATAATAATTGCTACTATAAGAAGTGACAATTTTTAATTCTCTGGCAGAGTCTCAACTTTTCGTATTCTTTCCATTTGACTCAACAGTTTAGTGAAACACTAACATACATTTTCTAGTCTTCTCTTTGTTTACAGTGTCTAGATTTGATCTTTTTATTTTGAATTGGTTTATCTGTTTGAATTTCCATCTCCCAATGAATTTGATGCTTTTTTTTTCATCTAAAATAGATTCATGCTTGCGAACATTCAAGTGCAAGAGCAAATGACAGTCGTTTGCACAGTTTCCAGTTGATCACTTTTACCCACACATGTCTATTTTATTCGCTTATGATACTGACGATTTAATTTCTATCTTTGCTTACATACTACCTTATCTTATCTGCTTTAGCATTAATACACACACACTCACACACGCACGCACACATTCACTCACACACAAATACGTATGTGCGCCTTTTTAATAACAATTATTATTTCTTTTTTTTTTTTTTCAGTAAAACTTGCTCTCATCTTAAAGTTTTCCTTCTTTTGCTCTGACAGGTTCTGCGTGTCTCGTAATAGGCAGCCACCACCGAATTCATACCAGGAATAGAACATGATTCTAGATCATTGTTCTTGAAACCATGGCCAACAATATTACAGTGATAACCTGTCGTTGTTACAGTATAAAATCTACAGCAAGACTGGTTATCTTTCGTTTCTTATTGACAAAATTTACCTCTTTAACCTATAAAGGTTTTACTTAACGATCAACCAGTTCGATCAGTGTCATTGTGTTTTTATTCCATTTCCAAACATTTTCAATTATGTTACAATTAGAGTTTATATATATATATATATATATATATATATATATATATATATATACTCTAGAAAATGTTTTAGATATTCTACAATTTCATGGGTAATACGTATTTCGCAGCAAGATCAAAAAAAGCTGCTCGTCAGACCCAAAAGATACAACAGTTAATATCCAAAATAATTTAGAAAAGAAATTTCACACAGACACTCACTTGCCCATATCGAGAATAGACATTTAACGGTAATCTACAAAACATTTCCTCGCTCATTCAAAAAAAACAAAAAAAAAACAAAGAGAATGAAAAAGAAAAATATAGAAAATTGAGAAGAGGAAAGAAGAGGAAGAAAGGAAAGGAAAGAGAAGGAGAACGAACAGTATAATGAGAAAGGAAGTTAAAGTTAACGTCTTAGATCGACACCAGCGTCTATTGCAATTCATCTGCTTTCTTAGAAAAACATGACATGGAAATTTAACATTAAAATTTAGTTTTAAATATAACGGGATATATTTACGGTAAAAAATAAATTATACTTTGTAATACAAATTAAAAAATAACCACTCGTAGTATTATATTATAAATATAGTTAAAATAATTAAAACAATAAATTGAAATTATATAAAAAATGATAAATAAAATATTAAAAACAATCTTAAAAGATATCTGAAATAATAATAATAAATAATATTAATAATAATAGTAATAATAAGAATAAATATATATCAAAGAATTTTAACATTGATAATAATAATAATAATAATAATAATAATAATAATAATAATAATAAGAAGAAGAAGAAGAAGAAGAAGAAGAGGAAGAAAGAAAAATATCTTAAATAATAGTAATAAAATAAAATTCCTTTATCAAGTAGGTATTTACCGAGATGATAGTCTTATGTATATCTCTAACAGTAACGGCCCTCTTACATCTAGAATTTCGAAAATAATTATTAGAGCACTTAAAATTTTAGGTTTTAAAATGGAAATTTCATCCAAAGGCAAACAAAGGCAAAAGAAAAAGAAAAATAATATGGTTCAACCCTCCTTTTTGCAAGTTGTCCAATGTAAATATAGCTAAATATTTTTTAGTTAGCAAAAACTTCTACCAAAATAACACCCTAAGTAAATTATTCAACAGGAAAACTCTTAACAATAGTTATTTAGCTACCAATAACATGCAAAACATAATCAATTCTTATAAAAATAAATTACTCAAAAACTTCTATAACAAACCTCTGGAAAATAAACTTTGCTGCAATTGCATCAATAAAACCAACTGCCCCGTTGATGGAAGGTGTAATTCTGAAAAAGCTGTTTATGAAGCCACTATTTTTTCAAAGGAGGACCCTAGCAAAAAAGAGTTTATATAGGGATATCTGCAGGTTGTTGGAAACAGAGACTTTACAATCACAGACACTCGTTTTCCAACGCCTTTTTGAAACATCAAACTGCCCTGTCTAAACACTACTGCGAAATAAAGGATGGAGGATTTACCTCACTGGTCTAATGGTGGAAATATGCTAACACTCCCAACAACTTCAGGGACAGGTGTAATTTATGCCTGGAGGAGAAAGTGATTATTAATTACTCATAGTTATTTTCTTTAAAATCTTACATTATTCATTACTAATACCATTTACGAATTTTATTGGCCTTTGGTGGGGTTGCATTATTTATAATTCTCTCACAACATATGTTGGGTCATACAACTACCACTTTATCCCATACGTTAACACTAGCCATTTCTACTATATATGTTAAATATTGTTTAGTAATTCTTATGCAACATACAGCATTAATTGTAAAAAATGAAAAAAGAAAAGTCTTCGTTTTCAAAGCTGTTATAATAAAGTCAAGAAAGCTCGAGTTAAATAATTCTTCAATTTTTAAACTAAGATTTGAATATATTTAAATGCCGATACTATCATCCCCATGAAGAATTTCACATGTTCCTGCGTATTTATGTCATCAACGCACAAATCCGATGAAGAGAATATTAACAATAAAAAATCAGACTACTTTTTATTCTCTGATTTTTATAATAAACAGAAGTACTGTCAAAAGCGCTTGATTTTAAAAGTTTGAACAATATTTACTTTCACTGGGTCAAATCTGTATTATTTTCTAAGTAAGCAAGAAAAAGTAAATGATTTTAAGTTATTTTTATTGTCTTTCATAATATTGATATTAATATAGGTTTTCAAATACACATTATGTATGACTATACGTAACTAATCCGCTAACATCATAGAAAAAAGCAACTTATGAGCTGTATTGCCGTTTTTACTCTCAAAATCATATGTAAAGATTAGCACCTGAATTTGCTAACTTTTCTATATAATTATTTACATTTGAATTATTGTCCACTTTTCGTTTTTGTTAGGCCAATAATTCGGCCTTTTTCAGATGGTTGTTGATCCGTTGAGGCTCCAGGGAATTTTGAACAAAACCCTTCACTTAGTCTATGAAAGTTGCATTGTCCTCGTTCCGTTATCTATGGATAGGGACATCTTGTTCTTATTTAGCATTGCTCAGTTATTTTTCGCTTCGTTTTCGCTGAGTCTGCACTGTCCAATAGAGGAATTATACTCATAATTACTATGTCACCAAATTCACAAATCAATGTTTTAAGCCACTAGGCTAAGCGTTGTAATAATTAAAACAAATACACATGCCCAATGGCGTTGATTGAAGTAATCCAGTGACTTGCCACAGTAGAAGCGAACAAAAAACTTGGAGGGTTGAGTTATTAAAGAGAAAATAACTGAAACTGAGATATCAGGAAGAGGTATAGCACGTGGAACAAGAACAATCTATCCCGGTGGATGAAATAAAGGGTTCAATTAGAAAATGTATTCACACGAAGGCCGGAACGTACAACTGCCGAAACTTCATGAATAGAACAACAAAAATGAGGATAAGATTCTGAACCATGTAAATAGTTTCAATACCTATCTGGAAAATAGACAAAAACAAACATGAGGACAATATTCTAAATATAAATAATGTTAATAATGATAACTTTTCATCGCAGAAATTCAGACAGAAATTTTCCCGATAAGTAATTTAAGAAAAAAAATCTTTTTTTTTTCAAATGAAACTCCCGAAAAGTGTTGATAGTAATGGTGGTGCTGGTAATAGTTGACGTCTCGATGATGGCGCTGGCGGTGATAAAAGCTCTGGTCGTGATGCTGAAGTAAATGAAGTTAGAAAATAAAAAATAAAACCGTTCTTTTAATTTCCGCGAAACAGAAAGAATCATTTTCTGCCTTGCTTCCAGACAGCAGCGTTCTGATAGTTTTTGTTTCGGATTCTTCTGGAAGATAGAATAGCGGAAAGGATTGTAATGAAGGGTACAACACACGGACATTAGCGACATTATGGCGCAGCTGCTACAGCCGTTTCGTCTGCATTATTTCGTCCTTTAATATTTTTTTTAATCTGATCTCTTTTTCTTTTATCCTTTTAACAACTTAACTTCTTTCGTTTTTACATTCTCTACTCTAAATCTTTTCCCTCGTTCGTTCTTTCTTTTTCTTTCGTCATGTGATCGTATTAAGTAAAGAATTATAAATAAAAAATGATATCTCGGTTACCTAACGTGGTGCGATTTTCAGTAAACTCTTCTTATTAAATCAATTCATTAGTTTTGTGCTTTCAGTCATCATTAATGGAACAAGACTGTCTTTTAGCCAGACCAAAACGCATAGTGAGTAAATGGGTATTCAGGGATGGTGTGTTGGTTATTAAGTTAGATTTACAAATTATAACTGCAGAAATATGTTTGAAACTTGCTCAGTATTTAAAACACACTAAGCGTTTGAAATGTTTGAAATGTTTGAAACTCGCAATGGTGCAGTAAATAACCTAAAGAGTAAAGAGAAAAGAAAAGAAAAATGAATGAAGTATGTTTCGTCATTGAATTTTTCCTTCCTTCGTAGTCATTCATTTATCTAATGTACTGTTTTATTTAAACCATTTCCAATCGGAATAAAGTTTTCATCTTGTTATCACAACATTTTGGCCGTTGCGCTACATCGGCTTTCTTCAAGTAGCTGTCGATCCACGTAAACGTCAGGGAAAAGAAATAAAAATGAACCCTTTAATTAATCTAATGGTCTCATTCGGTTGTTCATATCCAGAGAACTCTCATCTAGTCATTTTTAGTACTGCTAGTTTCACTGCAATCAGACTCTAAACCACCCAGTTCAGAGATTGAACTCATAATTACTATGCCACAAAATTGAAAAACAAAAAAAAAAAAAAAAAAAAAAAGGAGAAGAAGAAGAAGAGATAAGAAAATATCCGTAAATATTGACAGCGGAACGAGAAAAATCTATCCTGATATATTAAAATGTTCAGTTCGAAATTCCCGGAAGGTTAACCGTATTGGCAGACACCTGACAAAAGTCAATGGCCACAACGACCAAAGAGTTAAGATAATAACAACAATGATGAGGATATGTAAATCATATAAATATTAATAATTCCTCATCTCGAAAATTCAGACAGAAATGTACTGCTTTATTTAATTTATTTAAATTTCTTTTACTTTTCGTCTTTTTTAATCATCGTCTTTTCAGCGTCATTATTAATTTCTTCTTCCTTTCTATTTACAGAATTTAAAGAAGTTTTTAATATTTTTCTATCCTTCTTTCTTACTAGTCTTTTCTTCCTTCCTCGTTTTCTTTTTTCTTTTTCTTCTTTCTCTTTTTGCTTTTTATTCTTTCCTATTTTCCATCTTTCCCTGTTTTTCCTTTTTATCTTACTTTCATTTTTCCTCCTTTTATTTTATTCTTTCTGTCCTTTCCTTTCCTTCTTTTAACTCGTTCTTACTCCTTCTTCTTCCCTTTTCTTCTTTCTCTTCTGTACTCCTATTTTTCATTAGTATTCTTTTTTTTTCATTTTCTATTTTTTCTCTTTTTCATACGTTTCCTTTCTTTCTCTCTTTACCGTGTTTCTTTTCATTCCTACTTAATTCTTTCTTGATTTCTTTCTTTTATTTATTTATTTTTTTTACTCTTATTCTTTTTTTTTCTCTTCACATCTTCACACCTTTATTTTATTTATCAACATTTTTGTTATTTTCAAATTCTGTCTGCCTTTCTTTCTGGAATTTGATCACGTGATTTTGGGGTCTTGAGGACGTATACGAGCCACGACATTCCTTTTTTTAGTTTGTTTCATTCGATTTAAATCTGCTTTTTTATATATATAAAAAAAACATCAAATTCCTTTACTTCATGAATTTTTTTTAGGATAAGAGCTTGCAATAATAAAAATAACAAGTCGAATACTATTGGCCTTGCTATACCGTAGTCTATACCCCCTCCTCTCTATTCCTTTAAATAACAATAATAATAAAGTGCAGATCATTGTTGCTATCAATACTATTACTAATACAGTTAGATTTTTAGATTAATCCCTTGAGTTAATTAATTAATAAATTAATAATAATAATAATATTAATAATGAATTTTAGGCTCAACACTTTCACTGTTGTCACTACTACTGTTACAATTTGGTTTGCCTTTTCTCTCGCAATTAAATAATAATAATAACAACAACAACAACAACAAAAATCTAATAGAATGTAACCCAAGGCATAATTCGTGATTTCCCACATTTCCTGCAAGCATGTACTCCCAACGAATGGTTCCTTTGGAGCACAGAAATTGAAACATTGCCTTTAGTAATATCTAAATTAGTTTTTTTTTCCTTCTTTTAAATTATACTGAAAATTGAAGGAGCAGACGATGCCTGTGACATTATATGAATTTGGTTGATTCTGCATACTGAGTGCATTGCAGGGATGTAAGTCATTCTAACATTACTTGAAGTTGGCTTGGGTTTGGTATTAGGTTATCAATGATGCGGGCCGACGTCCCATTGGAAGTAATTAAACTCAAAAAGTTATAAACCTAAGTATAATGACAAAACGTTTTTGTTTTGAAAAATCAGATTGATCATTTGTTATTTTATTTCCCTTGAACTCAGATTATAGCATCTTTTGCAAAATGCTCCATCAAATCACTAGATTCTATGTCTCTATGACCTAATATCTTAGAATAATCTATTTTTGTGAAATCTAAACAGAATTCTTAGGCGTTACCTATAAGTTGTTTCTGGAAGATTTTGAATGCGTCTGTTGTAATTAACACAGATACACAGAAAAGATCGGCGGATTTAATTTGTGATAAGTTCTTATTTATTTATCACAAGTACAGCAATAACTTCCGATTCGGAGTTGAGATCTCCTGATTTTAGAGGTAGAATGCATAATCTGATCATTTGTATCAATCAGTATCATAACAATTAATTTGATTTATCTGTTTAGCTCTGTTATTTTTTTTATAAATATATGCGTAATATGTTTGAACGTAGTCGTGAAAGAAACAATCACAGTGATAACAAAACTTGGTCTAATTTAAAAAGGAAAGTTTTTGCGACAATCTTTTCTTAAGGGTAGCATTTGTGTGAGCTAGTGCACAATCTCACAAAGTAACTACTTCTAAAAAATGGTAAAAGCTTAATAATTAAGTACATTGATAAATTTTAGGTTACCCAACGTAACATATACAATTGCAGAACGTCCTCATATTCGAACACCCCAGTGTTGCTATTTCGATATTAGATGATAATATTTTTCTTCTAATATTTTTCTTTTCTTTGCAGATAATCGTTATGAACTTGAAATTTCTCAACCCAAAATATCTCACACAGAAGAAATTTCAACTAAAAGAAAAAGGAAAATAAATTATTTCGCGTAACGTCAGAAATTAGAGATTATTGAAAAACTGGACGAAGCTCCTAATTCGTTGAGTTTGCAAATGAACAAACAAGGATTGCAGAATCTGAACAAAACACTAAAACTTGCACTTGAATATTTTCACTTTGGATGACTTAAAAGAATGGATAAATGAAGACGCTAATGAATTACAAAAGAATTCAACGGTATAATCGCTTCAAAATGATTTGATTATCAAGTCAACAAATAGAGGAATGGTGAAAATATGAAGGCTGATAAAGAAAATTGGGATTCAGTAGAGAAAGTCATTGATGAGGTCATCTCATAGAGAAAAAAATGTTCAATACGACAGAAGGTACAAGTGCTCGTAATTTGCAGAAATACATAACTTAGAAAAATCTAGAACTACGAAAAGTAAGCGAAAGAAAAAAGAAACTAGAAAGACAATTGAAAATTAAACTTATTGGGTATTAAACATTGCAAATTAATATTTACTTTCGTGAGACACTAAATGTTTCATGTATTGAAAAATATCTTGAAAATTTCACGTTTGTGGAACTCCCTTCCGTTTACTTGTTTCCCTAAGAGCTACAAACTCAAAAAGTTTAAATGCAACGTTAATTGCCATCTTCTATCTCATTGATTGCCATCCTTCTCTTATTCTTTTCTTCGACATCCCCTGTACCTTGTTTTTTTCTCTCACTGTAACCTCCTGTGCACCAGTGGAGGTCTTGCCTTGCTTGAGGTGAAATTATTATAATAATAAAAAATTCAAAAACAAGTATTGCGATATTTTTTTATTTTTTGTTAAGTTATAGTTATATTACACATGCCGCACTACATCTTAACCTGTCCTCATATCTAAACTACTCTGAAGTTCTAATATATATATATATATATATATATATATATATATATATATATTAAAAGAATGCTGAACTACTACGTAATATCAGTTTTTCTATACAGCAGTAAATGCTGGAGAGTTCCTTTATAAATAAAAAGGAGACTTGAATGAACATAGATGTGGTTCTACAGATGGATACTGATAATACCGTAGACAGATCATGTGAGTAACAAGGAAGTTTTAAGAAAAATAGAAACAAAAATACTTTATACTTAAAATTAGAAAGAGACTCTACAAATATCCAGACCACATAATGAGGAAAGAGGGCTTGGAGAATTTAACACTCACATGATATACTGAAGGAGAGTGGAATGGAGAAATCGCGAGTAATCTATTGAACGTGTTTGTGTAAATGGGTGACAGAACAGGAACTATATTAGCCAGATAAACATTACTTCGAGTTACAAAGGAATGGAACTTGTGGAGAGCCATGACTGTCTACGCCTTAAGGGACACGGTACTAACTGATAGGTTTTATGTAATCAATTTATAGCAACTCATCAGTTTCATGCAGGTCAACATTATCAAAGGTCAAAGATAAATCTAATTTGTTATGTGATGGTTAATTTCAGCGGTGATATATTAAATATTGGAATTCGATTAAAAAATCTATCATGTCAAGTAGGGAATGAATAGAAAAAATAAAACCTATGAAAGATGGCAAAATAACGAAATTATTTGATGATGAAAAGGTATAGGTTTTGTCAATAATATTTAATGTGGCAAAATCATTAATCCAGAAAGCGAGGCAACCATGGATGTTAGAAATAGTTGGTGTACTGGAAAATGCTGTAGAAGGTTTATTATTATTGTTTGCAACCCATCACTTACAGTTCTGAAACTGCCGTTCTCAAGAACCTTCCTTCAGACTCTTTGAAAGAGAAGACATAATCGAATCAATGTATCTATATGTGTCTTTTTTCTAATCTGCAACGAACTTGTAAAATTCCCATGAGTCTAAAAATTATATTCTGTCAAAATAAAACTAGGAATAAAAACTGCCATCAGCATTGTAGTAATTTAGTTTCTGTTAATACTAACGGGGGTGGTAAACGCGGCAAATTAATTTTCACAATTTCCAATAATCGACACTATTTTCATAAATTTGATATTATAAATCTGTTTTACAGACATTGGATCCCAAGATATCAATTGCTTCTTGCCACTTTAAGAAAAAGAAATTTAAATTTAATCAATTAAATCAAAATTTACACTTTCCTTGATTAATTTAATTTAATTTGAAGAGAGACAAATGAGTTAAACTAATGAGCCATAGCAAAATTCAATGAATCATTTCATATTTTCCATTCTTTGTATTTTCACTCAGCCATTATATATCGATATTATATTTTTGTTTTCATTATGAAAACGATATCTTTCTAATGATAAGTGTATCATCAGTCAGTTAATTGCCATACGTGATACGCATTTGGGCGATCATGTCTCTTTCGAGACGTGACTGGCGAGGTAGAAGATTTTCCCGCAGTAAATTTCCACTACTTCTGCGTTAGGCAGGTTGCCAGCCAAAGCTCTAGAACCCAAGGTGTTCTGCTATTTAACCCATAACGGGAGGGAGAAAAGATGGATTCATACCTATACCCATTCTATAGATTATTTTATGCCGAAATCTAAATATTTTATAAGTTTTTTTTTTTTTAGATAATAATGGTTTTAGTGATACAAGTCTTATAAATTACCTCATAGCTTGGAGGTAGAAGAGATAGACATATATTTCCTAAGAGTATTTGCGCATAAGTAAATATAATGAAACCCGATTGGAATTGAAACTTGACTCTCCGATTATCATTTTGAGCTATTATCCATTACACAACCCGCACATTCATGCTTCCAGCACCTGGTATTCCCAAGCGGTCATCAATCTAGGTACTGACCAGGCTCGACTGCTTCACTTCGGTGGTTGTATGGGAACCGCTGTTTCAACGTGATATAGCCATAAGCTGTATCATTGCAGTGCCCGAGAGAGAAATTCAAGAGTACGCGATCAAAAATCTCTCGCACTCTCAGCACTTCGCGCCTTCTTATGATTAGAAGTTCGAGAGACTTCTATCCAATACCCAATTGTCTCATCTATTTACCGTTGAATATTATAATACGAAACGTCTTCTCAATGAGTACACCAGCAGAGTCCAGTATAACGAAAATTATACGTGATAGAAAATAGTTTGAGAACCGATTATATTAAGTGATAGTAAGTTTCCGATATAAAGTGATGGTAATTCTCAATGCTCAAGAACTCAGCTTAATATTAAACACATTTTCAGTCACATGTTGTGGTCTGAATGGTGACGATTCTTCTTCGAATTTTTCAATTTCTTCATGTTCAATAATTCTGTCCAAATCTTAGCGAGATTTATATTCATATTCCCTCAGTAACAAATGAACGAATTGTGGACGCTACAAATTTCCTTTTTTTTCCGACATTCAATGCACGACCTAAACAAAACTTAAAAAGTTAACAACCTACAAAAAAAGAAAATATATTTGCCAAATTTAAACAACCTCATCAAATACCCAGGTCATACACTGACGAAACGACAAAAGAAATTACTCAACCATATGTTTACAAAATATAATCAAAATAATTACATAAAGACTTGCATTCACTTAAATCATTACATATTATTAATAGCACAATCGGTTTTGGGCGACAAGAAAGACAAAATAACTGATTTAACAATTCAATTTTCCTTTTAATATTAATTATTATGATATAATTTTTCATCATATTTCCATTTCTGCTATGGTCTCACTACCAACCAAGTCTGCGGGAAGACCTAAGGCAGGTCGTGGCGTGTTGTTATGGCTACATTTCATGTTTTTTCTATCTTCCCCATCATCCCTAGCGCTACATAGACAAAATTCTCCTTAGTGCGCGGGCTGTACTTAATAAGGCGATTTTTTGTATATCACTTAAGCTGGGGTTTCCAGGGATTCTTTCAATGTGTTGTTTTGTTCCATTTTTATCATTCCAAGTGCACCTACTATCACTGGCACAACTCTTGTTTTCAATTTCCACATTTTTTCTATTTCAATTTCCAGGTCTTTATATTTTGACAGTTTTTCAAATTCCTTGGTTGCTATGTTACAATCCGCTGGACAAGACATATCAATTAATAGACAAGTTTTCTCTTTCTGGTTTTTAACAATAATGTCCGGTCTAGTTGCTTCAATTTTTCTGTCTGTGTAGATGGTGTAATCCCATAGAATGGTTACATCTTCTATTTCTGTAACCGGTGCTGGGTGATGTTCATACCAGTGTTTGTTTACAGATCTTCCATTGTGTTTGCACATTGTCCAATGTAAATATTGCCCCACTCTATCATGGCGATTTTGTATATCCATTTGGGGCAAGTACAGAACAGCCTGAGATTAGATGATCTATTGTTTCTTGGTGTTTATCACAGAACCTGAATTTTGAATCCACATTATTATGTATAATATTTGCCTGAAAGTTTCTCGTGAAAAGACTTTGGTCTTGCGCTGCAAGAATAAAGCCTTCAGTCTCAGACTTTAATCCAGATGCACGTAACCATCGATGAGTATTAACTTTATCAACATTGGCACGTTCTGGATATTGGCCATGCAGAGGTTTGTCTTGCCAGCGTTGTTTCATCTGTTCAAGAGCTTTATCTTTGGCTTTTATTTTCATATTTTGTTGCCGCAATAGTTGGTTCTTGGCTTCTGTTTTGCTTTTCTACAGAATCTACTAAATGTACATCTTGTTTGTATTTACTGCCTTCTTTTATTATTGAATATTTTTCTTTCTGTTTTCATGTTTGTTTGGCTAATTGTATCATGCAGTCTTTTGTTGTTTCTATGTATGTTAGTAAGCCAATAGTTGTCTTGTATGACAATTCTAGCTGAATAAGACCTCTTCCACCTTCTTTACGGGATATGTATAGACGGTCTACATCAGCCTTTGAATGATGCATCTTATGCTTAGAAAGAAGCTTTCTTGTTTTAGAATCCATTCGCCCGATGTCGTTTAGAGTCTAGTTTAAAACGTTGAAACTATATTATACAATTGGAATGGCAAGGCTATTAATGGCCATAATTTTGTTCTGAGAATTCAATTCAGTTTTTAATACCAGTCGTAGCCTTCTTTTGTACTCTTTACGCACTATTTCTTTCATGTTTTTATGATGAATTTTTTTACTCTCATTTACGCCTAGGTATTTTTAAGGTTCTTCTTGTAACAATCTTTTATTGTTACAGCAGGGTCTAAGCTAATTGAGAAGGTTTGTTGTAGCGATCCACGTAAAACTGTAACTTTAGCACATTTATTCAAAATTGAGTTTATTATTATGTTGTCGTTTTTCATCATATTTTGATTTCTGCTATAGTCGCACTACCTGCCAAGTCTGCGGGCAGGTCGTGGTGTGTCGTTATGGCTCCATTTCATGTTTTTTTCTATCTCCCCTATCATCCATAGTGTTATTATTATTATTATTATTATTATTAAAGGTACTTTAATAATAACAATAATAACAGTAGAACAACAATAACAGTAATAACAACAACAATAATATTAATAATAACACTCAAACCGTGTTAAAGGGAACTGCAAACCATTCAACTAATTTTCCTAATAAAGCATGGTAATTCACAGAAAATAAAGAAAAGGAATATGTGGAGAACCATGATCGCATTATCTCGAAGAAACATTGCATCAAAAAGAACAACCAACGTAGGAGTAGGGCATTTCTGAATTCCATATCATGCTAACTTACAGATGATAAAGAAAAGAACTTTGTGGAGAGTCATGTTCGCCCACGTCCTGAAGGGATATCGTATTCATTTTCTAAAAAGTATGAAGGTGGTAAGAACAGAGATTGTAGTGTCTTATTTGTGACACTTTTAGATTTGTATATTTTTATTATACGAATAGTGAAAAAAAGATAAGATTTGTGCTATAGTAGGAGTGGTGGTGGTATTGTTGATGGTCGTTATGACATGTTATTTTGTTGTTGTTGTTGTTGTTGTTGTTGTTATAATTGCTCTTGCGTACATTTTTCCGGACAGGAAATCAAGGAAAAAAAATAAAAAACGGAAAACCTGGAACTTTGCTTAATGTCAAGTGCCACGAAGAAAGTGTGGATAGCGTTCGTGTCAGGTTGCCTCCAGTAGGTTTTTCATGAGGAGTTTAGAGTGAATAATTGTGAGAAAAAAGAAAAATGAAAGTAGTGGAAAAGTTTAGAGTAGAAAAAATAAAAAGAAGGTTGAAGACTGGAAGAAGAATTAGGAAAATAAAAGAAGAGAAGAAATGGAATAGAAAACAACAACAACAACAACAACAATAATAATAATAATAATAATAATAATAATAATAATAATAATAATATGATATTATGGTAGTAGGTACACTTGGAATGATAAAAAATGGAACAAAACAACACATTGAAATAATCCCTGGAAACCCCAGCTTAAGAGATATACAAAAAATTGTCTTGTTAAGTACAGCCTACACACTCAAGAGAATTTTGTCTATGTAGCGCTAGGGATGATGGGGAAGATAGAAAAAACATGAAATGTAGCCATAACAACACACCACGACCTGCCTTAGATCTTTCCGCAGACTTGGTTGGTAGTGAGACCATAGCAGAAATAAAATTATGATGAAAAAGACATGTTAATACTAAAAATGCCCCAAACCAAAAAAGTAAATAATAATAATTGTTGTCTTTGTTTTTGTTGTCGGCTTTATCTCATATCCAATAATTTAATTTCTCTTTTGCTGATCGCTTACTTTATGATGATGGCGTTTATGACTAAATTCTCCGTCAACATGCAGGTCCACTAGAACTTTCCAGTTTCACCAAAACCCGGTTCCATCATGATTTAGGAGGTGAAACAAAATCAGAGCAGAAGAAACTGTCGATGGCGTGTATTTGTTTAAAGTGACCCTTAACTTGACAAAAAGTTATTTCATTTTTTTCCTCTGTGACACATATAATAATAATAATAATAATAATAATTATTATTATTATTATTATTATTATTATTATTATTACAACAAGAAATGAACTAAATAATCATATTAATAGAGGATTCACTCAGGAATAACTAACTTAAGATTATCTTGCTAACATTATTTAATAAAGTATTTTACAAGTCGAAATTCTGATTTTCACAATTACTTTTCTCATGTTTGGTTCTTGGCTTCACTACTGGTTCTTAAAAATAAGAAATATTTTAGTAATAATAGATATCTCTATTTTTGGTTAATGATATTGTCTTTAGTCTATGTATGAGGTGAGATTTATAAAAAGACCTTATCCAGACCAAGAAGGGATTATAAATATCTATTGTTCAGTTGGACCAAAAACTTTTTGCAGAATACATATAATTTATTTTTTTACTATTATTAGGTTGTTTGGAAAATAATGTTCAACTTTAGAATCAACTTTTATTAATGGAAGTCAAAATAGGAACCATGAATATCTGTACATGTATGTGTTATTTGATATTTAAGATAATCAATTGGAGTAGATAGACTGAACTATCGCCCGGTTCACACTCCACCCATGTCTATTGAACAGGTGTAGAGGCTCATCCCTTGTTCCCTGTTTAGGATGTGGTTTCCGGCTTTCTCTTTTCCAATCTATTCACTCTTACGTAGCCCCCTGCACACCAGTGGCCTTACCGCCTTGCTTGGGGTGATGTGATTAAAAAAAAAAAAAAAAAAACAACACCGTTGATAGAGCGTTTGGAATGTTCCCAAAGAGTCTAACGTAAAATATTGATAGGACTGAAATTCCAATTCAGAATCAAAAACCATCCAATGGTCTAAACAATTAAAAAAACAACTGGAATACAGAGAATGGTTCTTAGTTTATTTTAAAGTCTTGTTATTACTCAATCGCTAACGGCAATTAAAAAACACTTGGTGTGAACAGATCTAAACATCAAATTATTAATCATACCAGAAATGAACGTGGTAAATTATCCCAGTAAGAGTACAAAAATATGCAAAATACTGTGATTTGTCAAGCAAAATCAGCGGGTTTATGCATAAAAGATTATTATTATTATGTCATTTTTCATCATATTTCGATTTCTGCTTTGGTCTCACTACCAACCAAGGCAGGTAGTGGCGTGTTGTTATGACTCCATTTCATGTTTTTCTATCTTCCCTATCATCCCTAGCATTACATAGATAAAGTTTTCCTTAGTGTGTGGGCTGTACTTAATAAGACAATTTTTTGTATATCTCTTAAGCTGGGATTTCCAGGGATTCTTTCAATGTGTTGTTTTGTTCCATTTTTTATCATTCCAAGTATTATTATTTTTATCATTCCAAGTATTATTATTATTATTATTATTATTATTATTATTATATGTTTTGCTATTCAGGATATGCGTTGTGGTGCGTTTGATATCAGGCGGGAACGAGAAATCAGACAGCAGAGTTCGAATTCCAGTCGAATTCATTGCATTCACTTATGCGCATATACCCTAGGATAAGATATTAATCCGTCTGTTCTCCCGCCAACTATGGATTAAATAGCGGGAAAGATTAGATTCTGTAGCCTTGGTTGTCATCAGTCTACGGCAAAAAGGAATGGTAACCTATTGCGGGAGAATTTTCTACCTAGTCAGCCATGTCTCGAAAGAGACATGATCACGCAAGCTTGTATTACGCACTGCACTTACATGATTGAATCAGAGAAATGTATAAGGATCTTGCCAGAAGAATAAATATAGTAGCAGCAGTCTGAATGAAGGTGGTGATTGTACTTATTATTATTATTATTACTATTATTATTGTCACATTATGAAGAGTTTTGAAGTTCTTGTATGAAATATAAATATGATGAAAAATTCAAACTCTTCTAATAAAAGTGTTATTGAAATCGATAGTAATACTGAAGAAAATATAAATATATTGAAGAGATATGCTGCCACTTGATCTCCATCAAAACCCACCAGATACTAGTGGTGTGAAAATTCATTAAAAAAAAAAAGAAGAAGAAAAGAGGAAAGGGGGAAACGAATAAAAAAAATGAATGCAAGATAAAATTTTATTCGATTGATGAGATTTCTCTGTTTTTAACCCTGGGTGTGGAAATGGTGGGAGATGAAAGAAAGTCATTGGTTAATCAAATTGACGTTTTGGGAGTCTTGATATAAAAAAAAAGGAGACCATTTTTAATTTTTTTTTTTTTTTGGTGGTGGTTTTGGGAGAGTAGGGATGAAAGGGTTAAAGAGTGAAACCTCTTTTATCGCACGATGTTTCCTAAAAGAATTATTTCTGGAAGAAGCAAGGAAAAAAATAAGCAAGAAATCTTGAAAATCTGATCTCCGAAGAAATCTTTTTACTGCATCTTTGACTTTCGTTAGACTTGCGTTATTTCTGCAGTTGGAGTTTTGTCTGTTTGCACGCGCCGTATATATATATATATATATATATATATATATATATATATGTGTGTGTGTGTGTGTGTGTGTGTGTGTGTGTGTGTTTGCGTGAAAGTAACATGTCAACATTATATATATATATGTGTGTGTCTGTGTGTGTGTTTGCGTGTGTGTGTGAAGTGTGTGTGCGTATACATAGGTGTGTGTTGAGTGTTTAAGTGCTAATCGTTTATTTTAAGGTATATGCATGCACACGTACACAAATTTATATATATATATATATGTGTTTTGCGTGTTTAAGTGTGCAGTTAAGAGTTTATTTTAAGGTATAAGCATACATGCGTACAAACATACGTGCACACACATGCACACAAACACAGACACACACACAAACATATATATATATATATATATATGTTACTTTTAATCATTTCATCACAGTCAAGACAATATAGTCTCTAAGACGCAATGAATTACTGAGTGTGAAAAAATAGGAGAAAAAGAAAAATATTATTAAGGAGAGAGAGCAATAAAAGAATAGGAATTAAGACGAGAGAAGATAATTATTGACGTTACATTTAAATTTTTGAAGATCAATGTTGACTGGAAAGCAAGAAGCCTGAAGAGAGTTCCACAAGTGAGATGTCTGAAAGAAGAAACTGTTAACATAGAACTTACGGTTACCTTTAGCCACTTCATAGAACTTTCGCTTATATATATATATATATATATATATATAGAGAGAGAGAGAGAGAGAGAGAGTGTGTGTGTGTGTGTGTGTGTGTGAGTGCGAGTGAGATAGAGAGATGCACATGGGAACATAATTTTAAACTAATAATAAAAAATAGCATGTACTTTACAAAACCAAGATTTATTTTTAATGTAGCACCCTTTTTACAAAGCAATTAATTTAGTTGTAAATATTATTCACGAAGATCAAACATTTTACAGTGTAAATTCGCTTTAGAACTACTCTGGTTTCGTGCCCTCATACATACAAATATATATATATATATATATATATATATATATATATATATATATTAGTACTACCCCCAAAAACAGAACCCTAAAATTGTAAATGCATTACTTAGATTTTTTAATTTGTTTCTCTTAATATAAATCGATTTAAATAATTTTTTCAATTGCTAAAATGATTAAAATCGGTTATATTGACAAATCTACCAACACAAATTAATTCTCTTTTTGAAAAAGTCTTTCAAAAATAAAATTTCCTTTTCTGAATCTTTATTTGAGGAAGATTAACTGTTCTAATTATTAATTAATCGTGATTAAAACAAATATTAAATACTTTTGCTTAAAAATATGGGAGAAAAGAAATTTTAACACGGCTTTGGGTACTTTTATTAAGTATTATTCCAGCTGTAGATAACTTGTTGTTGTTTGAAAGAATTCTGTCAGGAGGAAATACTCGTAGCAAAATTGGATGACCAATACAACGTAAACGCCTTTTTAAAATATTTTTAACTACCCAATAATTTTACAAATTTAAAATATTTTAAACATTGTAATATTTTATTGAATTTTAGGTACTTTGTATTTATTGACTTATTTGTAAAGTAGGTACCTCAACTCATTTTCGATATCTAAATTTTAAATTGATTTTTTAAAAATAAAAAAATGTTTTCTTGAAAAATTTATTTTAATTTTAATTGAAAGCTAAACGATTAAATTTACTATTTCCAGTAAGCAAAATACTCTGGTGTGTTCCCAACAGAAATTATATTGATTGGAATCTAAAATTTTTCAATTTTTTCTTAAATCTTTCAATTTTTTGGCCATTTTTCAGCGATCGACACATTTGTAAATAAAGATTAATTCTCGGTTTTAAAAATCTTGTAAAAATAAAATATACACATTATGCACATTATTTTTAAAGATTTAGCAAATTTTATGCTAAATTAATTTGATTTACGCAAATATTACTTATTTATAGCATGAAATTTAGAATAAAACTATTTATTAATCACTGAGTTGAACTTTTTGACCTGTCCGCCCTAAATGTGTTGACAGATTGTCAGATTAGAGATAAGTATGTACAAATTACTTCAGGTAAGGGGAGAAAATTCTGAATAACATGATTTTGTAATTTACACATAGAAATTGCCATACAAAAAAAACTTCAAACACACAAAAAATTTAAAAAATTCTAAAAATGGGGAGGCAGAACGATTTGTATTAAACTTTTTAATTTTCAATTACTAAATATACGCTTTGCTTAAAAAGTTTTTAAACTAATCCCAACATATTTTGAAGTGTTTTAAAAATATTTTTGAAACTTTATAAATTATTATAATAAAAAAAATGAAAACAATTCTTTTACAATTTCATTATTAATAGAAAAAACAATATTTCTTCAGACAATTAAAAGCTTATCAAATTAAATAAGATCATCATTATATTGCATTTTTATTGGGAGCATATTTTCGGAAAGAGAGGCAAAATAACAAAAAATAGATGATTTACATTACCCAATGAATGCTGCGTTTAACAAATAAAATCATTTATCGCAACAAAATTTAATTTCTTAAAATTTCATGAATTGACATGGAGGTGGGGTAACAGATGTAAAAAAATAAAAAATAATAATTTCAAAAATAACTTAATTCATTCGAGAATAAGTCCTGAAAGTCTCATTAACATTCGACAATTATTTGATATTGCGTTTTCCATTGTAAACTCTAGTAACGATTTGGTTACCCGCTAACTAAAATCAAAACAAGATTATTTATCAAAATTTCTAACGTGTTAGAAGGAATTAAAAAATTAAAAAAATAAGTAAAAACTACTTTGATCTTTCCTATTAATCATAATATAAACATTTAGATGTAAAAAATTCGTTTTTATTAAGTTTGGGGCTTTTTTATTCATACTATGCTGTTTTTAGCGATTTAGTGGAGGTACCTATTGTAAAAACATTTGTTGAGAAAATTAACAATAACTTTTAAATTTGCTATATTTAACGATCATATTTTCTGATAATGTCTTGTATGGGCGTCCGTAAGTTATAAAGATCGTCAGACACTAACAGAGAAAAAAAAATTCAAAATTCTTTTTAAGTACCGGGGTCGCTAAATTGAAGTAAGCTTTTTCATTTATGATTATTAAATATAGTTTTTATTTAATAACAATATTATTTAGCCGCAAAAATTCCAAAGATTTAAAAGTTCATGCATTTTCTAATAAAAAAAAATTCTTGTAAAAATTCATTATTCATCGAAAAGAGATTTTTCTTAAGACAATAACATTCATAATATATATATATATACATAGAAGCAATTAAATGCATAACCATTAAGCGCTACAAAAAAGAATTTCATAAAATTAAATAAGGGCGGGGTTACAAATGGGGTAAAAAATTTAAAAAATATATTTTTTACCAAGATTATCTAAAGAAGAAACATTTAAAAAAAAACACTTTCATACATTTGCGAATAAGTCTTGAAAAGAAGTTCAATTAAAATCCGACAATTATCTGATTTTTGATAGAATTTTTTAGATCAATGTGTTTTCCACGGCAAACGACGCTCAAATTTCTCAGACTAATTTATAGACCCCCGTTGATGCTAGAGAAAAAAGATTTTTTAACCAAAATATAGACGTTTTTAAAAGGGATTAAAAAATTTTGCATAAAAAACTTCTTTGATCTTTGAAATGTTTTGACTATAACACTTTGTTTTTAAGCGCTTATTCTGACCATAATAGATACCTATTTGCTTCTGCTCGTAATGCGTGTAAGAGGATCTTGAATGATGCTAAGCTGTTGTTTGCTGAGAGAATGAGGCAGTGCATAGCTGCCCGCAAGTTCAGCTCCAAGGACTATTAGCGACTCTGTAAATGCATACTGAACAATAGCAAATTCTCCATCCCTCCATTAATCAATAAATGTGAGGTTCTCATGGCATCTGTGGACAAGGCCGAGTGTGTTGCTCCAACTTCACATTTGACTCATCTGGAGTATCCCCACCCGACTTTCCTCTTAGAACTGAGGATCAACTTTAAATAATCTTTAAATAACCCCTTCTCTGGTATCTAAGATAATTTCAAAACTTGACCTCCATAAGGTGAGCGGAGGCGATGGAATCCCGGTCATTGTATTGAAGAAATGTACCCCTGGACTCTACTCTGTCTTCTCTAAACTTGTTTTCCTGCCTGCTGGAAGTCTTCTTCTGTGGTTTCTGTATTTAAGAACCCAGGGGAACCCTCGTCCTACCAATTTTCGGTAAAATGTTCGAGTTTATCATCAATGCTGAAATAGTTCAACAACTCACCGCTCATAAATTATTCTCAGACAGACAGTATGACTTCCGCTTTGCCAGGTCTACTGCTGATATGCTAACGACCATCACCGTGTACATATACCAGGCCTTCGATAAGCTCGAGTTGTTGCCCTGGATATCTCCAAAGCATTTAATAGGGTCTGACACGATGGCCTTGTGCGCAAGCTACAGGGTTACGATATCACTGGACGCTTGCTTGGTTTGATCCAATTTTTCTTATCAAACCGCATAATGAAGTCGTCTTGAACGGGCATACCTCAATATCCTACCAAACGAACGGGGGTCTTCCCCATGGCTCTTTCTTAGGTCTGACGTTCTTTCTGATCAAATCCCAAGTAGTTATTTACGCTAATGACACCACCCCGCCTCAGTTAGAAATCTAGTGAGGCGGACAAAGATATCCTCGCTGTTGATCTTGAGAAGGACCTACACTCTGGGGTAAGAAATGGCTTGTAAATTTTAAGCTGCTGTCAGGCAGTTTCTCTTACGCCACCATCAGCATGAATCAAGCGAGTCTCATAGAAAACCGATACATTGCGTCTCCTCGGCTTCACCCTCTCCTCCAACTTTAGAACCATTACATTGAATCAATAGCTAAATCCACTGCTAGGAAGGTTGGGTCACTGTGTCGGGCCAGGAAGTTTTTCCCGTATGAGTCCATCTTGCACATATACAAATTAACCATTCGACCGTGCATTGAATACTGTTGTCATAACTGTTCGGTCGCCCCTGCTATTCATCTCAGGGTTCTCGACAGGATTCAAAGAAGAATCTGTAATATAATCAGCCACTTTCTCGCCAACAGGATGTGGCTTCCCTCTGTCTCTTCTACAAATATTTTCATGGCTTAGATCACTGGTGCCCCATCTACAGGAATTTACTCGAGCAACCAGACTGGCAACAAGGTTTTACAGTTAAATCAACCAAATGCAGCCGTCACGTCTATTCCAACAGCTTTTTTCTCGTACTACCTGCCTGTGGAAATCACTTTCATATACTTGCTTTCCTGATGAAAGTTTAAATCTCCAAGAATTTAAATACAATATTTTATTTTTAATCATATCACGCCGAGCAAGGCGGTAACGCCACTGATGTGCAGGGGGCTACGTAAGAGTGAAAAGATTGGAAAAAAAGAAAGCCGGAAACCACATCCTGAACGGGGAACAAGGGATGAGCCTCTACACCTGTACATAGACGTGGGTGGGGTGTGAACCGGGCGATAGTTTAGTCTATCTATCCAATTGAGAAAAAAAAAATGAAAAAGAAAAAAAGAAAAGTGAAAAGATTGGAAAAGAGAAAGTTTGAACTCAGTTAAAGTCCAATAAAAAAAAAAATTCTTTGAAAAAAAAACAAAAAAAAAACGCACTCGTTCAAATAACTATGAAATTTTTCAAATTAGCCACAACAAAAAATTAAAATCAAATAAAATCAAAGCAAAATCATTACTTACTAGTAAAGTTGTTCCTAACCCCCCTAAAAAAAACACGTGCTCAAAAGAAGAAATATTTTATCTTTTTGGATACCAATTGCTATCTCTTAACCACTTGACTGCAGTTCTTCTCTCGTCTTTTCCCCATCATCCCGTGTATCTTGTTCTTTTTCTTTCTCACTCTACCCTCACAACTGTCTTCACACCGATATACCCATCCTTCTTTTGTCTTTTCTCTGACACGCCCAGTAACTGGTTTATCTTTCTTTTTGCTCTTCTCCTGCTTAAACTTTCACTCTTCTCTTACGTAGTCCCCTGCGCACCTGTGGTGGTACCACCTTGCTTGAAACGATTAAAAAACTGTTTGGGATATTTTTTCATGAAGTATTCTCATTTGCGTTTATATATATATATAATAATATATATATAAGTATATATATATATAAGTATATATATATATATATATATTTATATATATATATATATATATATATACATCCATACATCCATACATATATATATATATATATATATATATATATATATATATATAAGTATGTGAAATAATAAATATACATATGAGTATACACTCGTGTATACGTACATATATAAAAATGTTTTTCCGGTGTTAATAAAACAGTGCTCAATGTAGTTTAAACAGAGCTATTAATAATATATATTAATCATCAGGTGCATATTACAAACTGACCGTTTAAGAGATTTGAATTTAAGTTCATTCGATGTTCGTGGAAGTTAAATCTTTCAATGTTATGGTATTATTTTTAATTTATCAAGAGTATAATAAAAACAGACAAAAATTACATGAGATAAAAAATTTAAAATAAAAACAAAAGATAAAATTTTAAAAAATTAAAATTCTGTGAGGTGAATTCAAAGGCGGGTAATTCATAATTATTATTAAAATTTAAAAAGAATTGCAGGGAAAAAAGAAATAAACAAACAAAGTTTATAAGGCTATTGTTCAGGTCAAAGGTTACATCTAAGATGTCTACAACTTTATTGTTAGTGGTGGTTAGTCAACTGATTGCCATACGTGATACATGCTTCGGGCATGTATAGAGAAGGACTGCAGTCAAGTGGTTAAGAGATAGCAATTGATATTGTATTTAAATTCTTGGAGATTTAAACTTTCATCAGGAAAGCAAGTATATGAAAGTGATTTCCACAGGCAGGTAGTACGAGAAAAAAAGCTGTTGGAGTAGACGTGACGGTTGCATTTGGTTGATTTAACTGCTGAGACATGACTGACTGAGCAGAAGATTATACCGCAGTAGGTTGCCATTGCTTTCTGCGGTAGACTGGTTGCCAGCCAAGACTATAGAATCCAATCTGTCCTACTATTTAACCCATAACTGGAAGGAAGAGACGGATTAATACCTTTCACAAGGGTATTTGTGAGCAAATAAATGTAAGGAATTCAACTGGAATTCGAACTCGATACCTCGATTTGTCGTTTCGAGTTGATATCCACTGCACCACAATGCACATCCTTAGTGGTGGTAGAGCTATATTTAAAACGTGGTCTTTAAAAATTTTAATTAGATCTTTTCTAAGTCTATCTGTTGCGGACTTGTTTTACTGAGAAAGATTAAGCCATCGTCTCTGTAAAGAGCGATGTTGTTTAATTCAAAGATGTACCGCAGATTCCATAATAAAAAAAAGGTCGTTAAAATCACAGGCCTATGCAGAATCATATGCTCCTTTGCAATGCAGAAATCAGGTTTGTTTTTTCTTATTCAAATTACATCCATCGTAGAATAAAATAAACTTATGTGCTTGTTAATGCCTTGATTGTTGATGGGGCAGTAATTTTTAACCAAGTTTCAAAGATAGACGTATAGAAATCACAAATATCAAACCGAATGAAAGTGCATTATTTTCCTTTCTTACATTTGTGAATCAATCAATTGCCTCGGTTGTGTTTTTCCATTAATTCATACTTAAGACATTCTTTGTGAATTTGGAAGCTCGTTCAAGAATAATTTTACTAATTTACATTTCTCAAAACTATATAGGAAAAATTAGCATTATAATATTGTAAGATTTAACTTCGACGAACATTGAGTGAACTTTAATTCAGATCTCTTAAACGGTCAGTTTGTATGATGACTGCGTAGTTCATGAAACTCCGAGTCGTGTCACTGATGTAGAATAATATATATATATATATATATATATATATATATATATATATATATATATATATTATTCTACATCATATATATATGATAAGATAAAGATCAAATAGGAAACGTTTATCAATTTAACATTTTTTACTTTTATTAAATGTTCCTCAGAGAATATGATATGGAAAAAAAACATGAAAAAATTCAAGAATTTTAAACTTTTGTGTTGTTTGATTTTCATTAGTAAATCATGTTTTACGTTCATTCGACTTTTTAAATCACCGTTAGTATTTTTTGTGGTGTTCCAAATTCAAAGAGAGACAACACATCCATCCCAAGTTTCAAGAAATATATATATTTGGTATGTATGAATTCATGTGTGTGTGTGTGTGTGTGTGTGTGTGTGTGTGTGTGTGTGTGTCTTTATTTATATATCGCATATGTTAATATAGTATATACTGATATCGTTGGTTATACAAAATGAACTCTAGCGAATGGTTTAAACCCCATAAAATTGATAGAAAACGAAGCCATAGGTTATTCTTTTCAAAAACCCATAAAAGTGTCAAGCATCAAGCTAATAGAATAAGGAATAAATAGGAAAGGTTTTTATTTAGACTTATCAGAAAATTTGAAAAATGGAATCAGTTAGACATTTAAACACTAATGCTAACATCACATGACAAAAAACAAAAAAAAAAACTTTAGCAATGAAAAGCAAACAAGACAGAAATCAAAGTACGAGAACTTTCTCTTCCATAACTCATTTCCAAAACTTTCTGATGAAATTTATGTAAAATCAAAACTTTAAATTTCTGCGTCTAATGATTACCACAGCCTCACTACATTTTTACAATTTGCTTCACATATATACAGAGTTCTGTAGTTGGTTCGATCATCTCTCTCGAAGAAAAAAGATCAAACGGAAAATTTACGACGTCGTAGCCATCATGACCTAACCCCACTGCTCTACTGTTCCAGGACACTTGAATTAATCTATTTAAAGGGTAGAATTGGTAATGTGCTTATCGCTGTCCTGAAAGTACACACACACACACACACACACACACACACACACACACACACACACACACACACACACACACACACATGAGTGTTGATTGGTAGTTTTGGCGATACAATCTCCTAAAAGCAATAAGAATTCATGTACAACATTATAGTGGGTTTTTGAGGTGAAGAATTATTTCTAAGAATTTGATTTTTTATAGTTATTATTTGTCAGGAGCAATAACTGTTATATTTTTAAATGACAAGTCAACCTAAGAGAACGTGTGGTGCATGTGTGGCCAATATAAGACTTTAATATTTTTTCTTGACTGTTAGTGTTGCAGATACAATTTCCCAAAGAATATAAGAACTCATAAAAAAATATTATTTTTACACAGGGTGGATACATCCTATGTAAAAATAATGTTATTTATGAGTTATTATAGCCCTAATCAATGTTTGACTCGTTACTAGCCATCCATGTTCTTTTTCTATGACCGATTTACACAAACTCGTTAGGTAGATTATTCGCTGTTTATCTCTGCGCCTCTTGCCTTTAAAATGTCCTATGAGTGTCAGATTCTCTAATCCCCACTTTCTTCATTATCATTTTATTTCTTTGTTGTATAGATCGTTGCACTAATCTTATTAAATAAGTTATTTTATATATATATATATATATATATATATATATATATATATATTTGTTAAGCACTTTGAAACCTAATAGATATCTTACTTAAGGCTTTTCTTCCAGACTGGTTGTCAATTACGGCTAGGAACCCAGTCTCCACTGCTATGAGAAAAAGGGAAATAAATGAACTTGACTGGAATTCGAACTCAGCTCTCGCATTGTTCCTTTTGAGCCGCTATCCATCACACAACCCGCTCATTTTAACTGTCATAGAAATTTAAACTCTTTTTCTATGTCCTTTTTGTTTATTTCGTATTCATTTCTCAGATATCCCCATCTTGTATTCTCAGTATTTTTATAAAATCACATTTCGAGTGCCTGAATCAGCCTTTTCAACTATGAGTAAATTGTCAATCATTTACTGCCATATAAGAGGATGTGTCCATCCACGCGATTGGTTCAAGTCAATGTTGATAATGAAGTAGTCATTTTTTGCATTTACTACCCAGGCATGTGAGATTAGTTGTCTCAAGTATTCACTCAGTTTTTCTCTCTCAACCAGTGCTAATGAATAGACGTTTTGTCAAGAAAAAGAGAATGTAATTGAAAGTGGATGGATGATGCCTGCCTTTATGTGCAATGAATTCGAACTGATGTTGCCACTTACGTTTTCTGAAACAATAACTGTCGTAGCAGCTCGTACACCTCCATATATATATATATATATATATATATATATATATATGTTGTAATAGTAGTAGTAGTAGTAGTAGAAGAAGAAGAAGAAGAAGAAGAAGAAGAAGAAGGAGAGAAGGAGGAGGAGAAAGAGAAGGAGGTAACCGTTTATCTCGCAAGATAATGGAATCGCCCAGTTTGGACAAAATTCAGTTGTTTTGATGGTGAGACGGGAGTGACTTCTCCGGGCCATAGGCCTGGAAGATTGTATATGGAGGCCGTGCGCTGCCCACAACTACATGCACCCTCTCTCGGCCTGAGTTACAAGATCCAAAAGAATACAGGACAGTTTGACTACAGGAGTTGGCAAAAGATGGTCAATGTTGACAGCCAAAGGTTTTCGATTTCCACTCTGGATTTTCTGTCTGGGTTTACTTCTATAGACTTTTCCGTGTTTGCATACAAACAAACAAAGTAGAGTGGGTTTAAAATCGGGGTTTTCCTTACCCTAGATGTTATGAAAATATACGTATATGACAAATGGGGTAAGAAGAATGATGCAAACAAATTCATTTTCTTTATTTAAACATCATACACGAAATCTCCATGTAAGAAGAGTCATGATAACTCGACGACATTTTTATTTTATTCTAAACGTTTTCATTGCTGACCCTATGGTAAGTCTAATTAAAGATGGTAAGCGTATTTGTAGAATATTTGTAGAAAATATCTTCAACAGGAAAAGAACCACACACACACAAAGTCTGGAATATAAATCGCACAAACATAACTAAATACACAGAAGAACACAAGCATTTAACTATGGCCTAAAAATCATTTCAGATGTCACATATACTAACACTAAGATAAATCAGTCAAACACAATGAAAAGAGGTTAACCAAAATGACAAGAAGAAAGCAATTAAGCGGACACCCATTCACGCGCGCTAAAGGAAATTTAACACAATAAAAAGCAATAAAAAGAAATCATCCACCTGCAAATAATACAATGCACTAAAAAAAGTCAACATAACAAAAGCAATCAAAAGCAATTAACCGTCTGTAAAAACACACACATACAAAAATATTAAATTCAAAAGTGAAGTGAAACATTTTCCACATTAATCGTATTAACGTTCTATCTCTATCTTACTATCGAGCACTTTACGACAAGAAACCTGCTTGCCAAAATATCTTTTTTTTTTATCAGTAAACCACTGAAAAAAGAAGTTTTGTCACTAAGCATCATAACAAATCAACACTATATGTATTAATAAATATGCATATTATTCCTCACTGATAGCACGACTTGGAGTTTCATGCACAACGCAATCTTCAGGTGCTGAATGTTACGTATTTTAAATTTTAATAACTATATGTTGGTGCAGTAATATATTATACAGGTATTGCAATTTTTTTTTACTTTTAAAAATATATTTGGCATTTAAAATAAATGGGATTTGTATATATATATATATATATATATATGCAGAAAATTGCTTTAGAGTTGTGAATATTAATCTTTTATATTAAATACGATATCCCAGGTGATGATAGGCACATTACTACCATTCTTTAATTGCCAGAAATATTTTGAGAAAGCAGTGTTGTGTTTGCTTTTTATATTGTCGAAAGTCATTTTATGATGGTAGAAACTAAATTTCCAAGGATTTTCAGTGGAACCAAAATAAAATTTAGCATCGTTACCGGAATGTATGCTAACTCGGTATACAATATTATCAATCATACATAGACCGCTTAAGGGACAGATCATCTTTTCAGCAGTCGTTTTTTATTTAAAAAATAAACTTTGTCTTTGTTGAAAATATATTTTATAATGTTGTCACGTTCGTTATATAGATTTATCGATGTTATTAATCCAGCTATAGCTGATGTTATCATTATTTTGGTTAAAACGCTTTTGAGTATTGGTGAATGGTTAAAGCGCTGATGAATTAAGTATAGAAAAATCCTCCCGATATTCATTTGAACATCACGATTAAAAGGTGGATTAAACCATATAATATTACTCTTACGGTATTTATGTTTATTTTTCGTGCTTTGTTTATTTCTAAATACTCTAAATTTACCTCAAAGTTGCTTAGTTCTAAAGCTTTTATACATTTAAACTTATTATTCTCAAATATGTCCTTATTTCTGGCGTTGGTAGATAACCTAACCAGGACTGATTTTTGTAAATTATCAGAAGTATAAATGGTGTTTTGATTCTTTACAGATGTATCTAAGATTATGTATATCTTCAGTGTATGGTTTGTAATAGCCAGTATTCAAGTGCAATGTCACATCGGAAAAGCATTAGCGGTAGTTGTAATATTAAGTTGGTGATCTTTGGAAAACTTAATCAGATTCTTTCTTAATCGGTCTGTAATTTGTTTTACGGGGGGGGGGGGATTACACCGTCATCTCTATAGAGTCCGGAGTTTTTAATGTCGAAAATAAATTTAAATAACCGCAATAACAAGATTTCAACTATTTCGTATGACGCCGCTGAGTCATACGCTTCCATAGTATTATTATATTTTGGGTTACTTCTTGTGGTTAACAGATAACTATTATGGGATAATATATGTTTCTGTGTCAGCTTTATGATATTTATTTCGCGATCACTAATAGGACAGTAATTTTGTGCTAAATTTATAGCAGATATTAGTAGATTCTCGGTAATGAACAATAAAAAAAAAGTCACAAATATCGAATTGAATGACTATAGATTAATTCTTCCTTTTTATATTAGTAAACCATTCTGTGGATTGTGCTGTTTCAAGCCATTGGTAAATCCCTAGAAGATCTTTCGTGTATTTGCACACTCTTTTAAGAATGTTTTTGCAGATTTTGCAGATATTATTTTTAGTTTGGTTGAGTAATCGGTATTGAGAGTTGTTTAGGATATATATATATATATATATATATATATATATATATATATATATATATATACCGGCCTGATTATTTACGATAAATTGTTATTACGAAAATGTGTGGCATTATGTAAATAGGGGTCGCAGGTTCGAAACCTGCCGAATAGCACACATTTTCGTAATAACAATTTATCGTAAATAATCAGGCCGGTAGATATATAATATATATATATATATATATATATATATATATATAAAACGATGTGATGGTAAATTTACACGTGAAACTACCTGTCTCTGTATGCTGTATTGATTACTATGCCCACTCTTTTTGTATCTATAAACAATCTATACAAAATATTAATTTCATATATATATATATATATTGTGTGTGTGTGTGTGTGTGTGTGTGTGTGTGTGTGTGTGTGTGTGTGTGTGTGAAGAGAGCCAGAATATGGAGAATGTCCTTTGCCAAGCATCATGCAAATGCACACGATCTTTCGTGCTGATCAGCTATGAAAAGAACTAAACGTGTCAAGACGTTCCCACAGACAGGCAGGGAGACAGACAGACATATAGATGGGCAGAGAAATACACAGAAAGGTGGTAAATAAGTGACAATGAGAAAGGAGATAACAAAAGAGGAAGAAAGGCTTCGATTGAATGATGGAAAGTGTAAAGTACCGCGATAGAAAAACTGATAGGAGGGTTCTAGTCTCACACACACACACACACACACACACACACACACACACACACACACACACACACACACACACACACACACAAAAGCTTGCATGCACGCACGCAGACTCTGAATGTGACGACAAAAGAAAGAGGCGCCGATAGCCAAATTTGATAGCTTCACAAACTATGCTTGGGGGTCCGAACCATATCGACATTTTTCGTCTTGTAGTGGTTGTATTTAACAAGGCAACGAGATTTCGCGCGTCATGACGCGTTGAATGACGTCACAGCAGCGGTGCTATCTCTACTTCCAACACATGGTCTGGCAGTATCCATTTTCGACCGACAAAGAATTATGTTGATGATGATCTTGATAGTGATGATTGTTGATAAGGTAGAGGTGATGAAGTTGTTGAGGAGAGGGGGTGAAGCAATTTGCATATTTATGAGTGTAATGTTAATGAAGAGAAGGAAATTGGGAAGGACGGAAAGAAAAACTCGTGATAATGGAGATCAAGATGTCGAGCAGCAGATAGAAAAAAAAAGAAAAGAAGAGGTTAAAGAAAATAACAAAAATGGAAACGAAAGAAAATAAAAATAAAAATAGATAAAGACTGGTTGACTGAACAGAATAAAGGAAAAATATGAAAAATAATTTGGTTGAAATAAATGAAAAGAAAGAAAAACTATGAAAATGAAAGAAAAAAATACCGAAAGAAAAGAAGGTCTAAGGTGATTCATAAACAGACAGAAAAAAAGAAAGTGTTGGATGAATTATTAAAAAAAAAAATGGAAGACAAAAAGATTTTGAACGAAAGAAGATAACCTGAAATGTAAAAAAGAACGAAATATTGAAAAAAAAAAAAAAAAAAAAAGGAAATTAAAAAGAAAGAAAGAAATTAAAAAAAAAAGAAATGGTAAATTAAATAATAATAATAATAATAATAATAATAATAATAATAATAATAAAATTGTTAAAAGAAAAGAAACTCCAAAGGATAGGCTAAATACGTGCAGAAAGAAAGGAAAAATGTCCAATTGAATAAATGGAGAATAAATAATAAATATTAAAAAAAAAAAATCAGGAGAGAATGTTGATGTTTATGATAGTGATGGTAGTGGTGGCGGTGTTGTTTGTCAGGAGAGGACTGCATGTTGGGGTGTGTGTCGTGTTTTCTCGTGCTGTGCTGGAGAACTTTGTTAACGAAAGCAAAAAATAAAAAATAAAAATAAAATAAAAACGGTATTGAATTTAGGATAAAAACATTGGGCATCCTGATCAAGTTAGAAAAAAGATCCGGATGGAGTTCATAGATTAACATTTCTTCTTCTTTTGTATTCTGTATTCCATCATGACTCTCCACAACCTCCTGTCTTTTATTTCCCCAACTATTGACTCTACTATTCCACTTTGTCCCTGTTATGTCAGTCACTAAAACTCGCTGTTTATTCCTGCTTCTGTTGCATTAAATATATTCTTAACTTCTCTAGGCTCCTTTTCCTTATTATGTATCCCAGAAATGACACTCACTTTCTTATTGTAAGTACAAGTGTCCCTTTAATTCCTATTGCCCTTAATACTTCCTCATAGCTCATATGTTCAGTCCAGGCTATTCTCAATATTTATCAGCACAAACCCATCTCTATCGCTTCAATTCTCTTCTTCATATGGAAGAAATTATTCACCATTCACAGCCATATAAGAGACTAGATTTTACATAGTAGTTCAACATCTTCCCTTAGTTTTTAACGAATTTTTATCCTTTAATACGTTGCTTAGTTTCTGGAAGACCTCTTTTGCTATTCCGCTGTACCTTCTGATTTCTGTAGTACATTTTCTTC
>JBBBDQ010001768.1:4090000-4160000 GCA_037127315.1 Ascarosepion bandense
GTATAGTAATCTATAACATATTTTTATTTGTGTAATAGACTTTTCTACTTTTGTTCTTGTGTCTGTACTCGCGCAAGAGAGAGTTTTGTACTTGTTTTCGTTAAAGATGAGTAAATTTTTGCAAAAAACATATGGAAACTAAAATTAAAATTCAGATGTGAAAGAAAGAAATTAAGAAATTAAGAAAGAAATTAAGAAAGAAAGAAAGAAAGAAAGAGAAAGAAAGCAATGAATTCATTATATGGAAATAAAGATCACACTTATTTTTCCTTTTTTTTTTTTTTGTTTCTCTGTCATTCCATTGCTCTTTTTCTCCTGCATTATTTTCAATGTCTCTTTATTTCTCACTTCCGCCTTCAATATATTTTTGTAAAGAACTTTATTTAGTTTTTCATATTTTTTCAGTAGGTTCAGTTTGTAAAATATTTTCACTTTTCCTTTTGTGTTCTTTCAATTTTTTTTCTGACGTGAATTTAGTTTTTTTCTTACTATTTTTACTTTGTTATTTAGAGTTCATTCTTTCTTTTTTGTCTTTATTTTTTGTCTTCTTTCTTTCTTTCTTTCTTTCTTTCAAGTCTGATAATCTCGTCATTTAGTTTTGCGATTGTTACGAATCACATTTACTTGTTCTCGTTTCCTTTTATGAAAAAATTGTCTTCCTTCATTTTATTTTATTTTATTTTTTTTGACTTCCATCGCAGTCCTCAATCTAATTTGTCTTCATCGAATTACAGATGATGGTAAATTTGATACCTGCACTTAACTGCTAGTTTTCATCTGTCGTTCGACGCCCCACTTATATATTTCGCTTTTTATTTATGTTGCTAGACTTAACCTTAATTCACGTTCCCATATCTTGCACGCACACTCGCAGACACATACATACGACTGTGAGCGCACACGCACACACGCCCGCACACACACACACACACACACACACACACACACACACACACACACACACACACACACTGAAGCAGATAAAAACACAAAAATCAATATCTCATATCTTAGCATACATATACATATATATATAAATATATACACACACAAATACATATGTACACGCGCAATCACATATATAGTATTAATTCATATTCTCACACGTGCATATACACATACACATAAACGGACACAGAAATAAATATATATATACACATTGACGCATGTATATCTCCTTGTATCATAACATGCACTTTATGCACAAGATAAGTAATATAAATATCTATAATCTTTCTAATAAGGATTATATGCATCAGAAAAGAGGATCTGTGAAAAAAAAAAAAAAGAAAAGAAAAAAGAATCTTATGTCAAAAGAATGAATGAAAAGAAAGAATGAATCTGTGAGAATCAATATCGGATGTCATGAGGATTAGTAGAGTAACATTCCGAAAATTTATCGCTTTTCAAGTGAGATACTTGCGTCGCGTCAGAGCAAAAATTGTCTTTGTCAACGAGGTTTGTAGCATTTATATGTTGTTGAAAATGAAGTTGTTTTTTCGTTTGTTTTCTTTTTTTTTTTTCTTCTCGGTGTCCCCTTATGGGTGTGAGGGTGCAGGATGTCAGGGCTTTATCGTTAAGTAGATACTTGATTAGGGATGGCTATTTTTAAATCAAAACTGCTCAAAATTTGGGTGGAAAAAAACTGCCAGTTTTTGGATCGGATGCATTCTCAGTCACTCTTATTCTATGGAACTTTCGTAAAATGAAACTGATTAAAAAGTAAAAAAAAAATCCAAATAACACTGGAATCTTCTTCTTTTTTTTTTTCAACGCTGCTTGTCATGAAAAAGTTAATGAAATTAGGGTAAATTAAGATACGAGTCAAAGAATGAATAATATCCAATAAGGTTTCATCTAAGAAACTCGGACAAAGTTTAACATTAGACCCTGTAAAAATTGCAAAAACAAAAACAACAACAACAACAACAAAAAAAGAAGAAAAACTTGCGCAAAAAGGCATTTTTCTCCTAACACGTCTATTACTGCATATACTCTCTCAGTAACTTTCATTGTTTAAAGAGATATTTTAAAATTTTAATAAAACTATAACATGCAACTGAATATCGAACTGAACCACCGACAGGAAAATTAAAACAAAATATAATCTGATATCTTTAGTTGAATTCCTTGCATTCACTTACGCGAAAATACCATTGGGAAAGGTATTAATCCGTCTCTTCCCTCCAGTTATGGATTAAATAAAAAGTCAGATTATGTTCTATAGCCTTGGCTGACAACCAGTCTACCGCAGAAAGTAATCGTAATTTTTTAACCAGTCAGTCATGTCTCTTTCGCGACATGATTGCCCAAGCGTGTATCATGTATGACACTTAACTGACTGATTTAATTAAATAATAAAAAAGTAGTGTTAATTCAATTTCATATGGTTTTATTAAAATTTTAAAAATATAATTTTGAATCCATAAAACTTGCTGTGCGATATTTTAAAAAGTCAAAACGAAACAAAATAATAATTTTCATATAATAAATTACAGCTTATAAATTAATAATTTTATAAATAATTGAAATAGGGTTTAATATTTTTGTTGCCAATTCCCGAGAAAAAAAGTATAAATTCAATTTTATATTTTATGGTTCTATTCTAAAAGTAGCTTTTTAAAAACAATAAAAACTAACGTGACAGTATATGTTCATAATGTCAAGAGAAAAACGTCGTCATTTTAACACACCATATAAATATTACAACAGAACTAAGACATAAATAATAATGGCGACGTATAAGTTTTCGAAGAAGGATAAAGAATACATTTATATAGCTAGTTTCGAAGGACTGTGTTCAGTTGGTATTTGGTAGCTTAATCGGTAAGACAACTACAATGTAAAGGCGAATTTCTAGGGATGAGAATTCGATTCTCGCTGTAGGTTTTTTTTTTTAGTTTCATTTCCACGTTGTTTATTGACAATAGTAAATTGATGACTGTGTGTTGCGATAAAAAGTAACTAAAGTTGGGGTAAAATGTTGCTATTCCAAAATGAAAAATTATATGGAGAGTTTGCTCAGAGATTTAACAGCTTTTAACTGCTTATGCTGTCTGCGATAACAGGGGCAGAATTAACAATTACTTCAAAACTTTCATTCATTCTAATAATCAATTATATAGCAAAACATAATATTATAGCAGTATAGGGAAACATTGTCACAATAATCAGTGTTGTATTTTAGTGTCAATGGCATTTAAAGTATCAGTCAGTTATAAGTGATACACGCTTGGATAATCATGTCTCGAAAGAGACATGACTGACTGGGAAGAATATTTTCTCGGAGTAGGTTGCCTTTACTTTCTGTGGCAAACTAGTTAACTATCAAGGCTATAGAACCCAATCTGTCTTGTTACTTAACTCATAGCTAAAGGGAAGAGGCGGATTAATATTTTTCCCAAGCGTATGTGCGCGTAAGTGAATGCAACGAATAAAAGTATACAGGAGTAAAATTTAAGCATTAAAAAAAATTCTACCCACAAGTTTAATCGCTACTCTAAAACTCTTTGCTTAGTTTTAATCGTTTTGTTTTATACTCTTTAATATTCGGACTAGCATACTCATCTTGGTTATTATCATCTTCAACATTTTGGCCGTTGCACCCTCCGGTTTTGAGGTGTTTGTCTTCGATAATCTTATTGGATTTTGGAAGCGAACACTTTATTCAATTTATGGTAGTATATTGTTCTCATTCCGCTTTCGATTGGGTAGGAAACCTTTCATAGAAATTAACATTGACTAGTTTTATTCACCTTTGAGTCGTTTGGGGGTGACTTTCCAGCACTACAGGAATCATAGATTGGACTCATCCCTGCCAGGGAAACTCATATTAGCCAATCTTTTAATCCATTAAACCATATGTCCAAGAAATGCATAATCACGTGGATTAAAGTCACTTGGGTAATTTAATCGATATTTTAAGCGCTGTTTAGATGTGGCACAAAACCGAAAGTATAGGGTACCTACTGAGGATCGAACTCACTAATCAGTTGTAATTTATCTAGCGAGACAAGCCATTAAACCACCCCTCTTATGCAATTTAGTGCTGAAAAGCTTATCTTAAACCTAATAGTGGGACTTTATGATTACTCTGATTCAGATGGTTGAAGTCTAAGCGTGTTTTAGTTCAGGTGGTGGATTTCATTTTTTGTATGCTTAATCTTTATTAATCAGAGGAGACCCGGGTGATATTCATCTCTCTGCAAGTTCAGTACTCTCAGTGAAGCATGTGTGTTTAACCAACGTTTTAATTCACTAAGTCAGAGCCTTTTTTTCGTCATTTCTGCAATAATCTTTATGGTAGCTTGGTAAAATTTAATAATTAAGTGTTAAATTTAGTTCATTTTAACATAAAATTGATTATCAATCAGTAAAGAATGGAATTTATAGGAATTCGTCGTTTTTTTATATTAAAAATACGAACACCCGAATTCTAAACAATAAAATATAAAATAATAAAACATGGGTATGACTATTAAATAAATAATTTTCATTTACAGACACATGTAGATGAATTCAAAAGAGTAAAAATGGAGTAGAAATAGTGTTTTGCTGACTTAATGTCTTTTATTAGTTGATCCACAGTAAAAGCTGCGGACCAGAAAAGACTTACCGGCATCGAACATCTATTGACCGCCCCTGATGTTGTTGTTGGAGATGTTTCCATGTGTTTCTTTCAGCACACGCTGTTAAAAGAAACAGCTATGTAGCCACGTCTTTTCTTGTGTTTAAACTGCTTGGAGACAGTCATGTCTCTACTTCTGGAAGTCCCGAACGTAAGCTCGAGAAATATAGGCTATAGTTTTCTCTGATTGGTGAAAGAATTCACATGTTTATGTTAATCAATAAACACTTTGATTTAAATCCTGTGTGCTGGATTGCGAAAACCACTATCATAACTATCCACTATGACATCAAAATTATTAATATTATTATTATTTTGGTCTTTTTGGTCTATATTTTTATCGTAATGTCATAAAGAGTTTACATTTTAGGAACCAATTGTAACGATCATTGTGCTATCCTAACTAAGCGTTCCTTCAATATATCATAACAAGTGAGGAAAAATAAATGTGTTATATCAACGCAAAAGGTAGTGGATTGCCCAAGATAAATCTCCACAACTGACACTAAAATCTATTGTTGTGCCTGCGGTGGGATCATCGGCGTGTTATTCCTTTAGAGTTCTTAAAACGCAATGAAACTCTCGAAACGTGTTCATAAAATTTTAGACAAAAAGCACCCCGTCCTCGTCAATAGGAAAATATTGTTCTACTCGATGACAACGTAAGGCGACATGCAACAAGAATAACATAGAAAAAAAAATGATGTTCCACTCTATTCAGCATATTCACCTGACTTTGCACCAATCAATTATTACCATTTTCTATCGCTTTAAAACGCTTTGATAAGAAAATGTTCTTTGCTGAAAATCAGTTTCAAGAATTTGTCACAAACTTTTTCACATAAAACTTTTATTCAAGAGATTTTTTAAAAAATGCCTGATAATTGGTTGCAAATAATGGTGAGTATATAATCGAATAAAGACTAATTATATTTTATTTTTCGAAAAATAAAGTTGATAAACAAAAATGGAAATTATTTATGACCTAGACTAGTATATGGAAAATCTAATTTGGTTAATAAAAAAAGTAACATGGATGCATTGTGTACAATTGATTAAAGCCCCTCATGTAACTGCAGAAATCGAGACAGTTGCTATTGTGGAGAGAATGTGAAATGCCATGATGAAGCAGGTATGTCTGATGTTAACGTTTCTGAATGTCAATGTAGACAAATATACTACAATTACAATTACAAAGCTGCTTTAACAAGTAGTCATTATACCATTATACGACACTTCCTACATATACATTTTGTGATTTGACAGACACTAACAGGAATACTCAGGAATGAAACAGGTAAAAATGAAAGAAATCGTTCGCTTGTCAATTTGGATTTAGGGGGCGTTGGTTATGCGTGAAAGAATAATTATACATTTTAGAATAATCCTAGTAAGACATAAAAATTGAGATTACTTCCTAAGTGTAGGTATAAACCTTCTCTGTTGTCTGCCTCCAGACATTACGATCATGAACTCGTTTCTATTTGTATGTCGAGTATTTAATACAGGGTTTTTTGCTTTGTAACTGAAAATCAGCTAAACGTGAAAATGGGGGTCGCGCATACATTTTTGCAAGTTTTTTTTTACCATTATAGTAGCATTGTTTGGTGTTGATATTAATAACACTGTTTAATCTCGATTAGTTCATATACATACATACATACATACATACATACATACACACACACACACACACACACACACACACATATATATATATATATATATATATATATATATATATATGAATGAAGAGAAAGTCAATACTTATCTTAGACGACGTGTTTAGTTCTCTAAGGGACTTTATCAAAACAAATGATAGACGAAGCGCGTCGGCTAAGATAATTTTCCTTTTGTCTTTTTATATTAAATATTGTGCGTGTGTGTATGTGTGTGTGTGTGTGTGTGTGTGTGTGATGAAAATCTCTACAGATATTTTTCTCCTTTTCACTTATATACCAGTTAGTTAAGTGCCACACGTGATAAACACTTTGGCGATCATGTCTCAAAAGAAACATAACTGACTGATTTTTCCGCAATATTTTTCCATTACTTTCTGCGATAGACTGATTACCGAGGCTATATAATTCAATCTGTCTTGCTATTTAACCCGTAGATAGAGGCAGAAGTAGGGAGAAAATACCTTCCCAAGAGTATTAAGTGAATGCAACAAATTTGAATGCAATTCGAACTCAGCTCTCCAGTGAAATTTGTTACATTCACTCTTAATATTTGTAAATATTTATATACAAAATAGAAATGACATAATAGCGATTTATGTATAATTAAAAATCATTAAGAAAAACTATTGCAAGAGCAATGGTAATATTAGCCGTTTTCTAATAAGGAACATTCGACATTCATTGACTTAACAATCATGTCGTTTGAAATTTGTAAAATATTTCTATTAAAGCATTTTTTTAAATGAAAATAGGATCCTAAAGTTAAATAAGCCTTATCCATCTTTCCAGTATTTGTTGGATGAGTCCTTCCTAAACTTTCGTTTGAAGGAATGTGGAAAGATAACATATTGATAACACGTTACATTTGCTATGTATTTTAGTTATCGAAAATCCTCATGTGATACAGTTTCCGTTATTTGGTGAATTTGTTTTTGATTATACAGCAGAAGTCCACGAGATTCCATGAAAGCTGGTTCTCGCTACAGACTTCGCTTGAAATAATTTTTAACTATTGACCCGAGAAAACAGTTGTATACAGTTGACAGTATATAACTATTGACCCGAGAAAACAGTTGTGTACAGTTGACAGTATATAACTATTGACCCGAGAAAACAGTTGTATACAGTTGACAGTATATAACTATTGACCCGAGAAAACAGTTGTATACAGTTGACAGTATATAACTATTTCTGAACGAGTTTAGCACCGTGCATAACAATCTTATGAAAGTCTCCATCTGACCAAGTTATTTAAAGACATAGCACGTTTTTATTTTACTGTTTTACTTATGTAGCAATTTGTGCTGTGGGACGAAGCTACCTCTAGCGCGGCCTATTCTATATCCAATTTTTATAACTCCCATATTAAATTTGCTATAAATGATGGATACAGCGAGGTATTTGAAGTTTTTGCATTTATTAATTCCACTTCCTGAACTTTCGTGATCAATTCAGGAAAGCTGTGATCACTGTTTTCCTTCCAATTCCAGTTCATATTTTCTGTTTTGGAAAGATTTATCTTGAGTCCTATTTCTTGAAACACATGATAGAGGATTATTGATTTTTTAAAGATCATTCTTATCCCAACTATGATTAACTATATCTTCCGTATAACATCCATCAACATTTGCACACTAACTAAGAAGAGATTAAATAGATTGGGATTCTCATTTCCTTCTTGTCGTACTCGTAATGTGGTTTGAAATATTTCGGTATTGGACTCATCACCAGACACTTTGTAAACCGATGTAGTTCTCCTTAGTAAGACCCCCCCTATAGAGAAGAACATGATTGAAGGGCTGAGTGTACGCCATTCCATGTAGTTGGGGAAATAAATATAAAGGAGAAACGGGCCGCACCCTTAAGGAAAAACTGCAAGAACATCGCAAGGCCGTAACACGAGGGGAGATTGAAAAATCAGGCATAGCTGACAACATATGGAGAGAGAAAGGGGATCAACGTCCCCTATAGGATGATAATTTAGAGAGAACACTACTGGAAACTATGTAAACTAAAGGAATAAGCGCATATGCTAGGCCACAAAAATCTCCTAAGCTGACCAAGCATATAAATGAATACAATATGGGAAACAGTAATACGGAGTGCTAGAGAATCCTTAACGCCAAAAGATTGCAATACGAGCTCTGGTAAAAAATGATAGAGAAAATCATTAGCATCAAAAGATTTCAATATGAGTACTGGTAAAAAATGGTAACTAATACATTATGTTTATAAGTCCCCAAAATTCATGTACTGATGCCCTCAAGACAAATGACCCAATGGATAGTTGGTTAGTTCCAGTAACTTGATCCAAAGAGTTGTGAGTACAATAGCAGGCTACAGCAGTGGTAAACAGATACCTTAGAGTGTTAAGTTAAAGGGAGATAACTACTTGCCTACCAGAAGTGGCATTGCACATGAGAATTATATACCCCAGTGATCGTAAAAAAGGTTTGGCTCGAAATTAACACTTGGAGCGTACAAAACGTCGTAATAATGGCAATAATAGTCCGAATAATTGAAATTATGCAAACAGAAAGAGTTTAATTCATACAATGTTCATTATCAATTTCATTATAATGGAGCCAATTCGGATACTGTTATATGTGTGAGAGTAATGTGCAATATACCCTACTTTTGGGGGTTGCATTTTTTTTTCTAGACTTCCTTCATTAGTTTTAGGGAGAGGGTGTGTGCTATTTTCAAAAGGTATGCTTTATTATGATTTTTTATAGTTTTCTTGACTTCCTCATCACTAGATTTGTTATTGTTTAAGTAAGACTTCTAAATGCTTGGGTGTATACTGGTGTACGTTTTATTTACGAGCGCATGTGTGACTCAACTTGTTTTTTCAAACTAGGACTTTTTTCTTGTTTTGGTTTCAATTGTTTGATGTTATCGTTATTTTTCGCTTTTTTCCCACATTTCATCACTCAGTCTATGCCGCTTGGCTTTTCGGAGTAGAAACTATTTTTCATTTTATTTTTTCTTAAGTGTTTAATATTAATTCATTCTGTTTTTCTCTTCTTCTTTTTGCTTCATTCGTCTATCAATCTTTTCAAATAAGGATTGTCGCTCCACGAGAGTATCATTTTCAGTCTAGATATTCTTGGAATGATCTCACGTGCTTCGGCTAAGGAAGATATAATTACGTTATTTAATTCCTCTATGTTGTTTTGATCAGATTTAAGAACGTCAATTTGAACGCTAGTATGTCACAGAGGCTGAAATAATGGTGACAAAGTTCAAGTTCTAAAACGTGCAGATTTAATTCCAAGTTGTAATCAGATAAAAAGTAGCATGGGTTAATGAATATACATTGTTTAATATATCAATATCCAACTCCCTTTCTCTCTCTCTCTCTCTTGATATATTAAACACTATATATTCATTAACTCATTCTAGTTTTTTTTAATCCGATTACATATATATATATATATAGAGAGAGAGAGAGGGGGAGGGAGAGAGAGAGAGAGAGAGAGAGAGAAAAGGAGTTGGATATTGATATATTAAACACTATATATTCATTAACTCATTCTAGTTTTTTTTAATCCGATTACACACACACACACACACACACACATATATATATATATATATATATATATAGAGAGAGAGAGAGAGAGAGAGAGGGAGAGAGAGAGAGAGAGAAAAGGAGTTGGATATTGATATATTAAACACTATATATTCATTAACTCATTCTAGTTTTTTTTTTATCCGATTACAAAAAACGGGGTAACGAACCAGTCTGATTGATTCGATAGTGTATTTGATCCTCATAGGGTACTCCATACATGTCATTTTGTGCCAAAAATAAACCATGTTTACTAAATAACAACTTTCTATCAGGAAACCAACTATATTTTAACTGAGGCTTTCGCAATTCGGATTGGGTAGTTCGGGGGTAAATATCATATACTGCAGTTCAGTGGAAGATATGCACTAGCAACGCAAAAAGCAGAATTGAGAGGAAAGTATTAACAGATACAAGGCCCCCTTTAAGTATGGAAAGTGAAATAAGAACAACCAACCCCATAAACTGAATAAAGTATTCGGACCCAAATTATATGAATGTTACCGAGTACAATAATTGACACCTTAAAAAATGCCGAAGGACCATTGTAGGTCGAAACGTTGCGATTACAAAATTGAAGATGAGCATACGGATCTGAATAGAAAAGTAATATAAGTTATATTTATATTTGTCCGTCATACACTGACTTCGTGTGGTGACGTTGTACGTGCGTATATAATGAATATGTGTACGTCTCTGTTGTGTGTGTGTGTGTGCATGTGTGTGTGTGTGTGTGTGTGTGACTTACATACGCTTGTGCCATTTAATGCACACATGTGCACAATTAGACTGTGTTTGAAATGAGACATTGAGCTTATACAGTGCCTCTGATTCAATCTGGAAAATTCCTACCATAGACTTAACATTAAAGCATAAAATCCGACCCATGCACACATACCCAATTAGAGTGAGTTTGAAAGAAGACAATGAAATAATAATACAGTGTCTTCCGATTCAGTCTGGATAACTCCTACCATAAGCTGAGCAATAAAACTCTCATATAGACTTTGTTTGAAATAAGACATTGAAAATATACAATGCACCTCTACCCGATTCAGTTTGGACAATTCCTATCATAGGCTGATTAAATAAAACTATAAAACTTTACACGCAAAACTAGACCGAGTTTGAAATAAGACATTGAAAATGTACAATACACCTCTCCCGATTCAGTCTGGACAACTTCTACCATAGGCTGATCAATAAAACTATATAAACCCTGCATGCATACAGGCACACAATTAGACTGAGTTTGAAATAAGACATTGAAATAATGCAATGCCCGCCGATTCAGTCTGGATAGCTGCTACGTTTGACTGATTAATAAAACCATAAAATTGGAGAGGAAAAAAGAAAAGAAAGAAAACTTATCAATGGCTTCAAGTCCGTGACAGTGTCTCTTTGTTGATCTGTGTAAATAGCTGTGAAATATATTTCTCTTATTTTATTCTTTTTATTTTATTGAAATTTATTTCTCTTGCCTATAGAGTGAGAGAGAGAGAGAGAGAGAGAGAGAGAGAGAGAGAGAGAGAGCATTAGTACCTATCATTATTTCACTGTTTTTATCTGTCAGTTTATTCATGCTCGTCTATTAATATCAGTCTGTCCGTGTTTATCTATTGATATCTGTTCCTGCTTATCTATTTTAACGTATTCATATCTCCCGATATAAGTTTTTAATATCTATCATTCATCGATATCAGTATATATATATCTATTTATTAATATTTAAAAACTAAAGATGGTCACAAAGTAAAGGTTTATTTTTTCGTCATTGCCTCCAAGGCTTATGCTTTTTTAATAGAATATGTCACATTCTTTTTCTGTTTTTCACTATGAATTTTCCGCAAACATAGCGAAAATGATCAGATCTGCTCATAGAACCTCTAGATGCCAAAATGATCTCTACCTTGAGAAGATTATTCTAATTTATCTGAAACGAAAAGGCACCAGTTACATACATCTTCAATAAATCACATATACTTTATATGACACCACATATATCAAACTAATACATCACAGGGGTGTTCAAAGGATATTCAGCTTATTGATGAAACAACAGTAAACGGTTATTTAATATAATTCTATATGAAATCTATAATTAAAGCAAAAGTTTATTGAATCCTATACGAGAATTCAATTAAAATAACAGCAGTATAGAAAGAAAGAAGTATTTTAGAATAAAATTTTGCGTAAAATTGAAAAAATGGTTTTCAACTCTGAATTCAATATCTAAAACTATATAAAAATTGCATAAAATAAAGTATTTTCTTCAATGTATAACATTTATTTCTTTGCTACAATTACATATAATTATTCTGACAATAACAATTATTTATAATTGGAGAAAAATGTATGGCAAAATGGAAAATGTTTTCGTACACCGCATTCCGTACGCACGAGAGATACGAGAGATACTGGGAATTTATATATATATATATATATATATAAATTCCCAGTATCTCTCGTATATATATATATATATATATATATATATATATAATCAAGCCGATTTAATTAAGACAGCAATATTATATATATATATATATATATATATATATATATATATATATATATATATATATATATGTATATGTAATCTATATATAAGTTAAATTCTCTCTATATAAAATTATATATATATATAAATAATATATATATATATATATATATATATATATATAGATAGATAGATAGATAGATAGATAGATAGATAGATAGATAGATAGATAGATACTTGTTACAAATTGAAGCTAAAAATATACAGCGTAAGGTATGCTAAATAATGTAGTCAATAAAAATAAACTCTTTATCAAGAACACGAAAACAAACATACTTTTCACTTAAAGTAAAAATACTAAAATAAATAAAATATCGAAAAGACATGAAATAGCGATCTAATTCTTTATCGCAATGTTATAAATGAATATTTCAAAATATGACTCTCTGGATGGCATAGTTGTAAGGGACATAATTCATCTGGCTTGTCAGTTTGCGCAATGGAATTTTATAGGAGATGTGTAACAGGTTTGAACATGCTACAGGTGTTGCCTCCCTTGCCTCACTAGTTGCACAGATGATAAACCACAACTTCTTATTTTTAAAGTCGATAGTCTCCCCTTCGCCTAATCATATTCCAAAAATAATTTTGTTCGTCTCATTTAGCTCAGAGGCATCACACTACGATCTGCGCACCAAATCTGACGCACTATCACATTTTATACAATCTGCCTTACATACATATTATCCTATTATATCTCAGTTATTTGTTATATACATTTATTTTATGTATAAATAAAAATACTAATATTGGGTATCAAATAAAAATATCTTTTGTATCAGTGAAGTATAAACAAATAATGTAAGATATGCAATATATATATATATATATATATATATATATATATATATATATATATAATGAAAACTATATTTTTAGAAATCATTACGATTGAAATTGTTGCTAAAATGATATTATAGAGCTGTTCAGTAATTTATCTTTAATATAATAAATGAACTCACAATAAACAAATGAAGTAAAACTTAAAACTAGAATTTATTTACATTTTGCGAAAAATCTCTTTATGTAGTCGAGTGTACGAATGTCTCTTTTTAAAACCAACGGTATTATAAAGTGAAATGTTCATAGAAATAGTCAGACGTCCGATGCAGAGGAAATTAATCCACTTAGTACAGTTCATTACTCACATTTTACACGATAAAAAGAAACAGCGGTCGAAGAGTCTTTTGATCTCTAGCCACTTCACTCTTTGGAAAAGATGCATTTGTGTTTTTCGGTTGGCTGATAACAACTTGTTGCAAAGTCTCGTATTTATCTGTTTTAACGAGATACAGAAGCAATTGGTCAAAATGTCAACATTTGCAAAATTAGTGAAAAACAGATCATTAAAAATAGTCTGTTTTTAGCTAAGTCCACAGATTTCTGTTCATATTTTAGATATTTAACAACTTTTATTTCCTCTGATGATACCAATTCGAAGCACATAAGGCTGTTCGATAGCGGTTCATCTGATAAATAATCCAAGTTGTGCTGCGGACTTTAGTGCTAACTGGTTCTCCGTTTTGGCCAGATCGTTGTTCCATTTGAAGGTATTGGAGACGCTGTTTATCAGGTCCAGGCAGCCCTCACTTTTTAAACAAAGAGAGTGTTTGGTTGGGCTTGCTTTGCTGGGTCTATAGCATCTTTAAATGTAATAACTTTTATTAGATATTAAAAAAAAAAAAATTCTCCCCCTTCCGTTCATTCATTTCACGCATAACAGATATTCTCTTCTCATAATTTTTTTCCGGTTTACAGTTTTGAAAAGAGGCGACGAAACCAGCCAACTGATGTTTTTATTTTAAAATTTGGCATGACCGATTATAATATAAAAAAAAATTGTCTTTAACGCTATATATATATATATATATATATATATATATATATATATATATATATATATATATATATGCGTCTTTGTGTGTGGGGGGAAGGGATTAAAAGTGTAAATTCGTTCATTCTTTAGAAATTGGTTTGTTTATGTTTACGATTCGGATACGAAACAAAGCAGATATGACTTTCGAGAAAAACTGAACCATACTTGGCTTTCCATAACCTAATCAGATGGTGGTTTCTCCATCGAAGGGGGACACAGGTTCAAATACTCCCGAGTGTAAATTTCGTTCATTCTACACAAATAAGGATATCCATTAAAAATAATGTTTAATCTATCTATCTATCTATCTATCTATCTATCTATCTATCTATATATATATATATATATATATATATATAGTCAGGATGAGTGAGAACATCATAACGGTGTCCTCACGAAACTTCGAAGTCGGCATGAACCTGCTTAATTAAAGTGATGAACTCTTTGTGCTTACAAATTCTTTGTGACTAGCAACGCTCTATCTCCACCCCGATATCAAGTAGTTTACGATTAAACACCTGCTTGCCAAATTACATTTTATCAGTAAAACCACTAAAAAAAACAACCTTGGTGCTAAACATCATCAAATCATGAATTTTGTTTTACGTGTAGATGAATATGTGTAGAGTTTATGTATATCGAGTCATGTGTGTGTCATATTCCGAACATGGTAAGAACATTGTTGCAGGGTTCATAATTGATATTATTAAGTTCAGGATATTTCTATTTTTCTTAATAATTCTTCCATTATTTTTTTATTTTTTTCATGCAGGTGATATTATTATGTGCGTATTTTTAACAAGTATGTCATGGATACGGTCTGGTAGATCTCCGTGTGTGTTTAAATGAGATCGGATCGAACTGTGATCTAAAAGGTGCTATGTCAAACTTCTTTTTAAGCTTGTGGTAGTGTGGCCACTGTAATTATTTACGAATTTGGATTGTTCAAGAACACAGTTCCTAAATATTATTAATTTCTTGAATATTATTAAGAACTATGTTCTTAATAATATCAGCTATCAACACAGAAGAAGATTTTTGAGATAAAAAAAATGTGGTACCTCAGAGGGATACTGAAAATGCCATGAACCGAACATGTGAGCAACAGTGAAGGTTGAGAGAAAATGGAAAACAAAAAAGACACTTATACTTTGCATCAGAAAGAGAATGTTGAAACTTCCAGGGCACATAATAAGGAAAAAGGGCTTTACAAATTTGACACTTCAGATATTGAAGGTAAGAGGAACAGAGGAAAAGAGTGCATTATTTACCTAACGAGCTTTTGTAAATGGTTAGCAAAGCAGATATTAGGAGAGATAACAAAAGGAAACAATTTACTAAGCGTTACATAGGTCAGGAAGTTGTGGAGAGCAATTATGGCCCTTGTCTTAAAGAGACACAACACACAAGAGAAAAAGAAGGCAAGCAAACTTTGTAAATATGCTGATGAATATAAAGGACACTCCAAGAAATTGGATATCATAGAGATTGGAGATGCAGCAATTTTATGAGAGTTTACAAGATACACAGACAGAACAATCAAGTCTAATCGCCCAGAAATCGAGGTCAGAGATCACAAAAAAACAAAAGGTTTCTTCTTTTGACATGGAAGTCCCTACAGACTGATCTTCAAAATCTGTCAAAATGCAAAGACCTTAAAATCAAAATCTCAAAAATGTGGATCATGAGGACGTCAATGACTTCACTTGTAGTTGAACCCTCGAATTGATTTGAAAAATGTTCCGATAGACACAATTAAGAGATTGAAGAAATAAGAAAATGCACCCACAAGTACAACTCACATTTTACGAAGGGCTTTATCTATGTAAAATGTGTGAGATCTTAAGTGTTTTCTTTCCTTAAAGAAATATTTAGTGGAAAATACCACGATATTTCTGACCTTAGGTCTCCATTTGAGCCCCGGAAACAAATAAGTATATACCAGAAATTAAAGGAGATAATAATAATAATAATAATAATAATAATAATAAAGAAAGAAAGAAAAATATTCAATAATAAAAGAAGGCAGTAAATACGAACAAGATTTTCATTCAGTAGATTCTGTAGAAAAGCAAAACAAAAGCTAAGAACCAACTATTGCGGCAAAAAATATAAAAATGAAAGCCAAGGATAAAGCTCTTGAACAGACGAAACAACGCTGGCAAGACAAACCTCTGCATGGCCAATATACAGAACGTGCCAATAAATCCAATGTTGATAAAGTTAATGCTCATCGATGGTTACGTGCATCTGGATTAAAGTCTGAAGGCTTTATTCTTGCAGCTCAAGACCAAAGTCTTTTCACTAGGAACTTTCAGGCAAATATTATAGATAATAATGTGGATCCAAAATGCAACTTCTGTGATAAATACCAAGAAACAATAGACCATCTAATCTCAGGATGTTCTGTACTTGCCCCAAATGAATATAAAAATCATCACGATAGAGTTGGGCAATATTTACATTGGACAATGTGTAAACACCATGGAAAACCTGTAAAAAAACACTGGTATGAGCATCACCCAGCACCGGTTACAGAAATAGAAGATGTCATCATTCTATGGGACTACACCATCTACACAGACAGAAAAATTGAAGCAAATATGCCGGACATTATTGTTAAAACCTAAAAAGAAAAAAACTTGTCTATTAATTGATATGGCTTGTCCAGCGGTTTGTAACATAGCAACCAAGGAACTCGAAAAACTGTCAAAATATAAAGACCTGGAAATTGAAATAGAAAAAATGTGGAAATTGAAAACAAGAAACGTGCCAGTGATAGTAGATGTACTTGGAATAATAAAATTGGAACAAAACAACACATTGAAAGAATCCCTGGAAACCACAGCTTAAGAGATATACACAAAATCGTCTTGTGAAGTAAAGCACACACACTAAGGAGAACTTTGTCTATGTAACGCTAGGGATTTTCGGGGAGATAGAAAAAACATGAAATGGAGCCATAACAACACACCACGACCTGCCTTAGATCTTTCCGCAGACTTGGTTGGTAGTGCGACTATAGCAGTAATTGAAATATGAGGAAAAAGACAAATAATAATAAATAGGATTAAATGTTAATTTATCTTATCTCGTATCTCATTCACGTAGATAATATCCACTCGTCAGGAGTAGATATAGCGCTTCACTTTCAATTTTCTGAACTGTGCATTGGTCTCTCTGATCATGCATATATAACATTTTGCAGGACAAAGCTAAAGTCCGCCTTCCTCTACCGCTTTTCACTACCCAGCGCCTATAGCTCAGCGGTAGAATCGCTGACTGATGTCAATTCGGTCGGGTTTCAAATCCTGGCTAAAGCAATCGGATATCTAACCGTAAAAATGATGGTTATATATAGATACATATATTTTTTTCATTGAATAATATAGACATATTTAGTTTATTTTTATACTAATCCTTTCCAATTCTCTAATCAGTTTCTTGATGTTAAGATCAAATTTATCAAGGAAGACACCATAATTTTTTCTCACCTAAGCACTTTAGATCTTTTACAAGATCATCTTCAGAGGTAAATTGCACAAACTTATTGTAACTGCGATAAAATCTGTATTCCATTAGAACGCGTTCACATGTATTTTAAAAAATTTAAAATACATGCGAAAGCGTTCTAAAATTATTTTAAAATTTTAAATCCATCCGTTGTAATTTACCACTGAAGATGATTTTGGAAAAGATCGAAAGTACTTGAGTTCGAAAAACTACGGCCCCTTCCTTGATGAATTTCATATTATTATCGAGAAACTGATGAGAGATATGACAAGGATCAGTATAAAAATAGACACAATATGTCTATATTATTCACTGAAACATGTTTGAATGAAGATATGTTGCAGATAGATAGATAGATAGATAGATAGATAGATAGATAGATAGATAGATAGATAGATATTTCATTAAAAATGACCGACATCTGTTAAGTTTTTGCTGTATTTTTTCTTGTATACGAACAAGTAATATATTTCTGGGACTTCGTGTATGTACAAATACCACTACTCGTTATGAAGACGACTGGCGTCATTCTTCGTTTTTATTTATTTATTTATTTACAGTCGTAAGCAAAAATATTTGAATCCAAGATTATTTTCCTAATTATATTTCTGGTTAATCATCTTGGGTTTGATTTGAGGACTTTTACTCATATATTGATTCATAAGAGAGAATAAATATTGTTAATTATTTTATTTCTACAATTAGCACTAATAATTTTGTATAAGCAGCTTCCCTATGCCTTTTTCTACAGTGTGTTCCTAAAGTCTGAAATACCCAAGGCAAAAATGCATATTTTCAAGAAATTACATTTAAAACAGCATTTTATTGAATTGGGATATTGAATAAATAACATCTTCAAATATGATTTCCATTATTTGTGATTCAAAGTTTGGTGCGCTTTGTAAGATTCAGGTGAACTCGATGCAATCAGTCTTTACGCGTTCAATCAAGTGTGTTGCATCTGTGATTTTCATTGAGTACACCTTCTTCTTTAGCATACCCCAGAAAAAGAAGTCGATTTTTTCTTCTGTCCACAAAACAATGTTTAATCTGTGGAGATAAAAGCAAATATAGTTAATGAGATTTCCTATGCGCCCAGACTTTAGGGACATTGTATAAATGTTTTCATGCTAAATGTTCTAATGAGCTTTTCTTTTGTACTTAGACTTTATGAATTTAAGCGCAGTACTAAAGTCTCAACTTGCTGTATTTACATTGTTCGGACTATTGTCCTCATCTTTGCTGCCATTTGTACGACGTTTCGGCTGTTGTACGCTCCGGCCTTCTTCAGGTAATAAGAATTTCAAACCGAACCCTTTATTACAATCACTCGGGTATATGAACTCTATTCCTTGCCTACTGCCTCTTCTGAAAGTCATGAGTTATCTCCCTCTAACCCTGTAAATTACTTGTTCACCACTGCTGTAGCATGTATTGAACTCACAACTCTTTAGGTTAAGTCACAGGAACTAACCAACGTCTATATGAATTAAGCCATGTGTACTTAATGACTTCCAGAAGAGGCACTAGGCAAGGAATGGAGTTCATATACCCCAGTGATTGTAATAAAGGGTTCGGTTCGAAATTCTATCACCTGAAGAAGGCCGGAGCGTACAACAGCCGAAACGTCGTACAAATGGCTAGTTGAAAATACACACAGAATTTGAGACACACAGAAGCTTTATCAAAGATTAGAGAAAAATATATTATTATTGATTACTACAAAATATATTATTATTGATTACTACAAAATATATTATTATTGATTACTACAAAAAGAACCTTAACTTATGATTTGTCATGACGTTCTTTACTACAGGCTAACTCATTGTTGTGTGATTTTCCCTTTTTGTATATAATAATGGACTCAACTGAGTGTACATATAATCCTGCCATAGAGAGAATAGAAGTTGAATCTGGAATCTCAGTTGTAGTTGCAGGTTTACAGTGGAGAGTAATCGTAAAGATCCGTTACAGTTATCGAAGTGTTCCGACAGATACCGAAGTTACCCAGGGACCAGACTAGCTCTGAGCTCCACTCAGCTAGAATAAGTTACCCTGATATATCAATTCAATTCAAGATTTGTATATATTTATTTCTACTCATAGTATTCCTGAATTGACTAGCGAGCGTTCCAGTTTGTATATTACGTTCAATATAACCTACTTTTCTATCTCCATATCTGTTTTTATTGTTTATTATTTCGTGTGGTTCCTCATCCAGAATCCACAACACTCATGGTGCAACTGAGGATCAAAACTGGAAGTATGTTTCAATTTTCATCGTTCCACTGGTGGGTGGGGGCGACTATTTAGTTTCGGTTTGGTCTTGCAGCAGTTAAATACTGCAGTCCACTCAATAAATGTTTGCTTTTTACATTTAGAATAACTTTAGCTTATTTACTTGAAGCAAGGACAATATTTATTTATAATACTAGCAGTAAATACCCGGCGCTGCACGGAATGGGAAGAGTAGGAACTTTTATACGACCCACATTTGCAGACGTAAAATACGGGAAATAACTTATTTATTTTTTAGTTATTCTCCATGTAAAAGTTACTGTGTAGAACTTTTTAACAACAAAAAAAAAAAAAAAAAAGAAAGAAAATTACTTGAAAATAAGAAATTAAACTGAGGGCTACGCGCAATCCTCTTTTTCATTGCTGTGTAGAATAATAAATTCGCAAAGAGTGTGTAAGTTTTGAAACAAATCGGATGAAACATGTGGAAATGTATGTTAATAGAAATCAGTGAGGATACACACACACACACACACACACACACACACACTGAAACACGTTTTCAGTTTTATTTATATAGATTTGTTTGTTAACATTTTTCACATAAAGTAAATTTAATTTTCTTCTCTATGAAATTTTTTATTCATAAAAGAAAATTCACTAACGATCAACATTATCTATTGTGTAATCTGTATTTCTGTTTCTCACAAATTAAAAAAGTATGTTGGATTTTTCCAGGCATCTTATAACGAAATTTAACATTTGAATTTTACTTGACTTAAAGAAATGAGATATTAATCCAAATTTTTTTAGTCTTTCTTATTACACGTGTTACAATATCTCTCCCAAGAAAGTTCATTTTAATAATGTTTTGTTTAATTTTTAAGACATATCGTCGAAAACTTTTTTCTTTGATTCTGTTTCTACACTGGAAATGTAAGGAAAAATGCTATTATTTATCGCATAAAGTTAATTAAATAATTTTCTATATGATACTGTTATTATTTATAATAAAGAAATTGATGATAAATTAATTTTTTCTATTTCCAAAAGCTAATGTTGAATTTTAATTTAGTTTAGTTTTAAAGAACATAAACTAGACGTAAATATTGTTATCCAGTCGAGCAATTGGGGCTTAGCATCAACAACCCCTCGCCATTGACGAGGGGATTGTCGATGCTTCTAAATCTTGTCTTTTAGCGGTAGGGGTGTTGACCCTACAAAACCCTTTTATCTTTCCGGCGGAGTAGACTGGTTGCCAACCAAGGCTGTCCTGCTATTTAACCAATAGCTGGAGGGTCAAAAGATGGATTAAATCTTTTTCCAAAGGATATTTGTGCGTAGGTGTATGCAACGAATTTAACTGGAATTCGAACCCCGCTCTCCGATTTCTCATTCCGAGTCCATGTCAACGGTAGCACAACGCACATCCACAAATATTGTTATTCTGCAAAATTAACAAAAAAAATAGTCATTAAGAATATTATTACGCAAAGTTTAGGTCATATCATTAAATTCAATGAATTGAATCCTACTTTTTTTTAATATCGTAAACAAGTTGTATGAACCGTAAACTTTATTCTTGCTTAAAACCACGTATTTTTGAGAGACAAATTTTTCAGTGAACTTCTCTGATCATGAAAAATATATTTATGTGCGCAAATAAGTCAGCAGAATAATAGATATTTTATTTCTAAATAATAAAATAAAAATGTTTTCATGTTTATTTCAGTTTATGTCACGTTTTTGTTTCAGAATTCATAGTTACGATATGGTTTTTTGTTTTATTAAAACAGTTTTAAGTTGTATAATTGATTCAAAGATTAAAATGCATATAAGATTTCGCACACCCACGTTAACGGAGATGATAGATTCAAAGTTCTATCAAATTATATATTAATTCTAAAACCTCAGAAAAGAAAGAAATGGACAAAGAAGAAGAAGAAGAAGAATTTTCCGATCCGAACTAGAATTTCTGAATTTCTTAAGCTGAATACAGCACTAGACTACCGCGAACCAAAACTATAACCCGGTCGGGTAGAATGACGAGATTTAAAATAAGCCTGAGCGTCAGTTGCAACATGAGTTAGCCTGAAATTTCGGGAAATGAACACTCATGCAAAAGTCACTACAATAAAATATTAATAATTCTTGAAATAAAATAATGCCAACTCTTAATTATTACTAACTCACGGATTAAACTATTTTAATAACGCTAATTATGTAGATAAATTTTGATTTAAATCATATTCGGATTAATTAATCGGAAATGTATCTATCTATATATTTATATATTCCTATTTTTGTTTGTTTCTATCTATCTATCTATCTATCTATCTATCTATCTATCTATCTATCTATCTATCTGTGAATGCTGTCATTCAGTGCTGTTAGGATTTGGCGATTGTTTTCTCACATTCTAACACTGGAACTTACACACAAGTGCCAAATATTTGTTTTTATTTTCACAGAAAATGCAATCTGCGGATGAAATATTCTACATCGATTTTTTGGATAACAAACGGGCGTTGGGTTGAAAGAAAAGAAAAATATCATTGCTCTGTCGGCATTAGCAAAGAATTCTTTGAGTCTCTAAGTCAAGATTGGCGCGGTGTCTCGAGAGGTAGGATGGCATATACAATGGCACGAAAAACGACAAACATTTGTTATCAGCGCAGAGAAGAGAAGACATAGTTTATTAACACTCAGAATTGTTTCTGTTATTTGCGACTTTGAAAGAAAAAGAGAGACAGAAAAAGAGGATGATGAAGAAAATAACTAAAGAGTGGTATAGTATGAAAAATGAAAGAAAAAAGAAAAGAAGGAAAGAATTAAAAATAAAGAAATTGCAAAGATACAGAGCCCTTAAAATAAAAGTTTAATGAATAAAGTAAGAAAAAAAAAAGACAGAAAGAGAGAAAGAACGAAAGAAAGAATGAAGAAAAAGAAATGTTTCAAATGAATAAGAATAGAATATATATGTATATACAAAAAAAGTAAATAAATGGAACGAGAAACATTAAGGAATAATGAATAAAGATAATAGTGTGCAAAAGAAAGAAAGAAAGAAAGAAATTAAAAACAAAAGTGAGAAAAACAAGAGGAAAATTGGAAAAGATGTTGGTGAAGAAAGAATAATCGAATAAAGACGGAAATGAGTTCAGCAAATTTTTCCACAAAAAATGAAAGGCTACGACAAAAAGAAAAAGACAGAAGATAGAAAGGCTGAAAACAGCAAAAATAATTTCGCAAAGTCAGAAAGAAAGTAAAAGAAAAAAATGAAAAAAGAAATAAAAAACAGAAAGAAATAAGTTTGAATAAACAATGATAGAAAAACTGAAAATAAGAAAAACTGAAAAAGAAAGAAGAAAACTTTGACAGAAGAGATAAGGATAGAAGAATATATTATATGATTAAGACGGACGAAATGAAAAATAGAAATGGAAGACGTTCGAATTCAAACGAAATGGACAAAGAAAAAAGACAAGATAAACGTAGGACAGTAAATCAAGCTAAATTGGATTTTGTTGGCTTCGAATCGAAAAGGCAAAGTTTATCGTTGCTGGTTTTGAAGGCTTCATTTCCTTTGGGCAAAGCAACCATCACAGCAAAAGCATTGTTTCCCATTTACAAAGGAAAAAAAAGTTAGTATTAAAAAAAGGCTCCTTTTGCATCCCTTCACTTAATATTCGGGCAAGACATTAACTCGTCCGTAGGTGAAATATAGCTTATTAACGTTTCCATCATTGATGGTCAGAGGCATACTGAAAAATAGATATTACAAAACAAACCCACATTAGTCATAGGCTTTCATAATTTTAAACCCAAACACACACATACACACACACATATATATATATATATATATATATATATGTGTGTGTGTGTGTGTGTGTGTATGTGTGTGTGTGTGTACATGTCGTGATGCAGAAATGGTTTCAACACGACCCACTTTCTAAGTCTTTAACAAATGAACTTTCGGAAATTTCTTTTCGTCACTGTTTGGACGAGTCGTGCGTTTTCCCACCCAATATATATATATATATATATATATATATATATATATATATATATATATGGCGTATGTGTATCCCCTGACGAGTAGACGGAATGTTTGCTGAAGTATCACTCTACGAGATTCTAGAGTTAAGATGCTGAGGGTAACATCAAACAGCTAAGTGAAAAACTTTATATTTGTGTTAATTCTCTTTCTCTCTCTGTATATATATATATATATGTGTGTGTGTGTGTGTGTGTGTGTGTGTGTGTGTGTGTGTGTGTGTGTGTGTGTGTACACAGTCTGAGTGCTTATTGTACTATGTAACTACCTGCCGCATGGTGGAGTTGTCGGCAATTAAATCATTTCCCCACCAGGCTTTTCTGGTGACAAGAATGACTACACACACACCCATAAAAAAAGAAAGAAAACAACACCTGTCAAAGAGAAGAGGAAGCATTTCATGGAATCAATGGTCTTATCATACATGCATGGGGATGTAAAAATACCTAGGGGTCTAAGTGCGCGTTATGCCCAATGGGAGTGTTGGCCCCCTTAACCTTTGTTAAGGTATCTAATTAGGAAATGGAAAAATTGATGTAACTGATTCTTCTTTTTGAGTACATGCTTTTCTTCATTCGTTATATACATAATATATATATATATATATATATATATATATGATAAATTAAAGTTTATGTTGTATTTTTATATTTATATTTATGGGTTAAAGTGCTTAATATCAGGGACAGCGCGTATGTGAATATAACAGTGGTAGACATTGAAGTCTATACCCAGCGGCGACAGTCTGTTTCATGCTTATAAACAATCGTCAGGCCACGATTGCATATAATCATGAAAACGGATTGTCGCTGGAGGGTGTTTACTTTAATGTCCACTTTCACACACACACACACACACACACACACACACACACACACACACACACACACACACACACATGTATATATATATATATATTTAATTTATTTGTTTGAACATTATTTTTAATGTTTATTTAATTATTGAATATATATATACCTTTCTCCACTGCATAGCTTAGTGGTAGAATCGCCGACTGATATTAATTCGATTGATTCAATCCTGGTTATTAGTAGTCGGATGTCTAACCGTACTGATGGTCTGTGATACAGCGAAACAGCACTGTCTGCGGGTGACTATATAACTATATATAGTTATTGCAAATCGCCTAATGACACGACATGGTAGAAACCTAGGTCGCGTAATAACTTGTTAACAAATGAAGAATATATATATATATATATATATATATATATATATATATATGTGTGTGTGTGTGTGTGTGTGTGTGTGTGTGCGTGCGTGTGAGAGCGTGTGCCCGCGTGCGTGTGTAATTCCTATTTTCTTCTTAGTATTTTGTTCTACATCTCACCGTTTGCATATTGCTCGTATACTAGATCTGATCAGTTACCCTCTGCACAGATGTTATGCGTAAACCGCCTCAGACGAACATCTAAAGTTTTGATGGAGATGTACAATATTCCCTCCATTTCTCCTCGTTCTGGAAGGCTAACAGAAACAGAATTACGTATAGCGGTAAAGAATCCATCTATAAATTTTGTCGATCAAAAAAAGGTATTGCTTTACCATAAGAATATAAAGTGGTCCGATATGCTCAAGATGTTTGTTTCGGATGGTGATTGTATGTTGGATACGAAGGAAGCGATTTCATTCCAAATGCATTTAGAGTTCTACTAGGCAAAGTGAAGGAAATATAATGCTATGACAATGGTATAACAATGCTTGCCTGTGACCAGCGTTGGAAGGACCGACAAAACTGTTGGCACATTGAAAACCAAATAATATTGGATGTTTCATGGAACGAGTATACAGGTTATATTTTTGGATCGAACTTGCATTTTTTTCCGACAAAACAATGCTAATATTATATTATATTATAGCCTGAAACAATAGATATGAAATGAGCCGGAGTCGAACCTAAACTTATCTTCATGTTTACTGATACAATCGAATAAAATAAAACAATACCTAGAACTATTATGTAGCCGCAAAAATGTATTTTGAAATTTGCGACCAAAACCTCTTAGGAAGATCTTCTCGATACAAATATCAGACCAAGTCAGCTAAAAAAAAAAGATTCTCAAAGTAAAAAAAATTGGAACCGATATCTCGATACAAAGATCATCTCGAAAATTTAATGTAAGCTTAGAAAGGGATTAAAAGTTCGAAAGGATCGTTGCCAACAGGGAAAAAAATGTTCTTTTCAAAGGAAAGTTTAGATAAAAGCCACCTAACTTTCCGGCAAACACGTGGATTAGAAAGCCACATGTCCTTAAGGAAAGGAATGAGATCAGTAGTGAATTTTTTTACAAGTATTGAACTGTCAAAGCGTGGATGATCAAAAGTTGCTGCTTTTGTTTCATCGTCAATAAAATATATATATTCACTCGGAGAAGCGACCAGCAATCAATCACAACCAATCAGAGAGTCATGAACGGGGTCTGACACGCGCATGCATCTCAAGTGAGATAACTGATCCAACATTAGTTTGTCATATTCTCTGCAAGATTCCTCAGTCAAAGTAAAGTTCAGCGGGAAGAAGAAAATGTTAGCAACAGAAAGCTAGTATAGGCGAGGGAAGTGAAGAAAGTAAAGGAGTCACTGACAAAAGAATAAAAGAAAAGAAGAAAAGAAGAAAGGGAGGAAAGAAAGAAGGAATGAATGACTGAAGGAAGGAAGGAACAGCAAGCTATGAGAATAATTAAAAAGTAGATAACATGAGAAATATCTCTGAAAATAGGGAAAGAAATTCTGAGAAATTTATCCTTAAAAGTAGGCAAGTAGAATAGTGTAAAGAGAAAAAAGAAAGGTTACCTTAAAGGAAGAAACAATAGACTAAGGTGAATCATTGCGGAAAGAGGAAGAGATTATTTACCATAGTTCACCCCCATCTACTCTCTGAGGCGAGGTTTGACAAAAGGTCAAGTTTAACGTGGGGACTTGAGCGCAACGCTTGGGTACAATGACTGGATACTAAGTTTGTCTTAGCTAGTCATGCTTCTTAGCCAAAAGGCCGAGAAGAGTGAATTCTTAAATGCCGCTTTGATATGGCACAAGGCCGAAAAGTCCTGGATAACCAGTGAAAATTGAACTCACTACTCAGTTAACTTGCTGGCCATTACACTACGTCGAGGTGCCCTATTGCGAAGAGATAGATAGATAGATAGATAGATAGATAGATAGATAGATAGATAGATAGGGAGACAATAAAAAGAAAGAAGAAACTGTATACATTAAAAGAAAAGAAAGAGGAAGAAAAGGTATTGCCTTAGTGTTCACATACAAAGAAAAGAAAGGAAGTGGATTTAAGAAAAAGTAAAAAACAAAACAGTTATCTTAATTAAATGCACTTGACATTTACAGATAACAGCACAGACAGCCTTCCCGCCTGGTCGTGTATGCTTATATTAGCTCATCCCTAATATTTATTAGTATTTAGTAGTAAACACTTCGGAATCACTCGTTTTCCGAAGTCTCTGATTTATACACAGTTTTCGAGATATTAATGTTGGAATCTGAAACAAAAGAAATCCCCAGCGTTTAATTTATACAACGATACAAAGTGCATGTCACAGCCTACTGCGATGGTCGAGTGTGTCCAGTAAAGTTCAGAGGCACAAGAAAACAAATTTAATTCACACACCGTGGGAGAGTAGTATGAATGAAGGAATTTTATCTCACGTGTAACAAAAACATTTCTTACTGGTCAGCAGTTTGAAGCCACTTCTGTCCCATCATCATCATACGAGTCGAGAGTTTCTTAACCAGTAATGAGTATGCAGCAAAAGTCTTCAAATAAAGATTGATTTTGTGAAGATGTGGTCATTAGAAAAAATCCTTTAAATTTTGTTATGTACGAAGATTGTTTATTGAGACACTGGACAGTAGAATGGTTGATGTCATTAAAAAGATGGAACAAACGAAATACAATTCCCGGATTATATTGTAATCAACGGGCAGTTTATTTCCTGCCAAATTACTTTTTCCCTATACATATTTTATTTTGCATATTTGAATAAAATCATTTTAGCTAGCAGTTTTAGTCAAATGATTTTGCCATTTAAATTACTTAATAAATGTTTATGGATTTCTTTTTGCGTCTATAAAATACTTTTCATATTTTATGCTTTAAAAGAACCTCTTGTGTCAATAAATGATACACTGATCTTCTGTTTTCATTGCTTTCTCATCCTAATAAGTACAGGTATTTTATTTCTGTTAGCATTATATTTAGTCAATACATTTGTTTTAGTTATCCTTGTTTTTTTATTGTCTGCTGACCAATAGATCGACAGTCCTAGCGAAGAAGTTGTCCTCCGAGAGGAAATCGTATCTTAATTCACTTTTTATCATTACAAGGTAAATATGCCTTACTCTAGGACCACGGGAAGCCATTACAGTAGTGCATGGTCTAATTACCCTATTTAAGAAACGCACATCTACCAGTGGAACCTTTCGAAGCCTTGGGCTGTTAAATTTATTTTCTTAACCGAAACGTAAACAAAATAATTTTTAAATAATTAATTTTTTAATCGAATATTTTTTATTATTAAAATAAACGTTATATTTATTGGTTACTCGTATCTGAGTACGCTTCGGATACAAAAAAAAAAAAAAGGAAAAGAAAAAAATGATATATAGGCTTTCGAGAAGTTCTAAACAAGAGGAAGAGACTTTTTTGATGAGAGGGTAATTGAAACATCCTTAGGCTTTACATCATCTATAGCCAAGTAGTCGAAAAGCTCTTTGGATTAGATGTTGGTTTTTCCTATAAAGGTGAACGCTGGTTCGAACTCTGCCGGAGAACACATTTTTTCTCTTGAATGCATATGTCAGGAGAAGTAAATAATACAGTTTACAAATACAGAGTCTCTGCACAAACACTTTTCAAGTAGTAGGAAATAGTGTCAGATAAGAAACACACGCATATATATTTTTATTTATTATTATTATTATTTTTTTTTTTAATCATATCACCCCGAGCAAGGCGGTAACGCCACTGATGTGCAGGGGGCTACATAGGAGTGAAAAGATTGGAAAAGAGAAAACTGGAAACCGCATCCTAAACAGGAAACAAGGGATGAGCCTCTTCACCTGTTCAATAGACATGGGTGGAGTGTGAATTTTGCAGGAAAGATGTATGATAAAGTGAAAAAAGGTTTCGTGTGACGAAATGTCCCTTAGGACTTCATCAGACTAAGCTCGTTTACGTTAATGCGGCTACACATGAGCACTGTTTATTTATTTATTTTTTTTTTCAGTTTGGTCAAAAATGAGTAATGGTAATTTTTTAAAGAATTAAGTCATGTTTGAAGAAGTTCATCAGAATCTTTCTACGAGAAAGTAATTTTTTTAAAAAAGTAATTCTTCTATAATAGTGCGCATTTCTTAAGAACACACACACTCACTCACACACACACACACACACACACACACACACACACACACATATATATATATATATATATATATATATATATATATATGAAATTCAAGATTATGATCGTATTATAATTTCTTCGAATTGAATTCGCTTCATTGGCGATCTTTAATATAAAGAAAAAATTCAAAAAATTGTTTGAGTGTGTGTTTGGGTAAAGAAACCGGAATTAGGCTTGTAAGCAGAAAAGGAAAAAAGAAAGTCTAGCGAATAGGAAGGGAAAGAAAGAAGAAACAGAAGGGAAGAAGAAAGAAACAAGAACGAAGAAAGAAGAGGAGGAAGGGAAAAGGAGGAAATATATATTAGCTCTTCAAATAGATAATTTTAATTACATTGAGCCCTCTGGTTAGATCAGTTTAATATTTAATATTTAACAATTAATATTAATAGACTCTTTTTAGGGATTTTACCATCAAGCCGCTTCCTTATATATATATATATATATATATACACGATGGTTTATATCCAAAATGAAACAATGAAACAATTTAAGAAATGGAGTTTCCAGAGATTCTGTTAAAAATTACATATTCTGTTATGCATAAACTCTTGCAAAGAGACTGTGTTACTGTCTACTATGAAAAGAATCGTACTGGATTTTAACGCAACTGTAAGAAATAAGATAATTCAGCAAGCAAAGATGACAGACAGTTCAAATAATCAATTCTTCACGGCGAGTAAAAAATCAGTGGCAATCAACAAAGTAGTTCAGAATTGCTAATAGTAAGCTAATTTTGGAAGACCTAATCTAGAAAAGCTAACAATATATGCGTTTACTTTAGAAACATGTTAGGAGTTTCTTCTGTCGTACTTTTCGCCTGTGTAACACTTCTAACTTTTTACTTTTTAGTCAACTTTGATCTTTAAAAATTTAAATGCATTAATCGTTATCTTCTGTCTTATTAATGCCTGTTCTTTTCCTGTTCTCGCCTTAATAATAATTTTCTCATATCCTCTCATATTCAATAACCTCTTTCATCTTAGTAGCATTGTTGCCTCTCCTGGGGTGAAATGATTAAGAAAAAAATAAACTTGAAGAAATAACACTGAAAACCGAAAGTGAATCATACAATTTAAAATACATTTTGGCTGAATATGTGAATTGTTTTAAGAGATATTTTTTGAGTGATGTGTTCAGATTTGAGCTTGTGAGTGACACTCCTGAATATTGCCTTTATAGGTCTGGTAAAGGTCTCAACACCTATGGCATGCCAAGTGAATTTTTGTGATAATATGATGATTCGAGGTTCATTTTCGGCAGTCGGTGTTAGTAAACTTTTACAAGATCAATCACAATATGCGCAAGAATGTTCTTCAGGAACGACTTCCTCCTAGCATTGAAGAAGTTATTTCTTAAAAGCAAATAATCTTATTTGCATTAAAGTCACAGGTAAATTTTCTGCAATATGAAAACTTTTCTAGTCATACCTAACGACTGAGTTATTCGAAGTGTTTTAATAATAACTGAAGTCACTCTTGTTGGAATAAGATAAAGAAAAAATTGATAAATTTGAGTATTCTCTGCCGAGACTGAAAATAGATGTAATACTGGTCATGTTGGGAGAACTGTTTTTACCCTGGTACTCTTCCTCTTTTCTGTCAGCCATTATGGCATACCAAAGACAGGAAATCTCTATATCGATAAATGTGGAAGAGTTCAATCATATTAATAAGTCTCTGTCTCTTGAATGCTATCATACAGCTGATAATTATCTGACCTACAAGAATATGAAACAGTTACAGATTATATTGTACAATCGGAAAATATAACCTCAATTAGTAACCGATAGAAATTGGCATCATAATGTTCGAATATTCGTAAGACACATTCAAAATGACCTGTGCACGAAAATCACATATAAGTGAAAACTACTCAAGTGGCTAAGAACCATGTTTCTAATAGTACCTGATTTTTCTTCAAAGAAAGCGGTGCTCAGAAAAACGGTTATAAAAAAAATTCCCAGGGTGGATGAGAGAGGAGTTTTATTTTCTTGCAGAATATAAAATTCCGTTTTCAATGATATAAAAATTGTCTTGGCAACATTTTTCCGGGTTCACCTTATAGTCACTCTAAATCAACTAGATTATATGGTTGGCCATCTTCGTTTACAAGTGAGTGCAAGCAGCTTCAGCCAAAATGGGAACATTATTTGGATTTAATTTTTTTCGTCTTTGTTGCATTTCCTGTTTGAGTTTACTATTTGCTATGAACTGCATGTAAACAGCTTCTTCTTTATTTGTACTTTTGATGAACGCCAAGACAGATGTTTCTTTAAGGGTTAAGGGCATGGGTGGCTGCTCAACCAGGCTATCTGGAATCAATGAATGGATACGAGGAAGTGCGGCGAGTACACGCGCGGAGTTAGTCACTCAAGTACATATTGCAATAACAAAACCCGTTCAACTGAAGCGAAATGACACATGATAAGACCACCAACCTTTCCCTAACCGTAACACCACAAAGGAAAAAGAACGCATATTCTAATTTATTATCAATTTTCCATTACTTACTAGAATAGCCGGCACGTCACTCATTTGCCGATAACCGTAGTGCGTTGCAATTTATTTAACTGTATGTGCTGACAAAAATTGATAAAAGACCGTGAAAAACAAAAGACACCAAGATTCTGAATAGAAGTGAAGAGTAAGGATGACAGTTTAATTGAAAGTCGGATAAATTGGATAAAAATACAAAGTAGTTTATGTACAAATCAGACAAATTTCGACAAGAAAACATGTTGAGAAGCTGATTTCCAAAAGTTTGCCTGATTAGAGCTGCTAGTGGTTTATGGCCAATGCCAGATTTACAATTGTGCTTAGGTGTGCTTAACCACAGAGCCTCATTAGCCAGGGAAGGAGGTTAGCATTTTCTTTTCCAAAAATTTTCAAATACTGCTGAAATGCATCAAAATATATCTCCATCGATTCAGCATCAGCTTTCGAATATATTCTTCTTCTATGTGCCGTGTCTCATCAGGGCGTAGGTGATCATGGCCTTACACATCTCCCTATCCCTTGTCGCTCTTAATACCCCTTCTCCTGTTACCTACTCAATCCCCGATATCATGCGTTGCTTCTCTTGTTTCTCTTCCCCTTTATCCGTTCTGTGAGCATCAGGTTCTCCAAGCTCTCTTTCCTCATTACATGTTCCAAACACTTCACCTGTCTTTTCCTGATGTTAAGTATCAGTTTCTTGTTCGTGTCCATCCTCTCCATTACCTCGGCGTTGCTAACATATTCTGTCCATGGTATCCAAGTGTAATCATCCTTCTGTAGAACCACATTTCGGTTGCTTCAAGTCTTTCCTTAATGTTTGATGATATTTTTCAGCATTCACTGCCATATTGAAGGACAGACATCACATAACAATCCAGTACTCTCTTCTTTGTTTATGTTATGTCTGTTTTTTAACATATTAATAAACTAAAATTTGGTTGATCGACTTAAACATTTTAAAAGCTACTCCATATACGTAACTTGATAGCAAATGAAGAAAACAATTGCAGTTTTTAGCAAGAAAAGCGAGTCATTCAATATCAGAAAAGACACTGAACGATTCAGCATAACATTTTACACAATGTTATATCGTTCAGTGAGCCCGTGCCATAAAAAATGACATCCCATCTAAATTGACTCCAACATATATATTGATGTACCTACTATTGAGTATCTTACATTAAGACTTAAGAAAAGAAAATAATTTAAACCCCTGAGCGTGTGTCAGGAGAGAAATATATATATATATATATATATATATATATATATATATATATATAGAACATGTGAAAAACTACAAACTACTACAAAATTGTACATTCTTTACAATGATGGTAATAAACGTTTTATTAAAATGTTGTTTTGATTATATGAAAACTACACTTTGCCTTTATTTTTTGAAAAAAATTTTCTCCACACGAGGTAAAAAGATATTTAAAAAAAGAGAAAAAGGGAAGAAAATAAGATTAGAAATCAAGGAAAGAAAAAGAAAGAGGAAAAGGAAAAATACAGAAGAAATCGAAAGTGTAGAGGAAAATAAGCGAGAAAATGTAGAAAGGGAAGAGCCAATGAAAACGGCTAAAAGAGAAAAATTTTGAATTTGGGGCGTGTTGTAGGGCGTTAACAACTTAACTATGGACACTTCTTACCAGTATATTAACTGAGAGTTAATCACTCTCGTGGTTTCAGTTCATCTCAGCACAGTCTATCTGTCAGTTACAAGTAAGCAAAGCTTATATTTACTCTGTTCCCTCTGTTCTATTTTTGACTTAATATATGTTGTAATCTTACCACTGTGTTTCGAGTTATCATTTCGTGGTCCCATTACGGGTCCACATCAACTGGCGACGAGGATTTCGAACATCAAGGAATACCCTACGCAATAAACCCAGTTAACTCCATAAGGAAAAATGAGTTCATAAAAAGAATACACCCATCAACTGGCGAACGGGAACTTCGAAAAACCAAAAACCAGTTTTCAGATTCACAGCAACGAACAAAAATTCGAGTTAGTGTACTAACAGCGACTGACCAAGTGATAACCCTTCCCACATTAAATATGTCGACAAACCTCGAAGTACCAAAAAATACCCTATCTAAACCAACCTGCAACTGTTTCTAAAAATAAAAAAATAAAAAATAAAACAACTTCGAACGAATTCAAATCAAAACGCCACATCAGAAAATAATCTACAAGTTCTTTCTAAAATTTTGGCGACGTAAAAAATAAGTGTGGGAAACTTCAATAATTAATTCTACAAGCTCGGAACAACGGTATTACAGAAAAAATGTCTAAGTAGATTTTTGTGGCCTCTCTTCTTTTGTGTACGTTTTACAAAAAACTAACTACAGTTAGTTCGTATTTTTTCTTCTCTGTTTTTTTTTCAAGTAAAAATTGGTCGTTTTAGTCTGAAATAAAAAATGGAAGATTTTCAGAAAGTAATAATTCAATTGATGAAAGCAAAAAAGTGACGAACGACAGCAGAAAACCGAAAAGCGGTTAATTCTACAACGACAACAACAGTAATAACAACAGCAACAACTGTTCATGGAACTTCATAAACAGTAGAAAGATTTCCATGTGCAAGCTCTTGAAAAAAGCTAGGAACGTCAAAGTCAAATAGAAGAGTTACTGTACAAATCATTAAATGGCAAACAAATATCTGAGAACGATACTGCATTTTCCCAGAGCAATATCTGGAGTACCATGGAAACTTCAAATATGTACCCGAAGATGAAAAAAACCTTCGATGCTTTCTACAACCGGTACGAAGATTTAGTCAACGTTGATTGCAAAGAATAGTCAAATTAAAAAAAGTTTGACTATTCCTAAGAAAATTGGGTACCGCAGAACACAGTAGGTTCGTTGACTTTATCCTCCCCAAAAGGACAACGGACTTAGATTTCTCAGAAACAGTTAAGTTACTGTGTTAACTATATGGGCTTAACACGTCACTCTTCCATAAGAGATGTAAGTGCCTAATTCTATTCAAGGAGGATCAGCAGAACTGTCTGACATTTGCAGCTACAGTAAATAAAAACTGTAATGACTTTAAATTGGCAAAATTATCTGCTGACGACTTCAAATGTCTGATTTTTGCCCAGGATTTAGTCTCAGCTGGAGACACTCAGCTGGAGACACATTAGACGCTGTGTGCTGACAAAATTAGAGAATTAGCCGGATCTAACCCTCCAAAAATTGGCAGATGACTGCCAGAAGGTCGTATCCGTAAAATGTGACTCTAGAAATATCGAGAAGTCGGGAGTCGCTCATATAAAAAAAAATTAAGAGCAGACCAAAACACTAATCCCCGGAAAAAGAGTAAAGTAAATCTATGCGACCAAAATATCGTGACTACGAATAGACAAGAAAATTCACCACCAGGTCCGTGTTATATTTGCGGAAACCTACACTGGATGAGGTTTTGCCCGTCCAAAAGAAGAAAACCTGTTAAAATTGTGGTAAAACTGGCCATGTAACATCATGCTGCTGGTATCTTAAAAAAATTTAGAAGACCAAAAAATAAAATTAGACAGACGCAGTCAAGCGATAGAGAAGATGGAAATTTGCGTAAATACGTAATTGTGCAAATATTTAACAAAACGATAAAATTCCAGCTCGACTCTGGGTCTGACCTTACGATTATTAACTTGCATACCTGAAGGCGACTGAAAAAGCCAACTTTAACAGGAGACACAATTAATATTTTAGATGAAGTATTTTTCGCTGTAACATTAAATGGAATAACGAAAAAATTAAAAGCTTACGTTATGAAAAATACAGAAAACTTATTTGGAACAGATTGGATTGAGAAGTTCAATTTTTGGGACTGTCCAATAAGCATGTTTTGTCGTAAAATAGAAAGTACAACCTCCAACATCGAGGAACTGAAACAGGAACTCAAGCAAAATTCTCTAATGTGTTTTCAGGCGGGTTAGGAAAATGTACAAAAATAAAAGCACAATTCCAGTTAAAAAGAACGCTCAACCCGTGTTTAAAAAAAAAAAGGAAAGTTCCGTTTGGTGAACCAAATCAATGAAAAGTTAGACAGATTGGAAAATACAGGTATCCTGTCTAAAATAGATTTCAGTGAATGGGCTGCACCAACAGTATACGTAAAGACAAAATCAAGCCAAATCAGAGTATGTGTTGATTTCTCAACGGGATTAAATGCCGCACTAAAAGACCACCACTATCCCCGAAGAGATATTTAATAAATTAAATGATGGCAAATTTTTTCTAAAATTGACTCATCGGATGCATATTTACAGATCCAGGTTGAGGAGAACTGTTCCAAAGTTCTTTGTATAAATACACATAGAGGTTTGTATAAATTTAATAGACTGGCTTTTGGAGTCAAGGTCGCGCCTGCTATCTTTCAGCAGGTTATGGATACCATGCTGGGCGACCTTGATTTCGAAACTGCCTATATTGATGATATTCTAATTACTAGTAAATCGGTGAATGACTATTGGGAGCACGTATTAAGCGTATTTGACAAAATTCAAGAATACGGTTTCAAAGTCAAGGAGGCTAAATGTGATATTTATTTGACGCAAATAAAATATTTAGGGCATATCATTAACAAAGACGGTCGACGACCGGGTCTAGACAGGGCTACGGTGATCAAGAACACGCCGACCCCGGATAACGTGCAAGCACTACAAAGCTTCCTAGGCTTAGCAAAATTTTACCAGGTGTTCATTAAAAAACATGCACAACTTGCGAGCTCCCTTAAACGAACTACTAACGAAAGACAAAACCTGGGAATGGACACCGTAATGCCAATCTGCATTCAAAAAATAAAGAACACACTCACTTCAGACCTTTCTCTCACTCACTATGACCCAAAGTTGGACATCATAGTCGCAAGCGATGCCAGCTCTTATGGCATCGGCGCCTGCATTTTACACAAACTTCCGGATGGAACGAGGAAAATCTCATGCGTTGTTACGTCTACTAACCAAACATGGACAGAGATATAGCTGACATGATTGAGGCAAGCAAAGGGTGTACGTTTGCAGCTAAAGCTCCACCAGCTATGTACAAACCGTGGCCGAAGACTGACCAGCCGTAGCAGAGGATTCACGTCTGATGAATTTAAACAGTTCTGTGAAACGTTCCAGGTGAAACACATTACGACCCCGCCATATCAACCTAGGTCCAACAGACAGGCGGAGCGATTCGTGGACACCTTAAAACGAGCACTTAAAAAGCGCAGGCACACCGACTGATAACGGCGCTGCAACAGTTTCTGCAGGTGTATAGAATTACACCAAACCATTATATGCCAAGGGGACTTTCACCTGTAGAAACGATGTTCACAAGAAGGATAAGATCAGTATTTGATAAGCTCATTCCAAAACAGGCAAAATTTAAAAAAAACGGTCACCTTCCCCAGAAACGTGACGTTTTGGGAAGTAGGCACAGTAAATCAAAGAGCGGGAGATCTCGTATATATAATTTAAGGCCCCAATAATACACACAAGCGCCATCAGAACCAATTGAGGAAATGTCGGGCAACCGATATTAATGAATCACCACCGACCAATGAAGAGCCGATAGGCACCATCTTCGAGAGTTTCGATCTCGAGGCACACCAAGCTTCACCCGAAATAAAGCGATCTGGAAAAAAAGGAAATTTGTGGGTCCTTTGATCGTCGATTCAAAACGGAAGAAATATAAAATAGCTTTTCGGGGAAAGCTCTTGAAGAGGGTGTTGTGGGGCGTTACCCACTTAACTATGGACTCTTCCTACAAGTATATTAACTGAGAGTTAATCACTCTCGTGGCTTCAGTTCAGCTCAGCACAGTCTATCTGTCAGTCACTAGTAAGCCAAGCTTATATTTACTCTGTTCCCTTGTCTCTATTTTTAACTTAATATATGTTGTAACCTTACCATCGTGTTTCGAGTTATCATTTCGTGGTCCATATCAGGGCGAAAATGAACTTCAGACAGATATTGTCAATGTTGCTGTTCAAATCTATTTAAAAGATATGATGAAATCCTATACACAAACAGAAATATTGTTCATAAAACGTAAAATAATGGATGTTTAAAAAACAATACGAAGATGTAAATTCATTAGGTCTAATATTATAAATATGGATAAAAATATAATAAATTAAAATAAAATAAAATAAACATAAAATAAAAAAATAATCAATAAAATAATAATAATAGTATCTAACAAAATATTAAAAATAAACTAAAACTAAAAATAATTAAAATAAAAAAATATATACAATAAGCTAAACATACTAACCATGTATGTTTAACCATACATGGCTAAACATACTAACCATGATTATTGAGTGCAATAAAAATATTTAAGACAATAAATAGATCACAAATTATCATCGAAAATAAAGGTAAAATAACATGAGAAGAAAGATTATATATTTGGAAATTATCAAGATAGTAAGGGTCATACTATAAAATGTTTAAAATTGATATAGTTTCATATCTTAGATTTAATAATACTATCGGGATTGTAAGGTTAATCCATTAATATGTTTACAATTTACTGTAGTTTTATGCCTTTGGTTTAATAATATATCACTTTTCATGTACTTTATAATTTCCATTTCCTCTTGCAGACAGAGACACCGATCTAGAGATTCTAGATTGTATATATATACTGTTGTGAATATATATATAATTTCGCAACAGTACTTATTATAATAGAGAATATATCTATATTCTTCACTACTTGACAACATAATTATTGCAAAAAATAATAAGGCACTGTTAAAGAGCAAATACGCGGCAAGAGCATTCAAAACTGGTAGTAACGTTTAATAAGGGATAGTAAATAGCAAATGAACTGAGCCGATGGTTCCTCGCTATAGTCTCTCTAATGAGCTGAGTCGATGGTGCCTCGCTCTAGCCTCTTTCCATCCATGAGCATGACAGGAAGGATATATATATATATATATATATATATATATATATATTATCACTATACTTATCACTATACTTATCACTATACTTGTTTCAAAAAACTCTCCGCGTATATATGCAGAAGGAAAAATGGTTGTAAAAAAAAAGAGCTAAGCACAGTAACATCAGCCAAAGTGACCGAGCTAGTACGTAACCCAAAGAAAAACACCGAGACGAGTAATCAATAACAAAAAAGCGCTCAATACGTAAGCAGAGCAGAATAAATAAATTAACCTAGTGAGCCAACAACCCTACCAAGGTTTCACGGAAGGGTGGCCAACCTTCCTTGACGATCCGTTTTGGTGAAAACTTGGTAGGTTTGTTGGCTCTCTAGGTTAATTTACTTACTTATATATATATATATATATATATATATATATATATAATAGACAGAATTAAAAATATTGTTTCATTGGTGAAAATCTCAAGTCTTCAATAATAAATGCAATCCACCATGTGTGATGTTTTTCTGTTGACTAGCGCGAGCAGCGATATCATTTGATGGTAGCGGGATGGAGAGTGTAAGGGAGAATATGCGTGCCTGTGAATACGTGCGCATGTGAACGCTTTCAGTTATGTGTAACATTTTTCGATCGGTTTTGTGGAACAAATGTGTGTGTATGGGCTTCTCTCCTGTGTCTTACTATCTCTCCCTCTCCCTATTTATGCGTATGTGTGTGTTCTGTATTGTATGTGTGTGCATGTTCGCGCAGCGTTTCTATAGGCGCATGGATTTGAGATCTACACAAATTCGTTATATTTGAAAAATTCAAGTTGATCACCCCGGTTACAATAACGTAAACCTTATTGTTGGAAAGTTGTGCATACCTTCTATCAGTGGGTGAAAACACGCTGATCACGTGATGTGAATCGAACAGGACTTCCGCTTAGATGAGCTATGAATTCCAACGATATCAGAAAAAAAAGACGTGAGCGTTGCCCTTAAATATATTCAGTGTATATATATATATATATATATATATATATGTGTGTGTGTGTGTGTGTGTGTGTGTGTGTGTGTGTGTGTGTGTGTATTAACGCATGAATAAAACACAAACAAATCTGTTACTTTCAAAACATTCTGAAGAATTGCATGAAGATCTCCCTTGGATTCACCTCGGAAAAGGCTAAATAAATTAATTACTTTCGAGCCATTCCGATAATAAGAGATAAAAACTGAGAAAAATTGGGAAAAAAACTGGGAAAACTAAGAATTGCAAAAATAGTTATTAACGACATTTTTGAAAGTCACTCTTTTTCTTTTTTCTCTCATGAGAAAAGCCAACTTAGGAAAAAGTAATAATTTTCATGATTTATTAAAACAAACACAAATGTACATACATATTTTCACGCTTTCGTTTTTAGACCTGATGAAGCCTTGAATGGTTAAATGCATTATTTATTTTCTACCAAATCTCTTTTCATGATACATTTTCACTTATCAAATTTGAAACTTTGTCAGGATTTCAATATTCTATTTTTATAACACACACACACACACACACACACACACACACACACACACACACACACACACACACACACACACACACACACACACACACACATATATATATTTATAAGCACACATTCACACAAATATATATATAGAGAGATAGACAGACATGCACACACATAAACATTTGTGTGTGTATGTGTGTGTGTGCGTGTGTGCGTGTTTATTTGTGTATGCTAAAATTGCGTATTTAGTTAGTTTATAATTTGTGAGTACAAGCAAAACAGGTGTGTGGCGTCAGCGCTACTAAGATCCTTTTTATCTGTGTCAGCATTTGTGCTTGTGATCGTAAGGGTGCATCTATTCCATATAACCCGATTAGACGTTAAACACCAAGTCTCTCTCTTTCTTGCTTTTGCTCCAGCTTTTTAATCCTAAAAATGAATAAATGATACGAAAGTGGTGTAAGTTAAAAGTAAAAAGAACAAAAAGATATAGTCAATCATTTAAAGGCGAACACGTCATTTAGCTTTGCATATTCGAAACAAATTCAACAGCAGATGCAGAAGATTCAGTTTCATTACTTGGCAACCAGAAACGTTTGTCAGTAACACTTAGTACAAGTAGCACCCAGAAATCTTTTTTAGCAATTCCGAATACCAGGACCCTTAGAACCTTCGTCTGTAAATTCAGTTACCAGTGCTACCCAGAAACTTATCAGTAATTCCAAGTACCAGTAGATGAACATTAGTTTCCTTTGCCAAATGTACAGAAGCGAATATTTCTCTTCTACTGATTGAATTGTCAAGATGTAGGTTTAGGGGTCACATTGAATAAATTTCATACTGGATAGAAAAAGGCCCTTTGGAGGGAATGGACCTTTCACAACTTCAAAGGGAAACTACAAAAAGCAAACTCGCCCTTGCCCAATATCTTTATTCTTCTCTACTAAAATAAATGAAAAAACTACCCTCGTGAATGGCTAGTATATTCTCGAAAAAAAGAAAAAGTCTACAGTTTGTTGTTTAAACTTCTCAAAATTCTCTCAGAATGTTTCTTCAACTACCGCTCTCGCTTCTTCAGGATTTGATAACTGGTACCAACCTCAAATTATAAAACCCATGAAAATTCAAAAAGTCATATGGACTCTATGTTGACCTACTTAACAAGAAATCATGACCAGACGTTTACTATAAAACTTGATGAGCAAATCAAAGCAGAAAAGGAAATACTGAAGGCATATATATGTTAGTGATTTGACTGTTGGCAGAACGTGAATTGGTTTTAAAGAAGTTAAAAAATCACCGGCTCTCCAAACAATGGAAACTTTCTTGGTTTGCCAAATTTGATCCCATCTTACCTGCCTACAAAAACCAGAATATAAATAAAGAATCTGGACATCTCACATATGCATGACGAATGTCCAGACAACATGTGAAAAATTACCCAGTTAATGGCTAAAAAGTTCTTGAAGAAATAGTGAAAGATATAAAAAAGCAGGGTAGTTCAGTACATTAGTCGATTCAAAACCTAATGTTTTTAATGTTGATCAACTCACTGTAATTGTTAGATATGTTTCTCCCCTTGATGGAATACTAGCTGAACAATTTTTGGCATTTATTGAACTGAAGAATCCCACAGGACAAGGAATAGCTGAACTGATCTTGATCAAAGAACTTGAAACTGATTTTAGTAAATGCAGGCGTCAACTATATGACAATGCAGCTAACATGACTAGAAAATATATTGGTGCTCAACAGAAAATTCTAGAAAACAATAAGTTGTCAAAATGTAGTCCCTGTACTAGACAATCCCTAAATCTGGTTAGAATTCTTGCCTAAATGAAGTGAATTGTTTTGGCGTGGTCAATAAAATTTATTGTTTTCTCCGTCTGTATAAGACGGTGGGCAATGCTGAAAAACATTTTGAAACTAGAATATGTACAGCAATCTTTCACTGACACAAAATTGGAGACACTTTCCAGAGCTACGACAGCTATCAGTGAAAGCTATACACATATTGTTGAATCACTCAGTAACATCCATGATGAAGACAATGAAAAGAGTGATACGAGACAACACGCTTAAAATCTTTTGCAGAAAATGGAAGAATTTGGCATGCTTGATCTATAGACAGGTTTGCTTAAACACAACATGTGTAACGCCCTTCAAAGTGCACAGATTTCGTTGGCCACATGTGCAAAACTATACAGTTTACTTCTGAAATTTGATTCCAGGACACAGGATAGTTTAGATGAGATTGAGGAGCAAGCAAAAATTACTCTTCCTGATCGAGAGTAAAAAAAGCCTTCAAAGAAGGCATAGAGTGCGAAAACGACAACACATTGACGGCAGTGCAACTGAAGCCTTGGATGAAATTTCTCCAGGTGATAAGTTCAGGATACATTGATTTTTTATTTTTGCTCTTCACTTAAATTTGGAGAGAATAGATACTGTGTACCGGTTAGGGTTGCTGATGATTTTTTTAACTGATCTGCAAGCAACGGGGTAATAAATTCTTCATGACGTCAAGAGACAAGAACAATAATATCCAAAGGATGTTGATCTCAATTATGTTGATGAACTTTTGACTTTCCACTTGCTTGTCAAACAGGTTAATGCAGAAAAAGAAAGTTTCATCCTCCAAGACATGTACCAGATAATCAAACATTAAAATATTCAGGCTTCTTTGCAAATGTGCAGACAACTTTTAGATTGTTCCTGTGTTTCATGGAAACTGTTTTGGAGAAAGATTCTTTTCCTGGTGAAAAAAGATCAAAAGTGACCTTTGTTCAACAATATCACAACAGCGGTTGTCTTGTCTGAGTAGTCTATCTACAGAGAATAATAAACTGCAACAATACGTAACAACACGTGAGAATTACAATCTACTAAAAACTGTACATTTTGTTTCAACATTGAAAGAACAATGTCTCATCAGGTAGTTCTCACATGTTCTAAAGAAAATATTCATTGCTCTATTTTTATATTGACCACTGTTTTCAATTAATATTTTGAACGTTGCAATTTATTTTCTTCGCTCTTATTCATTTGGACACACACACACACACACACACACACACACACACACACACACACACACACACACATATATATATATATATTATTTTATAAAGATTTCATAAAAAAGGCTAACAAGGTACTGCGGTTAAGTGTTTTATTAAATTTTTCATATATTCTTATGATTTTCTTTTTTCCGGGACGTAAATTATGTAGAAACTGGCCAAATTATTTGTATGTCCGCGTGCTCTCCGCTATATGTTTATCCATTATCAATGATTTATTTTATTTTTACTTTTAACTGAATGTATGAATTGTTTCATAAAATCTATCTAGAGTTATAAGAATGTTTTATTTTCCAAACATAGTTAGCACATTGTGGCCGTGTTCTTGTCGACTTCTTCTTTTTTATTAATAGTGCGTCCATTATTTTTAGCAATTTTTAAAAATGTGGATGAAGCTATTATACTTGTATTACCAACGAGTATGGAATTTGTGAGGGTCTCCTTGTGTGTATTTAAATGTAACCTAATCGAGTTATGGTCAATGAGATATAAGCTGAGTCTTTTTGTTAGGCATTTTGTATACCCAATATAATTATTTACTAATTTGGATTTATGGAGAACACAATTCTTTATTGGAAATGTGATTGCGTAAATAATATTGGTTTTCTGCCATTTGCATCTTGATAATGAGATAAGCAGTTTTAATTTTCTTTTGTAGTAGATATTTAATGAACATTTTTTGTTATTGCCTAGGTAGATGACTGTTTTTTTTCTTTTCTGTTCTTTCTCTTTTCTCTTTTGTTGGTTTTTGCTTGTTTGTTGGTTTTTGCTTGTTTGTTGTTTTACATTTCCAGTTTTTTTTCCGTTTGACAGTGCTGGTAGAGTTGTATTTAAAAGCTTTACCAATATCCAACCATGTTTTAATGTATAATATAAACATATTATGTCTATTTTTATGATAATCATTTCTAATTCTTTAACCAGTTTCTTGATGTTAAGATAAAATTCATCAAGGAAAGCACCGTAATTTGTTCATATGCAAGTACTTTCAATCTCCTCCGAGATCATCCTCAAGGATGAATTACGAAAACAAAACAATTCTAACTGTGATCGTTGTGACGTTGATATTAAATAAACCTTCGTGAACGTGCTGTTATAACTATTTTAAAACTTAAATTTAGGACTTGAAATGTTTTTACTATTTAATTCCTTAAATTATGTGAACTCACTATATATATATATATATATATATATATATATATATATATATATATAAGAAATTAAATTAAAACAACAGTAATTTTATATTATGAGCATCAGTCAGTTAAGTGCCATACGTGACACAAACTTTGGGCGATCATGTCTCGAAAGAGACATTACTGACTGGGCAGAAGATTATCCCGCAGTAGGTTGCCATTGCTTTCTGCGGTAGACTGATTGCCAGTCAAAGCTATAGAACCCAATCTGTCCTATTATTTAATCCATAACTGGAAGAAAGAGACCGATTAATACCTTTCTCAAGGGTATTTGTGTGTAAGTGAACGCGAAGAATTCAACTAGAATTCGAACTCGGCTCCCCATTTGTCGTTCCGAGTTGGTATCCACTGCACCACAACAAGCTGCTGAAAAATTATCGGCTCGAATGATTTCCAAAATTCTGATGAAATGAGTAGGCATCTATTTTTAAAATCGTTCTTGTTTGGGACATTTTACCAATAGATTTTTATGCTATATAAAATTAAAGCCTATTTTATGTCCTGTTAAATGATGTAATACATTATGTTGTATAACATATGTCACATTTGTATAAATATTTCATATGCTAAATATAGCATTATATGATCGCATGAACGTATGATTTTATGTATATTTTCAAGAGCAATATGAAGGTAGCTCTGATGTAATGCTTTCTAGTTGTATTATTGCACGACATAAAAAGCAGATCATAGCAATAGAGGCTGAACTTTTCCAACACAGCCTATAACTGCTTTTATTGTTGCCTTATTAAAGATAACAACCGTATCAAATGGTGGCTGACCTGAAAGAGCATACAAAGCAGATGCATGTTCTAAATTTCTTTATGCGGAAAAATAGCGCACTTTTACATTCATCTATCATTGCTGAACGTTTACGGATACTAAATAGTGAATGTCGATGGTAATACGTTTCAGCAGTTTTCTTCATAAAAAAAAACTCTTTCAAAATTATAACAGACTTTTCTTAAACTTTACTTCAGGAAGATTTGCTTATTTGCAGTAGATACCTCTTGAAAATTAGCGGACACGAAAAAATGTCCCATACTTAATACAAATAGTTTTATCGTCAAAATCTTTATGTTATTATCAAAAGGAAAGACGAAAAGATATTTGATTACTAAATTATATTTTCTTATGTTTTTTAGAAAGTTCGAAATTTTGGTTAAAAATAATAGTTTTTCTTCCATTAGCGAAGGACCAACTTAAGATAAAACTTGTTTTTATGATAGCAACCGTGATTGGTTGTTATCATAAAAACCTAAGAGACTAGTCACATCCTGCGTTAAAGACAAAAACGTCGAGTTGCTACGCTGACCGAATAAAACTCTACTATTCAGCACCATGAAGGCGGCAAATGACTAAAAATAGTCCGAAAGTAAACCCCTGTTCTGATTTCTCGATTTCTAGTTACCTTCCTCTCTTTAAGCGTGTTACAAAATCGGCATCTAAGACTCACCCTTTTACCGTTGAAATGCAACCGCCATTTCTATTCTAACAAATTCTTTTCTCGCACTTCCCGTCTGTGGAACTCCCTTCAGATTATTTAATTCCCTGACAATTACAGTCTCCAAAAATCTAAATGCAACGTCAATCGTCATTTTCTATCTTTTTGAATCCCGTTCATCTTTTATCCTTTCCTCAATATTCCCTGTACCCAGTTTTTTTTTTCTCACTGTAATCCCCTGAGTAATAGTAGTAGTCCAGGATTGTTTGAAGAGAAATAAATAAATATGATAGAATTCTGGAAAAAGTCCCATTGAAAGCGTAAAGAATCTAATTACTATGTAGATGCAATGTAAGTTTGATCGGAAACAACTTATTTCAGTTCCATATTATTTGCTTCAACGGTCGGAGAGTGTTCAACCAAAAAAAGTTTTAATAAAAAAACATTAAGATTATGGAAATTCAATTATGAATTTATGATTATGGAAAGATGAGCCAGAAATTGATAAATATTTATAAAAGTTATAATATTCATAATATCGCTACATTGCTGCCTTAAAATACAAAAGCTTGCTGAAGTTTTACAATTTCTTTTCCCGGTTGTCACAATAGAATGGTTATGGCACAGGTCTAACAAACCTGGCATAAGCGATGGGTTTTTCATAAAGCCCTTCCAAATGCTATGATTTTCTGATGAATTCAGTTTGCTGTAAATTAAACAAATCCATCACAACAAATTCATCACCTCCAATTTATCAACGAAGACGATTCGGGCGACCATCTTTTCAGCCTCCAAGAGATCAGCAGCCTGTTGTACTAATCAGCTCACTAACTCGCATTTTTATGATTGAATTTCATTGTTTGGCGAGACGATTAAAACGTAATAAGAATTATTTTCCATGAAAGGCACGCTGTTTCGTCACAGATTCACTATTACTTGATTTGTGGGTATAAAACTTTGAACAAACAATGACATTGAATTAGCCAAGCTTGAAATTAATTTTGCGAAACAGTTCAATTACACTCCTCCTACAAAATGCATATATTTTCCTTTCTCTTCCCATCTTAAAGAGTGAAGAGAGAAAGAGAGAGAGAGGGAGGGAGGGAGGAAGGAAGGAAGAGAGCGAGAGGGAGAGGAGGGGGAGAGAGTAGGGAGAGAAAGAGGGGGAAGGAAGAGAGATGGGTTAATCCCATAGTGTAGACCTAGACAAAATCGATCAAACTTTAATAAAATCCATAATGTTTTCCAAAATAAAGATATTTTTCAACATTTCAACGCCGGCAAAAAAAGATTCACTGTAGTGTAGTTTACCATTCTTTTCTCGCGAGCCATTAAAAATTACCTAGATTCTTAATTAATCGTGGTTCTCTGCCAAAATCGGTCCAAAACAACAAGGTCTCTACTTGATTCAATATTTGTGAAACTGGCTGAACTTTAACTCGAGATGATCAAAAACATCAGAACGATTAATAAAATCATACTATTATAATGGATACATCATATTCAAATGAAAATAGCGCGTTCATAATTCATAAGTACTTGATGAGAAAAACCTTTACTTTTAATAACAGCTTGACATCTTTTGCTACATGAGCGAATTAATATCTTGCATTCGTTAACGGATATTTTCTCCCATTTTCCTTTCTTTGATGTTTGTTGGATTCTTTTCCTTAGCTCTTTCATTTAGTAACTGATGTATGCAAAATAACAGTATGATTTTGTCAATCGTTCTGATGTTTTTGATCATCTTTTTTTTTTAATGTTATATAATTATTCTTATAACTTTATCAAAATCAGTTTATTGAGATTTACATTTTGGAATTATATAATTTACTTTTATATCCTTATTTTTCCTTTATAAAATGTTCTTTGAAGCTTTAAAAGAAACAGTTATTTCACATTTAGACTTTTTCTTAATATCGTTCTGATCTTTATGCTCGTTACTATATATATATATTTTTTTTTTAATCGTGTCACCCCAAGCAAGGCATTCCACTGCCACTATAGCGCAGGGGGTTACATAGAGGGATTGGGTATAGGAAATGTCAGAAGGAGGGTGATAGACGACTTAGGATGTACATAGGAAGAGAGTTGGAGAGAGTGGGTGTGAGTTAGTGTGTTAGGAGGTGTCTATTGACCTTACATTTAAACTCCTGGAGGTTGTAGCCGTCGGGGAAGCAAGCATGCGGTAGGGAATTCCACAGGCGGGAAGTGCGAGAAAAGCTGTTGGAGTAGAAATTGCGGTTACATTTCATCGGTTTTACTGTAAAAGGGTGGGACCTAGTTGCCAATCTAGTATCTCGTGCAAATTCACATCTGGGGGGCACCAGTGATTTAAGTTCGTCAGAGCAGAAGCCATGAAAGTATTTATAGAAGAGGCACAGGGAAGCCACGTCACGCCAGTGAGAGAGATACTGCAGGCGGTCAGCCAAGTCGGTATCAATCACATTACAGATTCTTCGCTGTATTTTGTGAAGAACTCAGAGGAGAATAGAAGGGGCACCTGACCAGATGTGGCAGCAGTACTCAATACACGGGCGGATGGTAGATTTATATAATTGCAGGATAGATTCAGGCGGAAAGAATTTTCGGGCCATGCACAGAGAGCCGACTTTCATAGCTGCGGATTTAGCAATGGATTCGACGTAGTCATTCCACTTGAGGTCCGCTGAGAGTGTCAGGCCAAGCAGGCGTAGTGATTTACTCTCTGGGAGGCAAGCCTGTTCCATGCTAATGGGAGGAAGTGTGGTTGTCTGTGGTGGTTAATTGACAGCAGCTTCGTTTTGGAAGAATTAAATTTAACGAGCCATTTCTTACCCCAATCCACCACGGATTGGAGGTCCTTCTCAAGCTCGGCAGCGAGGGTCACCTTGTCACCTACACCAGATTTTTGATCGAGGCGAGTGTAAACTGTGGCATCATCGGCGTACATGCCTACTTGTGATCTTATGGTATCGGGGAGATCATTGATTAGAAAGAGCGTAGGACCTAGGATAGAGCCTTGGGGTACACCCGCGTTTTTAGGGTAGTTCTTGGAGGCATGTCCGTTTAATACCAACTTCAGTGTGCGGTTAGAGAGGAATGTCCGGATTAAGTCCAACAAAAGTCCAGTTATGCCATAGCTTCGCAGTTTCCGTAGAAGGCCGGCATGCCATAATCTGTCGAATGCTTTAGAGATATCCAAGGCGACGGTTCGGGCTTCACCATTCTTGTCGAGAGCCTGGTATATATACTCGGTCATGGTCGTTAGCATGTCAGCAGTGAACCTGGTGAAGCGGAAGCCATACTGTTTGTCCGAGAGGAGTCCGTGGGCTGTGAGCTGCTGAACGACCTCGGCATTGATAATGGCTTCGAACACTTTGCCGAAGATCGGAAGAAGGCTGATGGGGCGGTAATTTGCGGGGTCCGATGGTTCACCAGTGTTCTTGAATATTGGAACCACAGAAGAAGACTTCCAACAGGCAGGAAAGCAGGAGGAAGATAGGCAGAGGCTGTAGAGCTTAGAAAGGATAGAGGAGAGTTCAGGGGCACAATTCTTCAAAACTATTACTGGGATTCCATCCCCACCACTCGCTTTGTGAGGGTCCAGTTTTGAGATTATGCTAGAAATCAGCGAGGGCGTAATGTGGACGTCATTCAATTGGGCCTCAGTTCTAGATGGGAAATCGGGTGTAAGGATTCCAGACGAATCCAGAGTCGAATTGGTCGAGAATCTATGGGCAAAGCATTCAGCCTTGTCTGCTGAGGCGGTGATGACCTCAAACTCGTTTATTAGTGGGGGTATTGAGGACTTACTCTTGCTAAGCACGCGTTTGCAGAGGCGCCAGTAGTCTTTGGTACCGAACTTGGAGGATGCTATGCGCTGCTTCATCCTGGCAGTAAACAGCATCTTAGCTTCGTTAAGTGTCTTTTTACACTTATTACGAGCTGAGGCGAAAAGGCGTCTGTTTTGGTCCGACACGTGGCTACGATAAAACCGGAAGAAGTGATTCCGGTGGGCAATGGCGGCCGAGCAAGCGGGCGTGAACCAGGGAGACAAATGGGATTTAAGATGAAATTTCCTGGCAGGGATGAATGCATCGATGCCAGCCTTAACCCAGGATGAGACCTCTGATGCACATTCTTCGATGGGAAGACTAAAAATGTTTGTATGTGTGTGTTTGTGTTGGCCAACTGAATAAGAAAGTGGGAAAAATTCTGTGTAAAGCGTTTCGTTCTGTAGAAGTACTTCATCTCTCTCAAGAAACCCTTCTAGAAGACAAAACACGTTACATAGTATTTTTTTCTACTTTAATATTCAGTTGCCTCAGATTGTTCTGATATATAGATATTTATATACCATAGTCTCTCTCTCTCTCTCTCTCACTCACACACACACACACACACACACACACACACATATATATATATATATATATATATATATATATATATATTCTTCATTTGTAAACGAGTTATTACGCGACCTAATTTTGTACCATGTGGTGTCTTCAGACAATTTGCAATAACTGATTTTACCGTTGTTTTAAGAACGCTCACGTAACGGAGATTTTTTTTTAAACGCTCACGTAACGGGGAAGTTTTGAACGCGAAATTTTTAAAATTAGAAGAAATTATAACGTTTTCATCCATGGTTGTATGAACCTAAGAGGTATGATTACACTTAGACATAATTTCTGTTCTTTCAATCAGTAATTTATTTTTGTTTGGGAATAACATAATAGCTATATATATAAGTTAAATATATATATATAAATTGAATATATATATATATATATATATATATATATATATATATATATATAAGTTGAATATATGGATCAGAATTCGACAAGATGATAGAATTAAGAAAAACAAAAACAAATAATATTTCAATTTAACATGTTTCACTTTTATTACTTTTCTTGAGAAACAAAAAAAACAGTATGTGTGATATGTTGTGATTAGGGGTTAGTTGTTATTCATCAGATTTGTATCATGTTAAATAAAGCAATAGATAACTTTTTTTTTAAATGTATGCACGTGGAATATTTTGGATGGTAAAGTGTATAATAGTGTATGTGTATGTTTGTATGGAAACGCTTGTCTGTTTCGGTAAATGTTGGGCAGTAACGTTAGTTATTGTATGTGTATATGTGTGTGTACTTATTAATACACGTATCATGTATTAAAGCAATGGACAATTTTTAAATATATGTTAGGAATATCTGTGACGGTAAAGTGTGTGATAGCGCATGTGTGTGTTCATGTAGAGACACTTGTCTGTCTAGGTGTATGTTGGACTTTAATGTTAGGTAATATAAATGTATGTTAGTATGTGTGTGAGGGTAAGTCTGTAGAAGACATTTTCGATTAAATCGTTGAAAATGTAGCGATATATATATATATATATATATATATAGTGTATCGAGGCAGCAGATAATTGTCTAAACATATATTGTAAAATATAAGAGACAATGGATGTTTATTAAGTTTAATCTTGAGCCGTTCTAAACATTGTATTTTGGCTTTAATTTCAGGTGAAAATAAAGATAAAAAGTCTCCAAAATTTGGGTATTTTTTTTATTATGTTGGTTCTAAGCTTTCGGCTCACATGAGCCATGTTCAGAGAGGTTACAGGGACGTTAACATAAAAACATTCACATGATTTTATCTTGTGTTGACATAAAACATTTACTAAGCAACGATAGCATTTGCAAAATACCAAACGCAGTTCGTAAATTTGTAATGCGGTTCTATGACGTCACACCGCGTGAGAGCTCGAAATGTTAACAGAACCATATATTTAGATACAATCTAATGTGTTATGACCAGATTTAAACGTGATTTTATTAAGTGTGGGTTGTTTGATTTAGTCTAGATGGCCTCCAATATCTAAAGGTTCATTTTACTGTGTGTATGAGTGACTATTATTGTATTGTTGACTAAAATCTCTCTGATATTGCATACATGGCTATGTTTTTCTAAGAAATGATGTTTAATTGAACTCTGATCAGAAAGGTGACAGGTATATCTACGGGAGAGCGTGGTTGTAGTAAAACCAATATATGTTGTGTGCTTATTATTAGTACCAGAGATACAATCTCTGAACGGACAAGTAAATTGATACACTACATTGGTTTTCTGTATAGGATTTAGTTGTGTGATTGTTGGGTTATTAGAGACTATGAAGTCAATTGTTTTTTGTTTTTTTTTTTAATCGTATCACCCCGAGCAAGGCGGTAACGCCACTGATGTACAGGGGGCTACGTAATAGTGAAAAGATTGGAAAAGAGAACGCCGGAAACCACATCCTAAACAGGGAACAAGGGATGAGCCTCTTAACCTGTTCAATAGACGTGGGTGGAGTGTTAACCGGGCGATAGATAGATCTATCTACTCCAATTGAAAAAGTGAGAAGATTGGAAAAGAGAAAGCCGGAAACCACATCCTAAACAGGAACCTGTTCAATAGACGTGGGTGGAGTGTGAACCGGGCGATAGCTAGATCTAATTTCTACGTATTATGTTTTGAGAGTTTTTCATCATGTTTGTAATTATTATGTATTTGGTTGCAATAGTATAAGTTAATCGTGTTATGTTTATTTTGCCGTACACTATTATTATTATTATTATTATTATTATTATTATTATTATTATCAATATTGTAAGAGCTATTGTTAAGTTTATTTAGATACATTTTAATTTGATGATCAATATATATATATATATTGTAATATTTTTATTCAATCAGTAAAGTGTCATACGTGATACACGCTTTAGGCGATCATGTCTCGAAAGAGACATGACTGACTGGGCAGAAGATTACCCTGCAGTAGGTTGCCATTGCTTTCTGCGGTAGACTGGTTGCCAGCCAAGGCTACAGAACCCAATCTGTCCTATTATTTAAACCCATAACTGGAGAGACGGATTAATACCTTTCCCAAGGGTATTTGTGCGTAAGTGAATGCAATAAATTCAACTGGAATTCGAACTCGGCTGAATTCGAGATATTTTTATTACCCTGGTTATAAAAAATGTTGTCACTACATAAAACATAAAAATTTCATGTATCAGAATACTGTTTTTTTCTTTTTTTCATTAGGTGATATTCTATAACAAAAGGTTTTGTTTTAAAATATCACCCGAAGAAGAACTACATTTTGTGTAGTGATAAAATGCTTTATAAACCATTGTAATACAAATATTACAACATGAAGCTCTACTTAGTATTGAGCACTTTTTTAATAAAAATAAACGCAACGAACGGTAGTTTTTAATTTATTCTTTCACATCTTTATAATATATATATGAGTATGTGTGTATGTGGTGTGTGTGAATGCATGTGTGCGTTTTGAAAAACCTTGTAAGTGATTGTTTAATAAATTCAGTTAAAATATGCCAATCTTGTCTCAAACAAACGTTGATGAGATTCGTGAGTGTATCTTCTGACACAAAGTCATAATCGATAAGCACTGTGAGGTTCGAATTTACTACACAAAAAGTTATCCACTCAATTTACTAAACATGGATTTCGCAAAAGTGTTAATCAAAAAGACGACTTAGCAAAGGCATAATCATGATAGACAATTCTGTATTAATTTTTCGCAGTAGATTTAGTTAAAATTGAATTGTTGAAAGCTGTTCAAGTATTAGCTATGATTACTTTCGTTGTATGCTTTCTTCTATTTTCATTACCACAGACTACTTCTTTTACCTACCACAACCGTTCAGAACATGGGAGATCATGCCCCTCCAAAACCTCCTATCCTTTGCAGCACTTACAACCTTTTCTACTTTTACTGAGGTACTGGCCATTCATTTACACAAGCTCGTCACGTATGCGACTCGCTATTTTCCCTGTCTCTAGCTTTCAGTATGCCTTGTGAGGTTAAGTTTTCCAAGGCGTCCTTCCTTTTTTATGCGTTCAATCTACTACTAGTTTTTAAAGACATAATGCTATCTATCTATCTATCTATCTATCTATCTATCTATCTATCTATCTATCTATCTATCTATCTATCTATCTCAGTCACCTCATTATCTATCTATCTATCTATCTATCTATCTATCTATCTATCTATCTATCTATCTATCTCAGTCACCTCATTATCTATCTATCTATCTATCTATCTATCTATCTATCTATCTATCTATCTATCTATCCCAGTCACCTCATATCTATCTATCTATCTATCTATCTATCTATCTATCTATCTATCTATCTATCTATCTATCTATCTCAGTCACCTCATTATCTATCTATCTATCTATCTATCTATCTATCTATCTATCTATCTATCTATCTATCTATCTATCTCAGTCACCTCATTATCTATCTATCTATCTATCTATCTATCTATCTATCTATCTATCTATCTATCCCAGTCACCTCTTATCTTATCTATCTATCTATCTATCTATCTATCTATCTATCTATCTATCTATCTATCTATCTATCTCAGTCACCTCATTATCTATCTATCTATCTATCTATCTATCTATCTATCTATCTATCTATCTCAGTCACCTCATTATGTATGTATGTATGTATGTATGTATGTATCTATCTATCTATCTATCTATCTATCTATCTCAGTCACCTCTTATCTATCTATCTATCTATCTATCTATCTATCTATCTATCTATCTATCTATCTATCTATCTATCTCAGTCACCTCATTATCTATCTATCTATCTATCTATCTATCTATCTATCTATCTATCTATCGATCTCAGTCACCTCATTATCTATCTATCTATCTATCTATCTATCTATCTATCTATCTATCTATCTATCTATCTATCTATCTCAGTCACCTCATTATCTATCTATCTATCTATCTATCTATCTATCTATCTATCTATCTATCTATCTATCTATCTCAGTCACCTCATTATCTATCTATCTATCTATCTATCTATCTATCTATCTATCTATCTATCTCCTCTTTGTTTCTTCGCTCTGTTCATGGAATTCTCAGTATCATTCTGTAGAAACCCATTTTTGTTGACCCCAGTTTTCATCTCATTTTTTGGTAGGGAGATTATCCAGTTTTCTAGGAAGAATATCCCGTAGCAATGGAGCGCTTTCTTGTTTGTTGCTTGGCTTTTAGAATGCCTCTTTCGCTAGTTCAAAATATGTTCGGATTTCTGTGTTGCATTTTTCATACTCTGTTAAAACACTTGCTAGATATTTAACCGCTTATACTTGCTTGATGTTGACGTTCAATTTTTTAAGTTTATGTGAAATCAATTTTGTTAGCTTCTGTATTTTTCCTAAGGCTACAGTCTACCAATTTCATAAGGACTAAACAGTACATTAACCTTCACAGAAATTGTACAAAATTGTGCTGGGAATTTTTTACAATGTATTGTAACACAAACAGATTGAAATGATTTGTTTCCTAGATTCGAAAATGCAAAAGCAAATTTTAATGTGTGCATTCAGACAAAAAGTAGCCGTCACATGCATGTGTACACATAATAACTTTCTAAATTTTATTTTAATCAAAAAATATTTACAATGAATATTTTGCAAAAATTTCTAATTGCAATATTCTCTAGAATTTTTATTTTCAACTATTATTACTTTTTTTTACTGTTCTTCCTTTTCTCTTTATTTCTGTTGCATTCCATTGCAACTATTCAGACCGTCATTATGCAGTCGTTATTAAAGAACTCTGATCGGAAATAAGGAATCATCTTGCAGCTTATATCCGATCGGCGCTATTTACTAGAAGCCGCCGAATGGTTGAAATGAAAAGCAAATCGAATGAAGAAAAAAAGAAGAAAAAAAAAAAAGAAATTACTAGTTAAAAATAAATAATGTTTCTTAATTGCATTGTTAAAGATAAAAATTTAAACAATCGCATCAATGTGAATTTTTTCTTCAGGTTGAATTGCTGAAAGTTGCCTGGGATCTTCGTTTTTTATTCTCGTAATAAATCCATTTTTCATCACCAGAACTCTCTTGTCCCTAAAAAGATTGATTTATATGAAGAAAATAGAATTTCGGTTGCTTAAAGACCGTAAGATGAGCATCTTATTTTCCTGCTTATGAAATTTCTCGAAGCTTGTCAACGACCAACTAAAATTGACTGATTTTACAAGCAACAAAGAACTACGCTAAAGACACTTCTCAGATTTTCTTAAGATGAAATAAAAGCTATCGCTGGGGATGTTTGCATCAGTCTAAATATAGCGAGTTTGGGGTTCTAAAATAACATTAGTAAAAAAACTGTGGTGATTTGAAACGACTGTGAAAGTGATAATAATACAGAACAATAAAAGCTAATCGGCCAGACATCGTGGTCAGAGACCGCAAAAACAATATGTATCTTCTGCAATATATCTTTGAAGATCATTAAAAAACTAACACGGTACAAAGACTTCGGTATTGAAATCTTAAAAATGTGGCACTTGACGACATCAACAATTTTAGTTGTATTGGATTGTTTGGAAAAGCTTCGTTGAAAGGATTCCTGTTAGCCTTAAGGAAATACAAAAAAAAAAAAAACAAAACAAAAAAAACAATTGTACTCACAAGATTAGGCCGCACCTTACGCAAGGCTTTATCTATGTAAACTATGTGTGATGTTAGGTATTTTTGTATATTTTTTTATGACATGATGTCATTTCTGACTTTAGCTGTTTGGTTGGGACCAGGAAAGAAATCATACATATATACCAGAAATCAAAGGAAATAACAATAATAATAATAAAACAACAACAACAACAACATATAAACTTTAATGTTCTTTCACAGACGTGAAAATTATCGAAAAATATTCAGTAGCTTGAATGATACTTATTGTTGATTCGCTTGCATCGAGTCTTACTTGCGGCTTGATTGTCACCAGGTCATGCTTACAGCCATCGTTGTTTTTTTTTCTTTTTTTTTTAAGCCCATCTGTCGTGGATTGCGAAACGAACGGTAATCTAACAGCCATCTATACTTGCATCCACCTGCCGGTTAATTGTTACCGACACCCGGCCAGGGGATGACATTGATACTGTAAAGAGAACGAAATATGAATTGGTCAAAAGAGTTGCGACGTGAAGAAAAGTGTTTGAGGGGGGGGGGCTAAGCATTTTGACTCGCTAGATCCCATCTGTAGCGTTAGAGGCGTCAATTTGAATGGGATAGTGGTGATGGTCGTAAACGTCTATGGGGTTAGGAGTGACTAGGGTAGAAGTATTAGAGGAACCGTTGAATCCATTAGGAGCTGCAGCTCAAATATGATAAAGGGTTTCTGGAAGCTAGCGGGGAGGGTCACGCTCCTCTGCCAACGACCTTTTACATTTAATAAGGATACGCATCGATTGGTGTTCTTTCCCTTTATTTGCTCTTCCCTTATTACTATGCTTATTAGCAGTAGTAATAGTAGTATTCGTTTTCCCCACCGGTAATATCTAACATCTATCGAGTGACAGCAAGTCTCCATTTGACATTTGCAATATCTTTAGCCTTCTAACGTCCGACTTCCGCATTTGTTTACCTTTCTTGCAAGGCTTTTGTTGTGGAAATCTTAGAAGTGTCTTTGAAGATAACAGCTTTTTACTACTAAAACGCAATCAGTCAATAAATTCTACCTGAGTTTAATGAAACGGTCGTTGATCAACGTTTAAACACTTTTCTTTCTTTGTGATCGAAGCAGAAAAAAACATTTTGGACAAAATATTCATTAGAGGATGTGTAATGGATATCGACTAGGAACGACAAATCGGGGAGCCGAGTTCGAATTCCAGTGGAATTCCTTGCATTCACTTACGCACAAATACCCTTGGGAAAGGTATTAATACGTCTCTTTCCTCCAGTTATGTGCTAAATAATAGGACAGATTGGGATCTATAGCCTTGGCTGGCAACCAGTTTACCGCAGAAAGCAATGACAACCTACTGTGGGAAAATCTTCTGCCCAGAGACATTTTTGCCCAACGCGTGTATCACGTATTGCACTTAACTAACTAATTAGAGATGAAGAATGGATTTATTAGGAGAATTCAAGGCGAAGACAATTGAGGCTGGTCGCGAAACGGCATTCAGCATTTAAACCTAAAAGGAATCTACTAGGTTAAAACGTTCTATGAATCCGGCCCAACGTAATGTGTTGGGTAAAACTTATTTGGAATTATTTATTGATAACTGTTAGTACGTAATGCAATCATTATTTATTATAATGTTGTCTCTTCTCGTTCTCTACACAGACGAGATTCCCAGTTTTTCCCATTTTCGCCTTCATGGAATCAGTACTAATGCTTTTGTTCTGACCTACTATTCATAATTTCGTTTAACTTTTTAGAACACAAATCTTCGTAGCTATATTAAGGTCTTATTGTTTGGCAAATTCATTTATTTTCGTTCGAATTAGTATTTATTATTAGTTAAGAATAGAATAAAGAAGAATTTTCTTAGTCGATGTAGTGATGAGGATGATGGTAAGTTTGCTATTTACTACGAGTAATTTATTGATATTTGTTAAAATAATTGTTTAGTGATTTTTGAGCGGTTATTGTAGAAGATCAATTGAAATTTTAAAACAACCATTTTTTTCTAAAGATTCTTTTCTATTCATATTGTCTGTTATTCTTTGTATCTGTTTCATATTTTAATACGGCATGATGAGGTCAAATGAGGATACGGTATGATGATTCCAAATGAGGACACGTTGGCCAAATTGGTGAATAAAGATTCCATTGTTTTTTTAATAGAAAAACGCACGTTTACCTGAACTGAAGCACCAACTAGTGGGCATCAGAGACAGACTATGGAGAGTATCAAGCAGATCAAGTACTTTTATTAAGTAAGATTAGAGATTGCCACAACACAAGTGGAAAAATAACTTGCTTGTCTAAGAGAAACAGTTTTAGAGATGCTAATTTTGATATGAGTTTGAACATCGAGACCTCTTGGAAGATAAATACCTATCTATTCCACTAAGCAGACATTATAAATATTTTCTAAGGTAAGAATTGTGAGACAGTCAATGAGGGCCGAACTCACTATAGCAGTCTCTTAAAATAGACGTCCTACAATGTTGTTCTTATTATTATTAATAATAATAGTAGTAAGTTTGTTGTGAGTGAAAACAATATTATTATACATGTTTTATTGATAATTACTAAGTTTAATTTAGCACAAAATTAGATGTAAATATGGCGTACGAAGGAAGATTGTGTTACGCCAGTCTTGCAAGCGTTTAAGATCCTGCTTCTCTAGAAATATCAGAAGTCGAAATCGTAGTTTTTATTTGGGCTCAACACCGATGACGTAACTACTGTAGCTAGAAGCAAGACAATCTTAGTTTTGTTGCTGTTGTTGTTGCTGCTGCTGCTGATGATGATTTTTGTTGTTATTTTTCTTCTTCTAAACTTATATTTTCTTTTTCATAATTCATTTTCTTCTTAGTCTTTATCTTTGTTCTATTTTCATTGCCTTCACCAATTCACTTCTTTTGTTTCTTCCTCTTACTTTTCGTCTTCTATTTTCTTTTGCTAATTTATAATTTCGTCTTATTTTCTTCTTCTGCTATTTCCTTCTTCTTCATCTATTTTTCTTATCATCAGTAATGCAGTACCTGTTGACAATGTTATGGCTTGTATGCAAAAAAAAAAAAAAAAAAGAACTATCTTTTCAGAGGTTAAATTCTGGTCATTTAAGGACATTGCTAATCAAGGCATCTGCACTCTTGTCGCTCATGAGCACACGCGCACCCTTACCTACTTTATCTAAAGAGACGTGTTGAAATTGCCGACAAAAGACAATTTTGCACTTATCAAAAACGAATCTAAATATTTATACCAGGTTTTGGCGATAAATCTTACATGCTCCAGCGGGTGGGTGTTAGGCTTTATTCAATGAAGGGAGTTGCATACAAGACAATAATGATAACATCAGTTCTTGCAAGGTTTCCTTAATGTAAAAAAGCTAGGGTTTGTCCTAAAGCCATAACTATTTAATAACAACCAAATATATAAAATGATTACAGAAAATACGTCGAACATTGAGATCAGAAACTGATGCTTCAGTTGAAAGGTTTTAAGTGTAAAAAGTGTAGGTACCTACAAAAGAAAATAATGTTTTTTTAAATAAAAAATCTTTTTGAATCTTTTGTTTTAATTTTAAACTAATAGATTAAATTTAATTAAATTTTATATTTTCATAAGCAAAATACTTTGCTGTATTCCAAAAACTAATTTAAAATTAATTTAAATTGACTACAAAGAGTTTGCACTCATATTTATCTAATGTTGTTTTATAGGTGATTGTGGCGTTAAAAAATTAATTGAATTAACGTGAGCGTCCTATATATATATATATATATATATATATATATATATATATATATATATATATATAAAGTCCTCAGTAATCGTTAAAATTTAAGAAAATATTTTTCGAAATCTAATGTTTTAAATATTTTTGGCTGTAAATTAATTATAATTACTGCTGTATATGGTCGAATGTATAAAGAAAAATCGGTGCGTTTGTACACGTACAAAAAAAGTTAAAATTCTTTGAAAATATTGATACTTGATGAACTGCACTAAGCTTTTGAATTTAGGATTAATAAATATAGCTTTCACTTACATAATAATATCTAAAATATTCATTAATATAATTTTTTAAAAATTAATATATATTTAGAACTTAAGTAATTTTAATTAAAATGTAAACAAATCTTGTAAGAAATCAAATAATGTCTTAGCTTTATTCTATTTTTTTTTATTCTACGGTTTAGAGCAGATTTATTATTTGAAAAAGAAAATTGACGATTTATATTCTACGATGAATCCTGTTTTAATTAATATAATTACAAAAATGGTGAAATTTAATTTTTGAAAATGCCATTAATTAAGTAAGAAGATGGAGGTGAGAGTAACAAATATAAAAACAAAATATTTCTACCAACCGTTTCTAAAAAAGATTTCTAAAATAATTTCATTCATTTGTGAATATGTCCTGAAAGTTTCATTATAATCTGACAATTATTTGATTTTTGCAAGAATTTATAACTCTATTTGATTTTTACCCCATAAAAAGACGCTAACATTTACTATACTAATCTTTGCTGCCTCCGATGAAGCAAGAAAAATAAAATTTTAATCAAAATTTTGAACGTGCTACGAAGGATTAAAATATTAAGAAAATAATAAACAATACTTTGGCTTTTCCTCTTAATAATAACATAAACAATTTGACAATAAAACTTTGTTTTTATCTTGTTTGGAACTTTTTTTCTATATCGTATGCACATATTTTCAACGAATTATTAGAGGTCAGGCAGTTAAGTGCAATACGTGATACACGCTTTGAGCGATCATGTCTCAAAAGAGACATGGCTGACTTTTAAGAACATTATCCCACAGTAGGTTGCCATTGCTTTCTGCGGCAGACTGGTTGCCAGCCAAGGCTATAGAACCCAATCTGTCCTATTATTTAACCCATAACTGGAGAGACGGATTAATACCTTTCCCAAGGGTATTTGTGCGTAAGTGAATGCAATGAATTCAACTGGAATTCGTACTCCGCACCCTTATTTGTCGTTCCGAGTCGATATTCACTGCACCACAATGCACATTATTAGAGCTACCTATTTAAAAACCTTTTGTTCAACCTTGTTTTCTATCTACTGATCGATGAATTGAAATGTTTGTCAAGTTGTTATTAAACTAAGACCCCTTCTCTGTCTACTTTCAAATTTTGTTTTAATCTTCATCATTAGCATTGATTGATTTGTTTAAGGTTTATCAACCATTTGCGAGTTATTTAAAGTCTGATACTACCTGATGTACCTAAGCGCTCTCCTATCTAAGTACTGACCGGTATCAAAACTCCTTATCTTCAGTGATCGAAGGAGAACCATTGTTTTCAGCATCATCATCAGAAAAGTGATTGCATTCGCTTAAGCTGATCTAACTGAATTTCATAGAATTAATTAAACTATAAAGGTAAAGTCACTAAAATAGGTACCTCCAATTAAATCACTGCTCATTTTCGATACCTCAATTTAAATTTAATTTTTAAAAATAAAAATGTTTTCTTGAAGCTTTAATTTTAGCTTTAATTGAAATCCAAGAGATTAAATTTACTAATTACAGTAAGTAAAATACCCTGGTTTAGTTCAAACCGAAATTATACTGATCGGAATCAAAAATTTAACTGCTGAAAATTTTTTAAAAAATTTACCGCCATTATTGATTGATCGACACATTATGTAAACAGTAGCCAAATTTCTGTTTTAAAAGTCTTGCAAAAAAAAATATATATATATACCTCCTTGACACGTTATTTAAGTCCATTTTTATAATTGAAACTTAACTTGATCTGATTTCAAACATATAGTAAGTGCTTACTGCCTGAAAATTTACGATATAAATCTCTCTTTAACTACGGTAGCCCTCTTATCTGCGTTATCTTAGTTGACAAATGATTTATTGACAAGCAGTAGGTGTGAATGACGTTTGGATGGCGACCGAAAGTGACAAAAAATTCATGTAGCTTAAAACGTAACATCTGGAAATTAAATTTTTTTTTGTTTTTTAACTAAATAGTAAAATTAAAAATTTAACATATTTTCAGCAAGTATATAATATTTTATAGAATTTTAGTTTAGATTTATAGCCAGACTATGCTTTCTGAATAAATAAAAATATGCTTTCTGAATAAATAAAAATATGCTTTCTGAATAAATAAAAATTTAAATTTCTTTTAAAATAATTTAATAAGAAAGAATTAAATTAAAATAACCGAAGTAAGTCATATTATGTTATTTATTAATATTTTTCTGAAATATTAAATATTTTTATGTTTAAATATTGCATATTTTTCTGAAATTATTTATTAATATGCTTTCTGTAAAATTTAAAAATTTAAATTTCTTTTAGAATAATTTTAATTTAATAAAAAAAAGAATGAAATTAGAATCAAAGTGGGTTTGTGTCGTTTTCGATGTAAGGGGAAACACTTGTTAACTTCTAAAAACAATACGACCTCTACGGAAACTTGTTATGACCCCTATGGAACGCCGTACTTAATAAAAATTACCATATTTACACACAAATTTATTTTTTTAATTATTTTAAAAATAAAATTGGTGAACGATTTTTATTAAACTTTTCAATTTTCGATAGGCAATATAATAATCAATTTTTAAGTAAAAAAAATTCAACAGCGTTTCTATAAAAGGTTTTTAAAATATTTGTAACACTTTTATGAATTATTATAATAAAAAATAAAAATAAAAACAATTATTTCAAAATTTTATTAGTAAACGAAAAAAATTTTTTTCTTCAGACTATAATGTCCTTAATAATTATTATTTATTCCAGCAATTAAAAGTTTATCAAATTAAATTATATCAGAGTTTGATTGCATTTTTATCTTACTCTTCAGAGCAGATTTTCGGTCAGGTTGTCCACTTTAAAATAAAAAACATAGATGATTTATATGCCCCAATGAGTCCTGCATTTAACTAATAAAAATGTTTTTACAGCTAATTAAAATTTATTAAAATTTCATGGATTTACGTAGAGCGGGGGTAACAGAGTTAAAAAAAATATTTTCACCAAGATATTTAAAAAATAATTATTTCAAAAATAATTTCATTCATTTGTGAATGAGTACTGAAAGTTTAATTCAAATCTGACTATTATTTGATTTTTGCGTATGGGGTTTGTCTACATCAGCTTGTTTCTTACGGGCAAAATATTGACCGAGAAGAGGTTTATCTTGACATCTTTTCTGCATCTAGTTCATTACATTTGCTTTCTTTTACAAAGTTTTTGCCGCTGCAGTAGATGTGTTGTTGTTGTTGTTGTTGTTGTTGTTCTTCTTCTTCTTCTTCTTCTTCTTCTTCTTCTTCTTCTTCTCTATCATGGAACTTAGTGACAGCAGTATACCGGGAAAAAAGGTGGGTTGTGTCATCATTACGTTACCCATTGTAAAACAGTCGTAAACTTTTTTTTAGCCGCTAACTCAAATAAAAAAAACATTTTCTATCAAAATTTCGAAAATGTTAGCAGGGATTAAAAGTTTTTTAAAAATAATTAAAAATTGCTTTGATCTTTCCTCTCAATAATAATATAAATATTTTGATGGAAAAAGTTTGTTTTATTAAGTTTATGAACTTTTTTATTCATACTATGCTGTTTCATGCTGTTTTTTTTTAGTGTTTAATTGGAGGTACCTACACTTAAAGGTCAATGGAAACAAACGATAGATTTAATCATCAATAACTTCTACATTATTTACATTGTTCGGACTGTTGTGATCATCGTTATTGCCATGTTTACGACGTTTTGCCTTTTGTACACTCCAGTCTATTTCGATCATTTTCACTCTATGTGCGATGCTATTTCTGGTAGCTATGTAGTTATCTCCCTTTAACTTAACTCTCTAAGTTATTTGTTCACGACTGCTGGAGCCTGGTATTGAACTTACAACTCTTTGGATCTAGTCACTGAAACTAAATTCAAGGACTCAGTGGATATACGCATTGATTAGTTTCAGTCACCTACCTAAAGAGTTGTAAGTTCAGTTATACACTGAATAAAACATCAAAATATGAAAACAAATAAATAAGTGTTGGTGCATTGAGGGAGTTGCTTTATATACTGCTGTCACTAAGTTCCATGATAGAAGAAGAAGAAGAAGAAGAAGAAGAAGAAGAAGAAGAAGAAGAAGAAGAAGAAGAACAACAACAACAACAACAACAACATGAACAACAACAACAACAACACATCTACTGCAGCGGCAAAAACTTTGAAAAAGAAAGCAAATATAATGAACCAGATGCAGAAAAGATGTCAAGATAAACCTCTTCTCGGTCAATATTTTGCCCGTACGAAACAAGCTGATGTGGACAAACCCCGTACTCATCAGTGCTTACGTAATGTACTGCAGAACTAAAAGTTGGAATCGAAAGTTTTATACTTGCTGCACAAGACCAATGCTTGCTAACCAGAAATTTCCAAGCATGCATACTGAAGAATTGTGTTAGCCCAAAATGCAGATTCTGTGATAAATACCCAGAAACAATTGCGTAACTTGTATCAAGTTGCACATTATTGACATCCTCTGCATATATAAATCGGCCTGACAGAGTGGATCAATATTGGCATTGGAAAATATGATACTTTCATGGAAAGAAAACTGCAATAATCTGGCAGGAACACCACTCTGACTCGGTTAAAGCGATAGGATCTGTAATCATTTTATGAGACTTTAAAATACACACAAATAGAACAATCAAAGCTAATCGCCCAGATATTGTGATCAAAGGCCACAAAAACAGAACGAGCTTTCTTATTGATATGGCAGTCCCTGTAGATAGTAATATATCTTTGAAGATTTTCAAAAAACTATCAAAATACAAGGATATTGAAATGGAAATCTCATATATGTGGCACGTGAGTACACTAATAATTCCAGTTTTAGATGCAGCCCTTGATTTGATTAGAAAAAGTGTCTGATAGACTCATCGAAGGAATTCCTGGTAGTCCATGCCTTAAAGAAATACAAAATTTCATACACACAAGTACAACTCTCACATTACGAAAAGATTTATTCATGTAAAATGTGTCTGATTATTATTTATTTACTTATTTGCACAAATGATTAGTGGAAAATGTCATAAATCCATTTCTGACCTTCGGTCTCTGGTTAGAATCCGGAAGGAAATATGTACGAAACAGAAATTAAAGGAAATAATAATAAAAATCATAATAATAATTCTGGCTCTCTTGGCTTTTAATCTTTAGTATTAACTTATACATGTTTTGTCTGGCTATGAAGATTTGTTAAAATAAATATCACGTTCAATAAAAGAGATTTGCTTGTCACTTTAGCTTAACCTGTTATGCATGTCCTCCCACTGGAGCCGATGCATTGTGCTGATCTCTTCATGAGCGGGAGAATTGGAGGCGAATCATGACTGGGTGTAGAAATAGTATTTTCGTTTTTAATAGAAGGATGAAATAACGTGACCTCTTGATAACTGGAAACACCTTCAATCGGAGATGAACCCGGCCTAAGTTTACATCTAGATGAGTCCATCTGAAAGAATATGCACTACTTTTATTAAATCCTGTCAGCATATCACGCACATATGTGATACATGTACCTGGTATACCCTTATTTGACTGGGGCGTCATGAGTATACAGGATTTCGTACATCAATAGGTACCACTTAACAACAATAAGAAGAATCTTCACATTGCAACAAATCACCTTTATTCCGTTCGTATTTCTTTTAGCGAGAAGTAAGTTTCACTCGAGTGGCTCTTAGGTCTTGTTAGTCAGTTAAGTGTCATACGTGATACAAGCTTAGGTGATTATGTCTCTTTCGAGACATGACTGACTGGGTATAAGATGTTTTTGCCATTATTTTCTACGGTAAACTGGTTGCAACCCAATCTGTCGTGCTATTTAACCTATAGCTGGAGGGAGAGGCGACGGATACATACTTTTCTCAAGAGTATTTGCACGACTGCAAATGCAACGAATTGAACTGGAATTCGAACTTGGCTTTGATTTCCCTTTTCGAATCGATATCTACTGCACCACAACGCACATCCTGAACCTTGTACAGGGTGAAAATCATTGTAAAACAAATTCTGGAATAATATTGAGTTCAAAGTCAATTTTAGCATTATCTGAGTTGAGTCTCACATGACCCTATGAAAGCAGGAGTAATACATTATGACGACATTTTTTTGCATCCATGCTAAATGACTATCACTGTAATCCAATCTCTCCTTTTGAATGCTGACTGATTGCTAGGAGAATTTTTTTCTCCTTTGAATGTCATTTGACTATTATTATTATCATTCTCTTATGCTCTATAATGCAATATAGTTAGATTTAATGTGGGATTCCCATGGATAAAGTTGAGCAAAGATAAACATTTTAGTAATGTTTAACCATCATCCATGCAGGAGGTGTTTCAAACAGATGGTTGTTCCCTTGAAGCCGCTGTTACTGTAAACATTTTTTTAATGTCGAAATTATCAAAATAAGCAAAAGGAAGAGATACTTTCAAATTATTTCAGTGTATTTATGTGGCAAGAGAAACGGAAAGAAATGCCCAGAAAATGCATTTTTTTCACAATTTATAATTACAATTTCTAGTCGTAATGTGTTTTTTAAAATTTTCTTGTCCATCAACATTTTTATAAATGTATAAATACTTTCTGTTATATTTGTTTCCTTAAATATTTCATGATGGTTGCTTCACATATATTTATACCCTTGTAAATATAAAATTATTCTGGTAAATAAGCAATCTAATAATAAATGGTGTTTAATACATTTGTTCCCAATTCTCACAAATGAATAAAAGGTATAAATATATTTTCATATGTTTGGGTTTTATTAAAATTCCAGACATTGCTTTTTAAAATAATAAATGTTGCCGAAGGAGTCAAAAGTGTATACAGTAATAGCAGTGTCAAAGGAATAACCATCCTTTTAACACACCATGTTTTTGTGAGCACGATAAATGGGTTCATACTATGTAATCATCCAATTCGTTTACTCTATGATCCCTACCTGGAGTAGCTGATGGGCTTTGTACAAGGTGAACATCATTGTAATAATAATAATAATAATAATAATAATAATAATAATAAAGAAATCCATTGACGACATAACCTATAACTGAAAATGAACATAAGTTACTTTAAATCTTAAATGCGTCGTAATTACTACAAAAGCACCATTACTGATTTCAACCATTATTCGCACCTTTAGTCTTATTGACATTATTATCATCATTATCAATTTTGTCCGAATTTTATCCATGCAACAATCATCATTTTCCTCTTTTTTTTTTGTTACGTGTCAACCATTGTGGCTTTTATCATCGCTACCATTATGATTTTTAGCAGCCATAGCGGCCATTTTCCATATAAGAACAAGGTTTTGTGTCGCTGTCACGGCAAAAGAGCCTTATTTATAAGTTTATTAATTTCGTTTCCTGTTTCTTTGTTTTTCGCAATACACTCTCTAACATTTTCATCCATCATTGCCTTACTCCAAAATACAAGAAATGGCGGATGGGGACAAATAAATAAATAATCCTTCCCGCCAAACCTTGATGCAGAATAGGGAAAAATGGCGAAGAAAAGAAAGAAAGAATAGCGTTTAATCTCTTCTCGTTTGACGGTTTTTGTCACAATTTTTTGACAGGCAATTTTTCCGAGGGGCGGACAATTCGACAGCCGTTGGCGAAGTAAAGCAGTAAATAGTTGTTTTATTGGATAACACTGTCAATCTGCCATGGTCGAATGGTCATTGTGGAATAAGAGACAAAAAAGAAACAAGTCAAAATAAGAAGAGAAAAGGAGTTAAAAAGGAAAAAGTGAATGAGCAAAAAACAAACAAACAAAAAACAAACAAACAAACAAACAATTCTTGTAAAACGAAAAATAGTGCTCACAAAAGTTTTAAAAAATGAGGGATTTACAAAAATAGAAAAAAGTTGCTGTGAGGAAGAGCGAATAAGAAAAAGAGAGAGGGGTGATAGAAAATGAGGAGGAGTTGATTGAAAAGAAAGCGGGAAAATAGAAGAAAGGAAGAGAGAACGAAAAAGTGAATGTGAGATAAAGTTAAAGAGGAAGAGAGATATGTCAGTTTCGGTATTCAAAAAAAAAAAATGAAGTGACTGCAAAACACTAAAACCATTAAAAGTAACGGCATTTTCTTAACTACAATAAAAGTGTTGCTAGTTTCCAGATATTAACCGGTCACAAGACACTTGTGTAAATCTCCGATAATCAAATTAGAGATGAAAAAAAACATGTTGCGATTAGAATAATGTTTACCTTCAACCCATTCACATTATTTCTGACAATTTAAATTTGTATGGATCAAAAAACTTGGAACATAATTTAAAATATCATTGTGCTCAAATAGTTGCTGTATTTATGGATAAAGAGCGCTCAGTAACAGAGGCAAATTTTTTGGAGATAAGAACAGTGTAGGCATAGCGATAAGCACTGCATGGTGACAGTAACTTTCAATCTAACTATTTAGCTAGTTAGTTTTGTCTGTGTCACGCGTATGTGAGCGGGTAGTGCAAAGTTCTCAGCCTCCTCCACAACTAAAAATTGATGATCAAAATCTGGTCATTTGATCAAGCACCCAATTGCGCGCGCAGGCACACACACACACACACACACACACACACACACACACACACACACACACACACACACACACATATGATTAAATTTATTCATTCATTTTCTACAGCTTTGCAGGTTGTTTAAAGTCAAAAAATATTTTTAGATTGTAAAAATTTATTTTTAGATTTAATGATACAAATCTGAATATTTAACCCATACTAGGGAAGAAGACGTGGATTCAAGGTGGTTTTATGCGTAAGTGAATATAACGAATTCAACTTGAAATGGAACTCGGCTCTCCGATTAAAACTTCCGAACTATTATCTATTACACCATCCGCATATTCAAGTTTACAGCACATGGTGTTCCCAAGGGGTCACCCATCCAGTTATTGACCAGGTTCGGCGTTGTTGATCGTACAGGAAGCGTAATCGGCAGGTCTAACAATTGCGTTGAAGCATGAAAATGGCTGTCGCCATTGTGTTGCTACCTATGTCCACACTTTTTTCGATATTTACATACGTTCTTGTCTCTGATGTTGATCTCTTTTCTTTCATAAACGGAGCATTAAATCTTTATTCATAGTGGATACTGATGTTTAAAATAGACACCCCGTTTCCTATTTTTTATTTTGAACTATTTATTACGTCTATCGGCTTTTGAACTCGAGAAAACCCAATAAAGAAATGTATGACAG
>JBBBDQ010001768.1:4165000-4262500 GCA_037127315.1 Ascarosepion bandense
GTCATCATCATTATCGTCTCTGCAAATAAAGCGATTAACTGAAATTTTCCTTCGTTTCCCTATCTTCTTTTCTCTTTTCATTATTTTTTAGAATTGGGGTCTTGGCTTCTCATCAAGATTTATTCCTAAAATACATCCGTGAAAATATCGGCTCATTTAATGTTGTCTCTATCATAAAGTTCATTTACAAACTTTCCCTATGTTATAGTCGTTTGTGGTTTGCGTGGCCAAGGACGAAAAATCAATAGCTAGTCAGCTATTCCAGCGGATCAATATTACTTATGTAATTAAAGGGAAACAAAAGTGTCACATGCGGAATACTTTTAAATATGAAAAAAAAAAACACACACAGTTAGATTTCGAGTTTTTCAATTTCCGGATCTAACTGTTGTTATTCGTTTCTTTTTTCTTTTTTCTTTTTGCTTTTGTCTGGCTGCCATAGTTACTGTCTTTTTTATTACGCAGCCATTAGATTTTGGCTGTTCGATTCAAAACAATTTTCATATTTTTCATACATTTGCATCTTAACTCCAAATTTTGCTGTAGACTGAATGATAGTAAGTTTCTTTCAATCTCTAGATATGTTTTTCAGTATCCTTTAAGAGGGCAGCACCAGCCGAGGCTAGATAGTCTTAACCTTTCAAAGGATTCCTAATTCTCCCAATTTCAAAATCTAATGAATTTGGATTCGTTTGCCATTATACTTTAGCATTCATATACTACAGATCTCTAAAAGGTATTTGCATAGTTCTCACTATATGACGTCCTCCTATCATGTTATGTCTGGTTTTTATATTTCCATTGTATCAGCTTGCTTCATTCATGTATAATATATTTTACTGTCCCTTGTTTTTGTTTACAAAGACAGCCATTGCTGTTTTAAAAGTTTTTGTCTATTTTTGCTTTGATATAATTGATCCTGATGCATTTGTTCTGAGATTCCGGTGGCTTTTCAGTTATGCCATGCGTAACCAAGTCCATTAGTGTTCGTTATTTTTTTCTTTTATTATTTATAATTATGTTGTACTAGTTGATTTTACACTGGTCTCGTCAACAACGACAACAACAATACTACTACTACTACTACTACTACTACTACTAATAATAATAATAATAATAATAATAATAGTGATGATAATGATTATTATTATTATTATTATAGATTGACATGTTTTTGAAAACGTTACAAAGCAAATATCTGTTCATCATGATACATTTGACAGAATTTAGACAATTTTTATGAGTTACTGTCACCAAAATGGTGTCACTTTTCGAGTTTTAAAACTGTTTACGCATTTCTACAAATAGTTTATGAACGAGAACATGACTAATATATTTCTTCGCATACAGGAACGATGAAAATGGCAGGGAAATTAGTAAGCAAATGAATTGACAGTCAGACAGGAATATGTTAGAATATATCAAATAAAAGAGGCTAAGGTATAGCTGAAGAGACTGTAATAACATTGGCACAAACTATATTAAAACTAAAATAAACAAGACATCAAAAGAGTAAATGTTACTTTTGAGGAAATCGAGATGAAACCGTTAATCCTATAACAATGTTGCAGGAATGGGTAGGAAACTACTGGAAACTGTGCAAACAACTTGGATTTGAATATGCAGTACACAACAGAATTTATCTTAGAGAAAAAGTAAATTTCATTGGGACTTTGAGGTGAAAACATACTCCCTATTTCTGGTTTCGAGGGAGGGAACCAAATGTAATTATCATAAACATGAAAAAATTGCGCTGCATTAAGCTGTTTGTTTTATTTTATAATTAACGAAGTGGGGTGGAGCATTCTCGAAGAGACTTATAAAATGATTAGAAATCCCCCCGAAATTGAAATAATTTAGACGACAGCATGAGTAAACTCAGCAAAACATGGAGGCAAATTCGTCAGTGTGATGAGTAGACCTGCTATCACTTGATTACTACTAAGAATTAGTTGACATCTCTGGCAGGAAAAATCAATGAATGTATATAATAATGACTACTTGTGTTTTACTTAACATAATCAGTAGAAATCAATGGAGACTGTAGTAGAAAATAAAAAAGTATAATGACCCACAACGAGAGCATTGGTTCTGAAGAAGAGAACGTGCCAGGTATTAAATACACTAAAGATTGACGACGATAAACTGTATCAACACACTAAAGATTGATGACGAAAGAAAACAAAATTTTTTAGAAAAAGTACCAATACCCATAAAAATATATGATATGGAAATTTCAGTCCGCTCTTACTATTTGGCACAATTAGAATTATATACAAATGACTAGAATTAAAACGGGTGAAAAATTTGAAAAACTGAAAAACTGAAACTGTCCAGCTTATAGTGGCGGGAAAACAATGAATGTGATGATGCTGGGAAAAGCGCTAGAGAATTGAAAACACGTTCTCTTTCTCAATTTCCAACGATAATCGCTAGACATGTGTTGTGAGCAAGACAATTTCACCAATGATAATAATAATGCAGAACACTGTAGCTGCAATAGTATATATTATCCAAATAACACAATTAAATTATTTTACACATCTGACTTCACACAACTATGCATAAATATTGAATGATTTTCGTTTTAAAAGCAGAACCAATAAAAATTGCATATTGACATCAAAGTTTCCGTATTTTTTACCTATCCTATACGTTTAGGTAAGAGGAATTAAAGATGGTGGCGCCAATCGTCCGTCATGATACTTTTTATTTTAAAGAAAAGGTTTCTTTTTAACCGATATGTGCAAAAGAAGTTTAAGTTGCTTTAATGAATACTCCTGAGGCTTTCCTTTCTAAATTTTGTTCAATGTATCATTGAAGGTTAATAAATGACCAGTAAGATTGTATAGAGTCATTTTCTTCATAAAATGCGTCTAACGTCATAGCTCTTTTAGTCGATAAATTTAAAATTTATATGTCCCACAAGCTTATTAACCATCGTTAGAAGAAAGCACCCAAACGATGATTTTTAATGTTACAAGGATATAGAGTCTCTCTCTCTCTCTCTCTCTATATATATATATATATATAGAGAGAGAGAGAGAGAGAGAGGGAGAGGGGGGACAGACAGACAAGGTTAATAAACGAACACCAAAAGTGTAGAGTAACGGAAACTCAACAGGTATACACGCTGTCTGGTCTAAATAAAAATCAACTGAGCTGAAACACTTAATATAAATTACAGGGTACAAAGTCTACAGCGTTTGTCATAAACTTGGGCTACATTCAACTTTCTGACATTTTCTCTTTAAATATTGGCGTTCACCATTGGAGATTTATTCAAGTGATTGCTGGGTTTGCCTAAAGATAACTTCTAACATGCCAGTCAGTTCTTTTCTGTTTCCCTTTTATTGAATGTACGTATATATATATATATATATATTTGTGTGTGTGAGTGCGTGTGTGTGTGTGTGTCTACACACTGTATAGATATATAAGGCTTTGCTGAAATATATATATGTTTGATATATATATATATACATATATATATATATATGTATGTATGTGTGTGTGTGTGTGTGTGTGTGTGTGTGTGTGTGTGTGTGTGTGTGTGTGTGTGTGTGTGAGGGTTTGCGGAAACATTCTCGACCCGAACCATTTCCAAAATAATGACCAATTGACAAAGCATTATATGTTTTGGGGAAGTGCTTCATGGCTGGGACGAAAACTTTTCACTATCCTCTCGTAAATCAGTGAACGGCGAATGTTTTAGGCTCATGACTTAATCTTTGTTTTCTATATCTCGGACAATTTTCCTGGTTTCTGTTGAAAATTGGATATAAATTTTTCGGTGGCTGACTAATTTAGTGAATGTTCTTGATAATATGATGACTATATGTATGCGGATTTACAAGTTGTGAGAGTTTAAAAGATATATAGCGACTTTACCTGTACGTTTCTGTAGTCGTTGTCGTTTTTGCTCTTCTGCTATGAATTAAATATAGCATGTTTATTCCAAAAGCCGATAAAATTTTGATTTGAGGATGTTTGTGTTAACGTCTTTGTATTCGCTTTTTACAGTTAATATTAATTTTTGTTATTGATAATGATTTATCACATACTTCTGTTTTGTTGCGTGACATATATATATATATATATATATATATATATATATATATATATATATATATATATGTATATATTGTCATCCGCAGACAGATCTGTTTCGCCGTATCACAGCTCATCAGTACGGTTAGACTCCGATTGCTTTTTTACTCAGGAGTGAAACCCGACCGAAAATGGCGTCAATCGGCGACTCTACCTGTGGACTATGGGCGTTCGGTGGAAGTAGGCAGACTTTTTAGCGCATATCATTATACGCGCCCAATATGATGAGCTGATCCAGTTTAAGATAGACAGCTTCCAAAATACGTAGATGATGAGCTGATCGAGCACTGTGCAGAACAGAAAACTAATTGTCCTCATAAAGAGAGGCACATACTTGACTGTCAAGCAGGTGTTAACCAATAGCTGACTCCAGAACAGCCTTATAGATCGTTGAGGGCTACCCGAACGTATATTTGCAGAGAGGTGTTGTGAAACCCGCGTCTCCACTCTAAGATTGGTTCGTCCTATGTAAACCGCATTGCAGCGGCATTTAAATTTATAAACAACAGAATTTTTACGATAGGACAACCTATCTTTAGTAAAGGAAGGAAACACAGGTCTTGTTTGAAAAACAACACGTAACTTTACTGAAAAATACCCGGAAGAAACACACGCCGAAACCTTATCAGTTACCATTTGACATTTCCTACCAAGCCAAGGCAGTTTCAAATATAATGGACAGCGACTAGGTCCCTCGACTAATGGTTCTTTATAACATCTGACCTTTCACTCAATCACACGTTTTACTACATTAGTAGGATAACCGTTTGCCTCAAAAATACTTTGCAAGTTCACTGCTTAAACAGTCAGGAGAACAAATTTTTTAAGGCACGGTGAACCAAAGTTTCAATCAGAACTATCTTATGGAACTTTGGAACAAACGTGTTCCAACTGGTATATAAACCAGTAAGGTAGGCTTACGAAAGACAGAAGTAACGAAAAACCCGTATCGGCGCTGAACTGAGACATCTAAAAATGGGAGACACCCGTCCTTCTCTACTTCCATAGTAAATTGAAGGGAAGGATGTAGAGAATTTAACTGAGTCAGGAAATCTTCAGCATCTCCGGCGTCATTGAATATAGAGAAAGTACCATCTACATATCGTAAATATACTAAGGGCTTATCAACTCTCTCAAACAATGAACGCTCAAAATAACCCAGAAAAATGTTAGCAAGAACTAGACCCAAAGGACTGCCCATCGCAACTCCGTCAGTTTGAACATACATTATATATATATATATATATTAACGAAACTGGCTACTAACAACCGACACACTCACCCACCCACCCACACACACACATGTATATATATATATATATATATATATATATATATATATGTTAGTCATTCACATACAAGCCTGCTTCGCTGTATCACAGCTCATCAGTGTGACTAGACACACCCACTCGCTTCTGGCCAGGATCGAAACTCGACTGATTTGGTGTCAGTCGGGAGTCGCTACCCCCTAAGCCATAGGCGCATGGAATCAGAGAAGGAACATTTTAACTTGTTGTATATAAGCAGTGGATACACACGACAGTCACTGAAAGAACTTAATTCATTCCTGAAGAGTAATATATAATGTAGCTTCCCTGTATCTTTTCTATAAATAATTACCTGGTAATTATTCTGATGAAATTTCATCTATGGTACCTCGACTTATGAATGTAAGCATGGTACTAGATTGGCGGCAAGGTCTCATCATTTTACAGTGAAAATGGCTAGATATAACCGTAAGTTCTATGCCAATCGTTATCTTTTGTCTTATTAATTCCTGTTCTTTTATTGTTCCCTCTCCTTAAGAGTCTTTTTTCTATCATCGTCTCTAACACACAGTAAGACCTTGCGTCTTAGCGGCTTTATTGCTTTTTTGAGGGTGAAATGATTTTATATATATATATATATATATATATATATATATATATATATATATATATATTCAGTCTGTTTTATATTACTGTAAGGATATACTTAAGGAAGTACTTGCTACATAAGCGTTAAGCGTTGCGATAGTCAGTCAGATCATCTCGCAGCTTAATTTTCCAGTCTAGTGATTTTGATACTTACTAGATGTGGCAAATTTAGAGCTTGGCGTGTACCTTGAAAATTAGTTTTTACATCCTGAATTTTCTTCTTCTTTATATACAGTGTCCTTTCAGGACGAAAGTGATCATGGACTTCCACTTACCCCTATCCCTTGTCGCACTTAACACTTTTCCTTATGAGATCTCTCCCAAACCCTCCTCTGCCTTCCACTTGCTCAAGCCCATCAAGTATGTCTCGCGTTCCTGTTCCATGCCTCTTTTTTCTTCTCTTCGTAATGCGAGTATTAGATTCTACAATCCCTCTTTCTTCAATACATGTTCCATAATCTTCAACTCTCTTGTCCGATGTTAAGAATAAATTTCTTTTTCGTTTGCAGCCTCTCCAAAACCTTGTCGTTGCTCACATGTTCAGTCCATGGTATCCTTAGTATATTTTATGTAGAACCACATTTCTGTTGCTTCGAGTCTCTCCTTCATTTTAGAGGAGATTGTCCAGTATTCGCTGCCATATAAGAGGAAAGCTGTCACATAACAGTCTGGTACTCTTTTCGTTGTTTCCAACGAAATCTTCCTGTCTCTCAATACTCTACTTAGCTTTTGAAATGTGTCTTTGACCATGCCAATCCACCTTCGGATCTCAGTATCACACTTTCCTTCCTCTTTCAGAACATTTCCCGGGTATTTAAATTTCTGCACCTGTTAAATTTCCGACCTGTAGTTGGTATTGTGGGCTTCTCTTTTTGCTGATGACCATACATTCAGTTTTCTTGTAGTGTGTTTAGCCCTTTCTTCTCGTTTTCCCTTGCTGCCTCTTGTTTTGTATTTTCTTTTCCCTATTTGCTATCAGCACAGTGTCATCTGCGTATCTTATATTGTTGAGATTGTGGCCGCCAATGAAAGAAGACATTACAATTGTATCCACGAAGTAAACCAACACATTTACTAATATAATTTTCTAGTATATGCAGTCCAACATTTTATAAAATATACCAAAATTATTTTTAGAGACCGCCTTCTAAGCTCAGACTTCACTGAATGTCTAGAACTGGTAGTGGAACTATATCCACCAGAAAGTCGTACATATTTGTCGATGACCAAAACATTTCAAACCACATCAAGAGTATGATAAGAAATAAATGAGAACCTCATCTATTTTATCTCTTTCTGGACTATGTTCTGCGTTTATACAAATACAGATGTGAAAAGATGGGCAACGATCACTCTGACATTTCATACCACATCCCAAACGTATCCATTCAGAAAAAAAAAGAAGCTTTCCTGCTTTCCTTACGATGTGTTTTGAGCGAATGGACACAAGTATGTTGTGTCTGTGTGTCTGTTTAATGCCTGGCTGTTGCTGTAATTGTAGGAAAGTCTGCTTGTCTTTCAATAGTTTGAAGCCCTGTAAGAATCCAAACCAGGCAACTGCTGATATAATCTTCAATATTCAACGCAAGTGGTTTTATCTTTATTAGTTTTCTCGCTCACCGTGCCAATGTTCACCATTATCACTGACCGAGTGGCGTAACGAGCGAGTAAATATTTCAGGTAATCCTTATGCAACATTCGGTTGAACATGCTTCTTTCGTGTTAGTTCCAAACAAAGTGCATTTTTCTCATGTAAATCAAACCCAAATAATGAAAGTAGAAAAACTGCAATTCTATGTAAAATTTTGTTTTCAAAATTTTTAAAACGATGTGACTTGGAAAAATGTTTAGCTTATTTAGCATAACAAGTATTTCATTCCGGGCCCGCCAACAAGGGTGTGCGGATACTCAGTCAGTTAATTGCCACACGTGATACACGTTTGGGTAATCATGTCTTTTTCGAGACATTGCTGACTAGACAGAAAAGTTTCCCGTAGTAGGTTAATATTACTTTCTTCTGTAGACCAATTGCTAATCAAGGTCATAGAATCCAAACTGTCTTACTATTCAACCCATAGCTGGAGGAAGAAGAGATGAATTAATACCTTTCCCAAGGATATTTGTGCGGAAGTGAATGGAACGAATTTGACTAGAATTCGAACACGGCTCTCCGATTTCTCATTTCGAGTCGATAGTCATTAAACTACAATGCACATAGTCATCTTAATTTATTGTTCTTTTTCAATCTATGATTTTCAAAATATAACACGTTTAGGCAATATTTGAAACAAAATCTTGGGAAAAATGTGTGTATTATATAGTTAGATATGTAAATTTTGTGTCGTATTAAAAACAATTTAAGGAATTATTTTGAACACTTCTTCATTGTTAACATCACCGTGGAGCATGTTTACGAAGCAACACATTATGTAGTGAGTTCGAATCTCACTGACTGCTTCAATATTGCTGTCTTTTGCCAATCTATGTTAAGGTTATTAGTTAAATATAAACGATTGTTGTTTAAGACACAACATGTCGAGTGATCAAATTTTATCATCAAGTAAACACCGCATCCGCTAACATTAGGCATAACAATGTCATTCAAAGTCAGCCGAAAACTTATTCATGCTGCGATCTTCAAATAACGAACTTTAATCGTTTTACTTACTTATATACCTCTGATAATGACGTGATCAATTGTTACCAGACCATAGCTGTCATTCTTGTCACATACTATTGGTCATAATACCATAGTTTATCAGTTAGGAATTAACAAAATAGACTGTTTTTCAAAGATGTTCGATTTGATGTGACTACACGATTCATGATTTGATTTTATTTGCCGATACATTTCTTACAACACCATATTTTTCTAAGTAACTTGCAGAACGTATGTAATAACACTGTAACCAAAGGTTTATCATGTTTGGTCAAAGGCTCCAAGCGATTCATACACGATTGCTGCGTTGGCAACGTCTATAGTTGTACTGGAAAATGCTTAGTTAATTACACAGATGATTTGATAGTTACACAATCGTCTGTCTATCATTAACTGCTTACTACTTTCTCTATAGAAGTAGCCTTAATAATTCACAGGATGAAAATACTGACTGCCCTATACAGTTGATTTGTACAGACAACTTCTTAGTATATTAATTGATATCAACCGGCCTTAATAAACCTTTTCGATTTCGACCGGTTGTTAATAATTTCTGTATTTAAGGAAAAAAATTAGAAAACAAAACAGGAATATAAAATCAAATATGTGTGCCCACTAAAAATAACGTTCATAGTAATAAAGAAATGTCGAATTAAACAAGCCATTTGACCGATATATATATATATATATATATATATATATATATATATATATATATATATATATATAATCTTTCATTTAGTAATTTTTTTTTATTCTGAAAACAAACAAACATAAAAAAAATACTATGTGATAATAAAGATAAAAACGTCTATTGAACAGGTTAAGAGGCTCATCCCTTGTTCCCTGTTTAGGATGTAGTTTTCGGCTTTCTCTTTTCCAATCTTTTCACTATTACGTAGCCCCCTGCACATCAGTGGCGTTACCGCCTTGCTCGGGGTGATACGATTTAAAAAAAAATAAAATAAACAATGCATACATGGCCAGCGTCCATATTCATTGTTTCGAAGTTTCAAAATGCCCAGAACTGAAAAAGATTGGAAAATACAACAGTCAAAATATTGTGGATATAACAATCAAGATCAGGAAACCAGTTTAAACAATTCAATAATGAGTAAACCGATTAATTTTCAATGCTTCCATTTTTATTGTTTGTCAAACAGAATTAAAACGATTTTTTTATTATGCATGTAGTTATTATTTTCTATTATATTAGAGTCGCGTATATTTTCTTTGCCTGTAATATAAAGTATAATTACATGCATACGTAACAGCATTATTTTAATTATATTATTAGAGAGTATAATTATACTTCTGTTGAAGAGAGAGAGACACACACACACAGACAGAGATAGAGAGAGGGAGAGGGAGAGGGAGTTAGTTTGGAGTGTCAGTCATAGATAAGTGATCATTAAATTAGTTCAGTGAAGGTATTGACTTCGATTCTCTCTAAGAGCTCTATGGATATAATCCTGTACCAGACTAAACGAAACTTTAAAAAAATCATCTATAAACAAATTATAATATAAGCACTATATATTTCACTTAAAAAAATCAAATAAAAAAATACATTTAATCTGCTTACGTTTCAGATTTTTAAAAAAGAATGAGATCTGAGTTTTTTGAATAGGTATAATTCAAGCCTTCTAATTTCAAATCAAACGCGTGCGCTCACAAAAAATATCGTTTAAAATAATAAGAAATTAAATAAATATATTAACATTATGTATACGTGCAGCAGTTTTTGTGAACTTAAACATTTAAACACGTTTTATCTTTCTTCAAACCAGAATAAAAATACGCACGGGAAAAATAATTTACAAAAATTATTTGTATATTCTCTGACACAAAATCTTCTCCGCAGACACACACGCTAGCTTGTGTAAATATCCAGGCTTTTCATTCTCTTTCACAAATATATCACAAAACACTTCCCAACGCTTCAACTAAAGAATCGAAGATTAAGTGTAAGGTGAAGTCTGAAGATCGTTCCAACTGACCTTCCATGATACATTAGGCTGCGTTGTTCTTAGCCAATCAAAGCTCAGAACACCGCCCAATCATTTCCGAGCAGACGGACAGACATGAGTTATCTTCTGCAAGCAGGGCGCCCCGCATACAATGCCGGATTCCTGGCTGTCATGACAGCTGACCAAATAGATGCCTGGTCTTGTCATTTGGAAGGCTGATACTATAATTTCTTTTCTAATGAATGGTTCCCGGGTTACAGTAGAAGATGTAGTACAGTTAGTGGTGATGGTAGTTAGATCGTGGAGAACTGTTGTTTAAATTTAGGGAGAAGAATTATTTGTGCAGGCGGAAGTGTTCTTGTTGCAGATGTAGACCACCAAAACACTGACGTCCGTATTAAATTTTCGGACTTTCTTTGAGCTTTTTTTAAATGATGGAGTAACAACTCGTCTTAAAGAGGCTATTTATGAAGTTGAGGAGAAGGAACGAACAGAAAAAAGAAAACGTGACAAAAATTAACGAAGAGTTTGTCATATTAGTGAATATGCTGTAAATTCTGTTGTTGCTGCCTGCACAACAGTTAACGAACGGAATAATGAATTAGTGAATATTCCATAAAGTCTATTGTTTCTGCTACCATAACAATTAACGAACAGAATAATATATTAACGAATATTCTATAAATTCTGTTGTTGCTGCCTCCACAACAATTAACGAACAAAATAAATTATATGCAAATATGCTTGTAAATTTGGTTGTTGCTGCATCCACAACGAATAAAATAATATATTAGGGAATATCCTCTAAATTCTGTTGTTGTTGCCATCACAACAATTAACGAACAAAATGAATTATAAGCGAATATGCAGTAAATTATGTTGTTGCTGCCTCCACAACAATTAACGAAGAGAATAATATATTAGTGAATATTCTATAAATTTTCTCATAAACATATGAATCAATTATTAAAGATTAAGATTTAAATTTGAACGATGGCGTTTTTTTTTCTTTTCTCTTATATTCACTTCTGTTGTCCGCTACACAGCTTCTTCTTCTTCTTCTTCTTCTTCTTCTTCTTCTTCTTCTTCTTCTTCTTCTTCGTTTACTTCTTCTTCTTCTTCTTCTTCTTCTTCTTCGTTTACTTCTTCTTCTTCTTCTTCTTCTTCGTTTACTTCTTCTTCTTCTTCTTCTTCTTCTTCTTCTTCTTACTACTACTACTACTACTACTACTACTACTACTACAGATCTCTTAGAGGCATTTTTGGAAAATATTTTACCCTTGAATAAGTTCTCGCTGATTTTTCATGAAAATAATGTTTTATTTACAAAAATTAGTAAGAAACATATCACTGAAACTATTGTTTATCACTACCCACTACTTTTTCTCATATTTCTGGCAACATTTGAATTCCACGTCGGAAAAAAGACACGTTTTTTGAGGCTAACCACGAGTCCACCCATTTTTTAGCAACTTTATAAGAATGATAATCAAATGGGGCAATATCTGGTGAATACGACGAGTAGGGTAAGACTTCCCATTTAAGTGTTTCCACGTAGGTTTTCATCCGTTTTGCAACACGTGGCTTAGCGTTGTCATGCTGCAAAACTCTGTCGTGCCTCTGCTCATATAGCGACCGTTTTTTCTTCAACGCTCGGTTCAAACTGTAGTCGATAGCGATCTTCCGTAATGGTTTCGGTCGGTTTGAGCAGGTCAAAATAAACTACACCCAGCTGATCCCACCAAGTGCAGAGCACAAGCTTCAAACCATGGATATTCGGCTTTCCACCGATGTTGATGTGTGACCGGTCTTACCCTACGATCTTCTATGCTTATAGTTATTGTAATGTATCCACTTTTCATCACTGGTTACGCTACGATACAAAAAACTTTTTCTTTTCTGTTGTTGAAGCAACTGTTCACACGTGACAAGACGCGGTTCGACGTCCCTCAGCTTTAACTCGTGCGGCAACCAATGTCTTTAATTCTTAATAATTCCTAATGCTTTCAAACGTTTCGAAACTGTTGTAAGACCAACTCCTAAGGATTCAGTAAGTTCAGATTGCTCCTGGCATGATTCTTCATGAAGTCATGCTTCCAATTCTTCGTCTTCAAACTTTTTCGGTGCACCAACATCGAAGTCATTACTCTAAAAGCGTCTAAATCAATCTTTGCATATTTTTTTCCGAGAGAGCATGGTCGCCGTAAGTCTTAACAAGAATTCTCTGGGCTTCAGATGCTGATTTCTTTTGAATAATGTAGTGCAGCGAAGTTCGCCGCAAATACACTTCCTTTGCACGAAATCCGCCATGTTTATCGCTAGGAAAAACAAAGTTGTTTACACTTCGGCAAAATGAATTTCAAGCTTGCCAATTGTACTTCCTTACAGATGCATTACCATCTGACACCACACGCACGCAGTTCCGGGAACGTCATCTGTGAGAAAACAGCGAAAAAATATTCAAGGTCCTAAAAGTACGAATTCGAATTCGAAAGCTTTTCTCAGGATCCTTGTATTCTTTTACAATAGAGTGGTTTCTGTTGTGTCTACTTTTAACACATAGTTGTTCTTATCGTTATAAACATCAGCATCAATATTTTAACGAAGGGACAAAAGTAATAGTAGTGATGATGATGATGATGATGATGTAAGACCTGATATTTCAAATAAGGCTACACTTGCAAGGCAAGGTGACGCGCTGTTTTTATTTGGTTGCGATACATGTGCCTGATGCACCTTTATCAATGAAGATGTCATGATGGGTGAACTGGTATTCGTATGATTTGTATCCCAGCGTCAATTTGTTAATGGGCACCTTTCTAACTCATTAATAATAATAAACATCGGGTGTGGCTCTCGTGGCTTCTGACCTTAATTTATTAGATTTGGTAAGACCCATACGTTTTGCTCCAATCAATTAAGATGGGCTGGTGTACCATTGATTTTCTTGTCTGTTGCCAGTTGGGCATTACCACGACGTGGCTGCGGTTAACACACTGTGCATCTTTGTTCATGAACGGTAGTAGTTGGACTGGTTTTTCTAAATGAACCCCCAAGTTTAGGCGATACTTTTATCAAAACTTGTCAACATCTCACGCACATATAGCTGTGATACGGGTATACCCTGAACGGATTGGGTGTCATGATGGCTATATTAGACTTGGTATATGTATACCCCAGTGACACTTCGTAAGCGTGCGAATCTCTCACCCAATAAAAATAATAATAATCGATATGACAGAGTGGGTCAATATATGCACTGGAGAATCTGTAACTTTTACGGGAAAGTAACTGCAAGAAACTGGTATGAACACCACTCAGACCCGGTTACAGAGATAGGACCTGTAACAATTTCATGGGAATTTACGATACACACAGACAGAAGAATGAAAGATAATCGCCCAGACATCGTGATTAGTAGTCTCAAAAACAAACTGTGCCTTCTTATTAACATGGCAGTTCTTATAGACTGTAATGTATCTTTAAAGATCTTCAAAAATCTATCAAATACAAGGATCTTGAAGAGGAAATCCCCAAAATGTGGTACATGAGGATATCAATACTTCAAGTTGCAGTTGGAGCCCACTGATTGATTTCAAAAGGTTTTGATAGATTCATTGAAGAGACTTCTGATAGCACATGCCTTAAAGAAACAAAAAATGTACCCACAATTACAGCTCACACATTGTGAAGAACTTTATATAAGTAAAATATGTGTGATTTTAGGCATATTTTATGTTCAGTGGAAATTGATATGAATCCATTTCTGACCTTAGGTTCCTGGTTGGGATGCAGAAGGAAATGTTTCCAAAAATCTTGTCAAACAATTGAAAAAATTAGAGCTCCAAGGATGAACAGACGATTCTGGCAAGTGAAAATAATGAAGCGAGTGCTGTCTCTTGAACCACAGCGGTAACATCGGATATGTAAAGAAAGAAATAATTAAATCGCCTTCGTGAGGACAGATTAAAAAGTAAAGTTCAGTAAAGTTGGCACAAGAGGAATTTCGAAGACTGCCACAATGCTGCAAAGTGGGCGATCTTAGGAACTGTGCAAATAACTTGGTTTCGACCATGTAAACAAACAGTACGATTACGGACCAGAAGCTGTTGTAGAATATTTAAAAAAAAAGATAATTTAACATTTTTTTACATGAAGTTAGACCACAACAATCCAAGCCCGAAGTTCCGATTTAGAAAGATGTAAAAAAAAAAAAAAATGATGAGGGGTACAAACGGCCCACATGATGAGGTCAACAGAAAGGGAAATCATTTGGAAAAACCCCAAAACGAGCTCAGAAATTTCGGTGTATAACATAAAAATTAAATAGCGACTCACTCAAATATTTTAGACATTTTCTACAGGTATATACCGCTTAACTGTTTACACTCGTACGGAAAGCATAAGTTAAAAATTAAAAATTACATCATTGTGGTCGTGAAGTAAACGTAATAATGAAGGATTATTACATAATTATATATATATATATATATATATATATATATATATATATACTTATGTAATAATCCTTCATATTATATATATATATATATATATATATATATATATATATATAATCATCCGCAGACAGATCTGTTTCTCTGTATCACAGCTCATCAGTACAGTTAGACTCCGATTGTTTTTACCCAGGATTAAAACCCGACCGGATTGGCGTCAGTCGGCGATATCGGCAAATAGTTCCGCGTTTCAGCTCATTAGAACAGTAACACATCTAATTGCTTCCAGCTAACGTTGAAACCCGAAGAATTTGACATCAGTCGGAGATTCTACCATGACGCTATCAGAGCACAGTGAAGGAAATCAGATTTTAGCGTATTATATACACAATGTAGACACACGCCAGTAGCCAAGAGTTTACTTCTTTACTAAAGAAATATATATATATAAATATTAAAATGATTTTTAATTATTCTGACAGATTTTCATCAATTTAAATGTTCTTTTTAATTAATAACTATATATTAGTAAGCGCACCGTTTAGACCGGTAGACGAAAATAAATAAATATGCTGTTTGATAAATAAAAAGACCGCCTACTCAAATACGAGTAGGCACTAAAAATCATGTTTAAAGTTATATATATATATATATTGTAAATTGTATTGTAAATTGCCTGAAGATACCGAAAGGTATTCTTGATTGCATAACTCGTTTACAAATGAAAAATATCAAAAAGTTCTACAATATTATTATATGGAACAGTTTTTAATACAACTGTATATTGGTCTAATTTAATTATGAACAAAAAATAAATAATTAAATAATATATATATATATATATATATATATATATATATATATATATATATATATAATTTATCTGTTTAAACATTATTTTTAATGGATTCTAATCGGCATCCTCTAGATTTGAATTCTGCTGAAGGATGCATATTTTCCTCACAAGATTATTCAGATTAGTAGATATAAATAAATATACTGCTTAATTCTAAAAAAATGGCTATCTATTCAAATACTAGTATTTATTAAAAAATAATGTTTAAGCAAATAAATTTCAATATATCAGAGTTTTTCTATTTCGTAACGGGTTTCGTAAAATTTTGTGTATATATATATATATATATATATATATATGTTAATTTTTGAAATTCCAATTATTAAAAAAAGAAAAATACCAAAATGTTTAATTTATAACTGATGCTCTATTATAACTTAAAAATTAATAATTATTTTATTAAATAAAAGACTCACACAATACTAAATTAGTTTTCTTAACAACAATATACTTTAATATACCATAATTATTTAATCATAATTATAACATCAACATTTCAGCACTTTTACTCATGAAGTAAAAAAAAAATTCAACTGGCTGTTAAAAATTATTTACCTATTTAAATATTACGTGGTTCAACTAGGTACCTTACTCAAACATGATAATTTTTATTAAAATTTAATTAAATACTATGTTTCATTTATACTCTAAGATAAAAACAAAAAAAAATTAATATTATTTTAATAAAATAAAATGACCCACACAATACTAAATTGCTGTTCTTAATACAATATAACTAAGTATACCGCAATTATTTTATTCAAATTCTGACTTATACTCATAAATAGTATTAAAAAAAATATTCTTCAATACCCCCCCGTCAAAAAAAAAAACCTAAAATCCAACCCCCTGATTAAAATTACTGTCTACTCTTTAAAAATCTAAGGTATGTATCTTACCCAGACATAATTAAAAAGTGACATGTCTAGATCTAAGCTATCCTGCCTCCTTCCATAACCCAAATTTTAAAATCTCCATAGTTACATAATTCTAAATGCTGATTGAACTGTTTTGACACACCTATTGCATTTCCTCTAACTACCATTCCCTAATTTTATAAATAACAAGAAATTCATCTTCCATTTTCGAAAACAAATCGTTTTCACCATTTATTTTAACATATCACTTGAAGAGGAGCAGTTTTGTTCTGAAACATGACAATTTTTGTGTAGTGATAGTATGCTTTTATAAACCATTGTAAAACAAAATTCCAATATTAAGCTCTACTCTGTATCGAGCACTCTTTATAAAAGTAAATACTTGAACAGTGGGTTTTTAATCTATGTGTTCTTTAACTTTTCTGTAATATATATATATATATATATATATATATATATATATATATATATATATAATACAGTGCAATATGAATTACGTCTTGTTTAATGAGTTGTTTTTGATGAAGCACTTTAGCGGAAAACTAATAAAGAACTTGCTTAAGGTATCTATTGCAGCGTCCGGGATGCTTACTGTTTTGAATTTAGTTTTCCTTCTTCTATACTGACTGCCAACCACAGTTATACAGCCCACTCTGTCTCGTTATTCAACACAAAGTTAAGTAAGGCAAGAGATGGATTGATAAAAATACTTTTTGGGTGTATGTGAATTAAACACACTCGACTGTAATTCGAACTCGGCTCCCCGACTCCGATTTCTAACTGCTGATCCCAACGCACGTGTGTGTATATATATATATATATATATATATATATATATAGTCATCCGCAGACAGTCCAGTTTAGCTCATCAGTACGGTTAGACATCTGATTGCTTCTAGCTAGGATTAGAAGCTCACCGAATCATATATATATATATATATATATATATATATATATATATATATATATATATGAGTTGAATAAGTGGATCGGAATCCGACAAGATGAATAGATTAAGTAAAAAACTAGCAGGAAAAAAATTGTTTTAATCTGACATCTTTCACTTATAACAAGCTTCTTCAGAAGTTTATTAAAGACGAATGATTTAAAATACTGTCTATCGGATTTTTAAATCATTCGTTTTTAATTAATCTCTGAAGAAGCTTGTTTTAAGTGAAACATGTTAGATTAGAGACACATTTTTACATACTTGTTCGTTACTTATTCTATTCATATATATATATATATATATATATGTGTGTGTGTGTGTGTGTGTGTGTGTGTGAATGAAGATATGAGAGAGATTTGGGAGAGGAAACTCTTTGAAAGCTGTCGCGAAATATGCAGGCACGAAGTCGCAAGTAATCGTGGCCTAGGGTTCAAATGTTGATCATGCCAGCTCATGCGCTCGCGCTTCCAGATATTGTAAGTAAGGTTTCTCTCGGCATAATTGCAGTATAAACAAGTTAACTCTGTGTGTGTATGTGTGTGTGTGTGTGTGTGTGTGTGTGTGTGTGTGTGTGCTGAAAAACATGTGTTTGAGCCTGTGTCTGCAACACAGATTAGCTCGCCATCCTAGTAGACTCCTTGACATATGCTTATTACAGTTTGAACAATCTCGTTTGTAAGTAAATATGTGCGCATACCCTCAGAGATATGTGTGGGCTCACATATAAACATATACAAACTTATACAGTCATATATATATTTATGCATATGTCAACACGCCTAAACAGCATTTGTTTTTGTACTTGTTTATCTTAAATGAATAATTATATCAAATTTAAATCTACATTTCTTTTAAATTCAAATCAAAACAAGAGCTAATTCAGGATTTTATGATTAATCAAGAGAAATACATACTTGCGACAGCTCCCATTATATTTATCCTGTTGGCAGACGACAAAGACCATTTGTTACAGTTTTTCCAGTAACGTTTTCGTTGACAGATGGGCTAAAAATTATGAAGAACGGATGAAGGAGAAAATAATAATATAGGGTAATTCATCAAAGTTATTTTTATCATTTATCTTTTTAGAAACCAGAGAATAATATATTTGTTCTTCATGGTTGTGTTTCTATACATGTTTCTTTGATAATCGTTTGGCTTGCAATTGACCAAGCGGCGTCTTACACTACAGTTTACCGATATATTTTCCTACTAAACTTGAACTGGCTAATTTGTATTCATACCATTTAATGATACTGAGTATATAAACAATATTTTCTGTGCGCCAATAAGTAGACATTACAAAAATGTCAGAAAATTAGTTTTCCTGAAAGCAGTAAATTAAAACAGTTCATTGACCTATTGTTTTGTTTTGTATTAATTAACGAACAAGAAAAATTTTATTAATTTTTGATTTAATTTTTCCAGTATTCTTACATGTTTCCTTTTTGCTGAAGATAAGGAATATAAAAATGTTCCATAATTTTCGACTTTTCAAGTGATTTCATCCTCTTCACAGGCCATTTTCAAGGATGTTATGTTTCCGGTGTTTTTATGTACTCATGTTTGACTCCAATGCAAGTTTTTGTGTTTTAGTGTTTTTGAAAAGGGAAGTTCTTTATAGCTATCACGTGGCACACAGCTAAGTACTACCTGAGCGTCTATCTGTTAAAAAAAAACTTTAAAAACTCCATTTTCACTGTTAAATAATGTAAGGTTGATGGTCGGGAGAAATTTGTTTGATATATAATCCCTCTCTTATAGCGAGGTATCTTTGATATTATGATTTAAATAGTAGTTTTGTATTTTCAACCGACATTTTTCTTAAGGGTTCTTGTAAGTTATGGGTTAATAAATGATTTTTATTACACTATTATTACTAGATATGTAACACGTTTGCCCGGGGCTGCTCGCTCGTCTAATGTGACGCTCGTTTTCATCGACAGTCGTGACGATCCCAGTTGTGACACTGCCACCCGGCTAGCCGGTTGGTTCAGTCGCTGTTGCTGGTCGTGACGATCTCGTCCGATGATGTCATCACAAAAGCTGGTTTACACCACGTCTCTTGCAACAACGCGCCACGGTCCCACGTTGTAAATTGATCCCAGAGGTCGCTTCGTGCAATTTTAGTTGTCGCCTTGCTATCAGAACCATTCCGGACACTGGTGCACACGTGTGGTTAAAGAAATAAATACGGCGTCAAAAAAAAAAAATAAAAATAAAAATAAAATCAATGAATAAGGTCGAACACACCTGGAGAGTTACGAAGAATGTCTTTATATATAAAAAAAATGTTTCTTTTTTTTCACAGGAGCAGATAATACAATTGTCGGAATGTTGGTTTACAACAAAGTGAGAGTTCGTTTAAAATTCTGAGCTTTCAATCCTTAAATAGAAATGTTATTTCTAATTTTCAAATTTTTGCTAAAATATTTTCTGTATTCTCTAAAATTGGAGCTGTACGTTTTCTAGGTGATGTTAAAAAATTAAAGACGGGATTTGCCGAATCAGAGGCGTTCAATGGCGGCGATGGCGGCTAATGTGGCGGTTATGGTGGTTATGTGGGGTTGGTTTCCTTGTCGTCTGGAGGCTCGCTCCCGGTAAAACTGAACTTTTCTCGTCGAGTCTCTATTTTTATAACCCTTTTCAATTGTCTCCGGGGATCTGGCCGACTTGAAGCCTTCGGCCAATGAAATCATTTTCTGCTCACTCGATCTGCGGAAGGGGTTAGCTCGACGAATGAGATATCGCCAGCTCATATCGTATCCAATTTCTTACAGACTTCTGTTCTCAGGAAATTCTGTTAAGGGACTTTAACCCCGCCTGACTCCATAAAAAAAAAAAAAACAAACTCTGACACTTTGTTTTGGCTACTAAAATTTTAGCTTTAAAGAAATATTTAAATATTCGCTTCGAACACGAAAGAAGAAAAATTGTATTTTTTCCCTTTTCTTTCCCAAAGATAGTTAAATTTTATATTCCCCGGATTTTAGAAGTACATGATAGTATTAAAATAGTTATTTTTTTATTTCCCATATTTTACAAGTATTTGATAGTACTAAAATAGTTTTTTACATAAGCTCACATGGCGTATTACAATAAAGCATAACTAATAATATTACTAATATCAATTTCTCTCCCTCTGCTGTATTAAACCAAACGAGGGAAAGTATCCCCGCGGGAGTTAAATATCGCCCGGTTCACACTCCTCCCACGTCTATTGATCAGGAGTAGAGGCTTGCCCCTTGTTCCCTGTTCAGGATGTGGTCTCCAGCTTTCTCTTCTCTCACTTCTGACCTTAGTATCGGTGCTTCCGTGATTTTCCTACGATCTGCCTAGTTGGTGGCAACGGCTCATCACTGTGAGGGTACCGGGTTGGCAGTTTCCTGGTTGCTGCTTCCGACTGGTAGTTAGGAGCCCTAACTCTTGCGTAGCGTCAAGAGCGGCTGCTCTGATTAACAGTTGTATAATATCGGGGTTCTTGTAGTGCCATGTCGCGCATGGATAGGTGTCCCTGCAAGCGCTTTCGGTGGGCAACCATGAAGCCACACCTTGTTGCAGCCCGAACCAGTTTCCCTCCCAGCACAGATCGCGGACAATGATAGCCTGTATCCTCTACCCTAGGTCCCTCCCTATAAACAAAACATATTACAAACAAAAAATTTTCAGAAATTACCCTAAACCAGTTAAAATCAAACTACCTAAACCTCTTAACCTTTCTTTCACTAATATCCGAGGCATTTGTACTAACTTTCCTAGCGTAGAAGCTTTTCTTCATGAAAAGTCCCTGGACATCCTAGCGCTCTGTGAAACTAACCTCAACTCATCTATTCCCTCCTCTGACCTCTCCATCCCTGGTTATCTCCCTCTCTTAAAGAAGGATTTCACTGTCCACATGCATGGGCTGAGGATCTACGTCAGCAAACACCTCCCCATAGCTACGGTGACTTCACTTGAATCTACTGACCACCAATATGTATGTCTCCGTCTGTCTCTCCTCAGTTCGGTTAGTTACCTATTCTTTCTTTACCGTTCTCCCTCCTCTCCTGACTTCTCCCTTCTAGATAGCATTGCTGACAACATTGATAAGGCTATTTCCTACCACCCATTCGCTCACATATTTGTATCTGGAGATCTCAACTCCCATCACTCTGAGTGGCTTAAAGACTCTGTTACTGACCTAGCGGGCATCCACGCCAAGAACTTCGCTATTTCCCAATCCCTTACGCAAGTGGTGGACTTCCCCACTCGCTACCCAAGCACTCCTTCTGGACACTCCTCACTACTAGATATATGTTTTACCTCTGCACCTGACGCCTGTCAAGTCTCGCAGCTTTGCCCGCTCGGCAACTCCGACCATGCTGTTGTCTCTCTCAGTATTTCTTTCCACTCTCACTCTCCCCAGGAGCCTCCTACTTACAGGACCTCCTACAGCTATCATAAAGCTGACTGGGATGCATTTCGCGATTTCCTCTGCGACGTCCCTTGGGGAAAAGTGTTCGATCTCCCAGTTGATGACAGTGCCTCTGAGGTCTCGTCATGGGTGAAAGCTGGCATTGATGCTTTCATACCCGCCAGGAAGTATTGCCTAAAACCTCATTCCTCACCGTGGTTCTCTCCTACCTGTTCGGCCGCCATTGCCCACAAGAACCATTACTTCCGTCTATTCCGGACACAGTCATCTAATCACAATAATCGTCTATTCACGTCTGCCCGCAATGAGTGCAAGAGAATCCTGAATGACACCAAACGGTTGTTCGCTGAGAGAATGCGACAGCGCATAGCTGACCGCAAGTTCGGCTCCAAGGACTATTGGCGGATATGCAAACGGGTGCTGAACAACTGCAAATCCTCTATACCTCCTTTAACCCATGAATTTGAGGTTCTCACGTCATCTGCAGACAAAGCTGAGTGCTTTGCCCGCAGATCCTCATCCAACTCCACATTTGACTCATCTGGAGTATGCTCATCCGACTTCCCCATTAGAACTGAGGCTAAACTACACGACGTGTATATTACCCCGAAGATTGTATCCCGAGTAATTTCAAAACTTGACCCCCATAAGGCGAGCGGTGACGACGGAATCCCGGTGATAGTCCTTAAGAGGTGTGCTCCTGAACTCTCCCCTGTCCTCTCTAAACTATTTAACTACTGCCTTTCTGCTTCCTACTTTCCTGCATGCTGGAGGTTCTCTTCAGTCGTTCCTGTTTTTAAGAATTGTGGTGAACCCGCGAACCCATCCAACTATCGCTCTATCAGTCTTCTACCGATATTCAGGAAAGTGTTCGAGGCCATAATCAATGCTGAAATAGTTCAACATCTCACTGCCCACAAATCTTCTCTGAGAGGAAATATGGCTTCCGCTTTGCCAGGTCCACTGCCAATATGCTACCAACCGTTATGGAGTACATGCTCCAGACACTCGATGAGTCAGGCGAAGCTCGTGCGGTTGCTCTGGACATCTCCAAGGCTTTTGACAGGGTCTGGCACTCTGGCCTTCTTTGCAAGCTGCGGGGTTACGCTATTACCGTACGCCTGCTTGACCTAATCCAATCTTTTTTAAACAACCGCAAAATGAAGGTCGTTTTGAATGGGCATGCCTTTTCATCCTACAGCACGAATGCCGGTGTCCCCCAGGGCTCTATCCTGCGCCCGACGCTCTTCTTTATTTTCATCAACGACCTCCCAGATGAGATCAAGTCCCAAGTAGGCATCTACGCAGATGACACCACAATATACTCCCACATCACTAAGAAACCTGGCGTGGTGGACAGACATAATCTCGCTGCTGACCATGAACGGGATCTACACTCTGTGATGAATTGGGACAAGAAGTGGCTTGTCAATTTCAATGCGTCTAAGACCAAGCTGTTGTCTGTCAAGCATCACAGGCAACCTCTCTTGCCTCCCATAAGCGACCCTCCCTGAGTGCAATACACTGCGCCTCCTCGGCATTACCCTCTCTTCTGATCTCAAATGGAACCGCTACATTGAATCCATAGCTAAATCCACTGCTAAGAAGGTTGGGTCACTGTGTCGATCCAGGATGTTTTTTCCGCCTGAATCCATCCTGCATATATACAAGTCTACCATTCGACCGTGCATGGAGTACTGCTGCCATTTATGGTCAGGCGCCCCTGTCGTTCACCTCAGTGTTCTCTACAGGATCCAAAAGAGAGTCAGTAGTGTAATAGGTTCTGATCTGGCGGCTTGGCTGCAGCCACTTCCCCACCGACGAAGTGTGGCCTCCCTTTGTCTGTTCTATAAATACTTTCATGGCTTCTGCTCAGACGAACTCAAGTCGCTGGTGCCTCCTCAACAGGTGTTTACTCGTGAAACCAGACTGGCAACTGGGTCCCACCCATTCACAGTTAGGTTAGCCAAATGCAGACGACAATTCTACTCCTGCAGCTTCTTCTCTCGCACTTCCCGCTTGTGGAACTCGCTCCCTTATTATTGCTTTCCTGACGGCTACAACCTCTAGAAATTTAAATGCAATGTCAATACTCATCTACTAACCACTCGACCCTAGCCCTTCCCCCACCCCGTATATCCTTCCCTTTCTCCCCACCCTTGAAACTGTCAACTCACCTGCATTCTCATCTTTCTATTGCTCCTTTCTAATTGGCTTGTACTCCTCTTCTCTCTCTTCTAATTAATCTTCTTTCAGTTATGTAAACCTCCGCACATCAGTAGCATCTCCGCCTTGCTCGGGGTGAAATGACTAAAAAAGAAAAGATAGTGTCACAGATAGATGGCATGTAATGCATCTACTCAGAGAAGAGCTAGTATGGCAGCCAATATAGCGAATATAATATATAGTCAATGTTAGATTACAGCCCAAATATAAATATATAAAGAATACCTAAAGAGCCAGACAACCTACCTAGGTTTCACCTAAACGGATAGTCAGAGAAAGCTAGCTTTCACTGACAATCCGTTTAGGTGAAACCTAGGTAGTTTGTATGACTCTCTATGTATTCTTTATTTATTCCGCTCTACCTAAGTATTGAAGGCTATTTTGTTAGTTGATTGTTCGTGTCGGAGTTTTTTCTTTGGGCTACGTGCTGACTCGGTCTGAGCTTTTTTGACTGATGTTCATGTACTTAGCTTTTTCTTTTTTAAAACCATTTTTCCCTTCTTCGTAGATACGTGGAAGATTTTTCGACACGAGTATAGTTATTATCTTATATATATATATATATATATATATATATATATATATATATTATGTGTGTTTGTGCTTGTGTTTTTGTGTGTGTATTTGCAAAATGACGATTTGTTATCTAATAAACTTCTATAGTATAGGCCGGTATTGAACAGGTGAAGAGGCTCATCCCTTGTTCCCTGTTTAGGATGTGGTTTCCGGCTTTCTCTTTTCCAATATTTTTACTCTTAAGTAGCCCCCTGCTCATCAGTGGCGTTACCGCCTTGCTTGGGGTGATATGATTAATATATATATATATATATATATATATATATTTCCTTGGTTGAAAATGAAAATTTTCTACAAAATAAGAAAATACTGAAAACTTAGTCATAATTTTTCACTAGTACTCCTTCATTTTAATTTCTCTTGTGCTTTATCGCAACCATTCAGATCGTCATTCTCCTTACATTAGCGTGCAATGCAGAACGTTAAAAAGAAAAGGAAATAAATCCTAGCCTATGATTCCGTTCCGTGCTGTATGCTAATAGCCATTGAATGACGTCGCAGGTCATTACGATAAAAATCAACTGAAATTAAGATACAAGAAGATAAAATTGATATCAAAATATCTATTAATAACACCAGAAGAAAAAAAGGTAAACATTGAATAAGTGACAGCCTTTGACATTATGGCATCCATAACGGCTGAAAAGAAAATATTTGTTCAAATTCAATACGTTAAATGAAATATCCCAGAAAAAGGTGTGTAGAGGGAAGAGGGTTCACTAATAGACAAATATTCTTCTTTAAAAAAAATAGGAGCCAAAAAGATTTCATTACCATAATTTATCATATTTGTTGGTAGTTTTCCTTATCTGCTTTAAGTCAAATTGGAAGATTGGAAAAGATGTTATCTACTTTTGGACGGGACCTGGACAATTGCTGACGACAGCCGACAGATGGCGTCTTTTCACGGAATAAGATAGTGACTGCTTGTCTATAATAGTTTGCCGTGAGCTAAGTATAGATCAACAAAATGATTTTTTCTGAATTTTATTTATGCTTTTTTTGTTAAGGTTATGTCACGATCTTGAATACGGGGGTCCTACATACGTAGGAATCTTATTTTTGTAGATCAATTTACAATCTTGTATACAAAGGTCATATCTTATATAATACATAATCATAGGAATCTAGTTCTTTTTTTATTTTATGTCACGATTTTCTCTACGAAAATCATACATTTTTATATTAAATATATTCGTAGGTGTATGTACTTAAACGTAAGAACTCACATGCCCTAACTTATAGACTATTGTGTTGATAAATAGAGTGTTGTGAAATAGAAAATTCTACGACTTCGAAGAGGGAAGACAGGCACATGCCAGAAATTTTGTGTTTGATGTTTTCTTTTTATTTCAATTCAAAAATCGACTAATGGTCCAAAGGCAAAAATTCCATTTGTATTTACAATAGGTATATATATATATATATACACACTAACACAAATACTTATATATATATATATATATATATATATATATAAGTATTTGTGTTAGTGTGTATTTGTGTGTGTGTTTTATTAAAATTACTGTCAAAGTATTTTCTTGTATGCAAATAAGAGAATTACTTTTTTTCAAAATAATTGTTCCGTGTGAGCGCATTTGATTTATTCTATGAGCTATCTTTAAGTATTTTGGTTTGTGCTCTAGCATGCAAGTTGATAAAAGGTAGACATTTTCTTAATTCTTAAATGCAGCCAGAACATTGCTGTCATGTTCTAACCGCTGTTATTAAGGATTGGGTTTCGTTTTTATGATTATTATTTTCATACTTATTTTAATGTTGATGATGCATATTGTATCTGATTTACGTTATATATATATAATTTGTAAACGAGTTATTATACGAACTAGGTTTCTACCATATACACACACACACACACACACACACACACACACACACACACATATATATATATATATATATACGATAGGATAAGGAACAAATTAGAAATTTTTATAAATTTAACATGCTTCCCATTTATTTAAGCTTCGCGATAAGCGACACATTGTCTGTTGGATAGAAGGAATTATAAAATAATTCAAGACACATTTTCTCACTATTCAACCTTGCCTCTGCCTTGGTTAACTCTTAATTAATCACAGTGAAATCAGTTATTCCTTTCCCCACATCCCAATATATATATATATATATATATATAGGAAAGAATATTAATAAAAAGTTTTGAATTTAAAAATGTACTTTTTTTGAACAGTATTTGTTTATTTTTATTATATTTTATATTTCAGACCGCCCTCGGTCCTTCATCAGAAACAAGTGATTTTTAAATTTGAATTAGAAACATATTTCACGATAGCGTCCGAATATTTTTCGTTTACATCACGTGGTGTGTTTGTTCACAACATGCAGCACGTCCGTAGAGAAAGTCTGTTTGTTTTAGATAAAAATTTCTTGGAATATCTGAAAAAAATAATTTTGCTAGAAACTGTGCGGATATAACAGATTAAGAAACTAATATTATCCTAATTAGCAAATCATTTCTAACTCTTAATCATTCCCCTTGACTAAGTGTCTCAATGGTAATTTTGTTGTTCATACAGGGGCATATGTTGCTGATTTAGTATGCATTTATATTTTAGATACTTTTAGTGGAATTGTAGATTCTAAACAAGTAGGCTTATACCAAGATGTTGGCCTTTTTTTCATCCCTAATAGTAATAACCTTTTGACTACTAAGACCCCCGCCCCCAAAAAAGCCATTAGGGTCTTTGAATTATTGGGCTTAAAATTTAGATTTCTTTTAAACTAAAGATTGTTAATTATCTAAACATCTCTCTTAATCTGAATATAAATTCTTTCAATCATTATCATAAATAGAATGAACCCTCCAGCTACATTAATGTTAATTCCCACCATCCTAATGCCAATGTAAAACAGTTATCTACTATTGTTAGTACAAGAATTATCCGATTATCTTCTAACCTTAAGATCTTTAATGAAAACAAAAAACTGTATAACAGAGGTTGCCAAAAAAGTGACTTTAAAAATAAATTATCCTATTTAACACCAGTTAGTAATTCCGAATTGTCTACAGCTAAAAGTAAACATAGAAAGAGAAAAATTATATGGCTCAACATCCGCCGCCGTTCCGTGGACTATCAAATAGTAATATTGGATAGTATTTTCTGAAATTAGTAAGTAACCATTTTCACAAGGTTAACTCTAAGCAAAATATTTACTAGAAAAACTATCAAAATGAGCTATTCCTTCACTAATAATATGCATAACATTATTAATTCGCATAATAACCAGATTTTAAAGAATTTCTATGGAACTAATTATTAAACCTGGTATTGTACTCTACTGCAAAGAATAATGTCCTGTTGAGTGTAGATGTAAATATTACTAGGATTTCTTTGGATTACTTATCAAAACTTTTCCCGGATTAATTACCGATATATATATACATTAGGTTGTCTCAAAAGTTCGTAAACACTTGCAAAAAATTGAAATTTTACTCGCAAAACAACAAAAATTATTGCTCAAAATAAAGACCATCATTTTCCAAGACTTTCTGCCATCGACCTGCAAGCTTTCGGATCTGATCAAAGTACCATTCAGCCGGCTTCGAATCAAAGAATTCTTGACACGCTTCCTCGACTTCATCAAACGAGTCGAATCGGCGGCTCTTCAGAAAGTGTTGCATTGAGCGGAAAAGGCCGTAATCTGATGGAGCACAGTCAGGACTGTAGGCTGGATGTAGCAGAACCTCAACGCCGTCCAGCTCTTCAAACTTGTCTTTGGTCTTCTTGGCGGTGTGTGGCTTCGCATTGTCCTGCTGCATCAAAGCGCGCTTTATGTTGATCAGAACAGGGTACTTTTGCTTCAACTTTTCGTAGACCCGCTCATGTTGCTGACAGTAAAGTTCGGCAGTGATGGCACGACCATTCGGAACCAACTCTAAATGCACGATTTCTTCAAAGTTTCACCAAACGCACAAGATGACTTTCTTGCTGAATCGATATTGTTTTGGAACCGACGGTGTCTCTTGCTCTTTCTGAACCCATTGCCTGTCTTGATTGTGCTGGACCAGATAGACCCATTTCTCGTCAGATATCACAACGCGCTTCCAAAAACCTAGGTTCAATGGATTGCTGAGCAATTGACGGCAAATTTCAACTTGTCTGTTGGCTTGTGCTTCGGTGAGTTGTGCGGATCTTGGTGCGGCTTTTTGTGAACAAAATAAAGTTGCTTCAAATGTCGGTGAATTATCGATTTACCAACTCCAAGCTCATCAACCAATTCTCGAGTGCTCGATGAAGGCGAAATATCCAACCAAGTCTCCATCATCCAACTTTAACGGCCGTCCCGAACATATGCGGCGATCTCAAACTGGTACAAGCGTTTCGATTCTGGCAGCACAAACCTCTTCTGCAGCTTTTCCAGCAGCAACATATCAAAACTCGCAGCTCAATTTTATCAATTGTCATCTGGAATACAAAGATGAAGATCGCTATAACAATATAAACGCAAAGTTGCATAAAAATTCAATTTTTCGCAAGTGTTTACGAACTTTTGGGACAACCTAACATACATATATATATAATTGGATTTGGATATGAGAAGCGTAAGATAAGTAGATGATAGATTAGAGTTTAGAAACAGTAATAAAGTGTAACAGATTACTAACAAACTTAGTTCGATTAATTTAGATTGATCTAAATAGACTCAAACTCAGGACAGATATGAACAAACTTAGATAACGGTTGAACAAACTTAGATAACCGGTTGAACAAATTTGGATAAATCAAACTTTTATAAACACCACTTTGGCTTATATAATTATTCTATTCATATTCCATTAATACTGTTGATTTGTATCCTAACATTTTAAGGAATTCTTCGTATCGTATTGTAACGTATGGTCTTGTAAATTTTTAATCCTATATGAATTTTTTTGTATTTTTTTTTTTTGCTCGCTCTGATGGTATGAAATGTGCCCTTTTTGTTCCATTGAACAAAGGCAAATTACCCATTTGAAACTTGCTCATCAACATCTCCACTTGAATCTTGTCTAGTCTTGCTGCTGCTTTGCTCCTCTTCATCTTCGACTTATCACTATAAATTATGTTTTTATGAAAAGAATGAATGGGAAGTTTTTTGTTGTATTGTTACTCTGTAAATTAACACTACTCTTTATATGAATTGTAATAACCGACAATTCGGTCAGATGTTTAATCAGACTTAGAGCTGGAACTAAAAACGTTATTTTGATGGAATATTATTCCCTCTATCATAATTAATTCTGAACCTACGCTTTGAGAACAGAAATTTTCTAATAAATCATTTGGTTATCTGGATGAATAGTTTGGTACTGTTAGTAAAAGCTTCGTTGAATTTAGAATAACAGAGGGAATTACTGAAACCAACAGCAAAGTCCTGGAAAAATCCAACAGTCAAAGAATCGAATCGCTGATCATTAAACACTATCTTCGATGGTCACGAAATGTAGCAAGAATTGATGAGTCAAGGTTTCTACATCGATCTTGCTTATTTTCTTTATTGTTGGAATATTATAAAAAATACGCGAATTTTAACAAACTTATTTTTTAATTATTTTAAATGCATGCTAATTTATAATGAAAAGCGAATTTTTGGTGTTAATTAAAACTAAACATTCCTAATGAATCAAACAGTAAAGATAGAACGTTCATTTTGGTTAATACCTTAGCATGATTTGAAATTCTTCTTTTCTAATAAACTGAATCAGAATAATAAAATAGAAAAATAAACGAAGCCGGTTGCGACCTTTAAACTGAGAATCTAGAGATTTAAAATATACGATGTAAGTCAAATAAAACAGAAAAGGTGAAAAATCTGCGTTGTATGTAAATATACTTCACCACTTCAAAACATGTGGAGAAAATGTTACTTTATCATTATTTAATCTGAATTTCGAAAACAAGAAATTATTATTGTGGCAACTCGAATAAAAGTTATTTCAACAAATACCCAAACATGTTAATCTTGCATCTAATACCCACCATGTAATTTCTATGGATATCGCTAACATGTAAGCATTATGAATATATACATACTCATGTATATGTGAATATTTGATTATATGAATTTATCTTAAATTAGAACAATATTTTTCTTGATCGGTCTTTTGGCTTATCTATAATGGTTTTTATTCTGTGTTCGCGTGACTTTGTACGTTATGCTCTTTTCTGGTGTGATTTGATAAAGCCAAATGAATATTTACAAACGAGAGAAACACATGGGACCTTAGAGAGGGAAACAAATAAAGAAAAGAATAATGAATTCGCTGTGGTATCAAGACGTCAAATAAAAACAAAACGAGTTCAACCAACCATTTGAATTATAACAGAACGAGGAAGAACAAAATAAGCTCAACTAAACGCCATGCGCCGTTTCTTTCCGTTTCCATTCTATTCTAAGCCGGCCCTTCCCTCCTAAAGTTCCCTTAATAGCGGTTTCATTGAATGAATAAATACATAGGCTCTTAGTAATGGCGTCCAAGGTTGCGCTTATATTGCCGCAACAGTTGATCTGGCCATCTGTTGAATACCATGGCGTGTGGCTATGATAGGAAGCAGTTGAAAGAGAAGCAGGGAACGGAGAAAGGATGGGGATAATGTAAATAGGGATAAGGGATGAAGGAAGGCAAAAACAAATTAAGGAATAAGTAAAGTTTGAAGCAATAAAATAGAGGAAAAAAGAATACGGAGAAAAGAAAGAAAGAGAGAAATGAAAAGAGAGAATATTGAAAAAAAAGACAATTATAAAAGAGAAGAGATAAGGAAAATATGTGAAAGAAAGGGAGAAGAAAAGTACGAGAAAAAAGACAATGAAAAAGAATTGAAACACAGAGGAGTGATATTGAAAAAAGAAAAGAAGGCAAGAAGGAAGCAAAAACAAAAGTGAGAAAGAAAAGGAGAATGAAGGGAAATAATATTGAAAGAAAAACAAATGAAGAAATTGGAGAAATAGGATATGGGTAAAAAAGAAAGAAAGAAAGACAGAAAGAAAGGGAAATTGAAAGAACAAAAATAAAGAAAAAAGAAAAAGAAAAAAGAAAGTAGGAAAGAAATATAATTAGAAAAAGAAAATGACAAAGATGGCAAAGGAAGAAGTCCAAAAGGTAAAAAAACTGATATGGGAACGAAGAAAATATGACAAATAATGAAATTATGAATACGAAAATTAGAAAGGTAACATATTTTTCAAAAGTTAAAAAGTAAGAAGGAATTAAAGAAAACTTGTGGAATTAAGACAAATAGATATAAATGAGTAGACAAAAAACAAGAAAAAAAAACGAAAAACAAAACTGAGTTGTTACTGCAGTACAATGATAAGCAAGTCTGTTTGTTTGCACCAGACTCCCCTGGAATAATAATTTTGGACTCACTAGCATTTGTATAACTGGTACTGATTTCGTGGCAGGTAATTTTCGCCTGGATCATTGGCATATATATATATATATATATATATATATATATATATGTATATTATAATTTGCTTCAACGCAATCTCAGGCTTGGAGATTATGATGAAGCATAAAATAAACTGTCGTCTCATGATGTGGACCTAAGTGTCTACTTTTATATTTACATACGCTCTATATGTGATATTGACTACTTTTACCCATACAATAAAACTATATATATATATATATATATATATATATATATATATATATATATATATATAGTAGCAAGCATTAACAAAAACTTTAAATGTGAAAATAACTTTTTATTTTAAAGCTTCATACATTTTATCAATGAAAAATAAGGTTATAAAGGTAAATTATATTATTCCAAAATATAAACCTCAATAAACTTATTTTGATAAAGTTATAAGACTAATTATATAACATTCGAAAAAAATAGATGATCAAAAATATCAGGATGATTAATAAAATCATCCTATTATAATAGATAAATCATATCCAAATGAAAATAGCGTTCATAATTCATAAGTACTTGATGTGAAAAACCTTTACTTTTAATAACAGCTTGACATCTCTTGCTGCATGAGCGAATTAATGTCTTGCATTCATTAACGGATATTTTCTCCCATTCTCCTTTCAAATTAGTCCATAGTTCTTCGACATTTGTTAGATTCTTTTCCTTAGCTCTTTTATTTAGTAACTTTCAAACATTCTCAATAGGATTCATGTCTGGGCGTTGAGCAGGCTTCTCCATAACATTAACATCTTCCTCAGAAAACATTGTCTTAAAAGACTTTGCTGTGTGACATGGCACGTTATCATGCATAAATACAGCTGGCTGATTAATTACAGTTCTTAAATTAGGTACATGTTTCTTTAATATCTCTTTGTATACAGTTGCGTTAATTTTACCGTGTAGCCTAACAAGAGGTCCCGTACCAGCAAGTGAAATCATGTTAAACACCATCACACTTCCTCCTCCAAATTTAACGCTACTTTTAGTGCACTGAGGCAAATATCGTTCCTTAGGACTGCATCGAACGAACCTGCATCACAACCGAACAGGTTAAACTTTGACTCATCACTGAAATGAACACAATCTCACTGTTCTTCTGTTCATATGAGGTCTTCAGTGGCAGATTTCAATGGGCTCATTTGATTCTTTTCAGAAATGTAAGGCTTCGTAGAGGCTACTCGACTGTTCAGATTTATTTAAATCTTCGGGAAAATTTATTTAAGTCTTCGGGAAATAGTGTGCCTTGAGATTTTAATGTCAAGGTCAGCATTAGCTCTTTTTTATTTTTTACCAACCCATCTGTCTTCCCTTGCAATAGTTTTCTTAGGTTTGTCAGGTGGATTCTTGGTTTCAAATGACCCAGTTTCCACAACTTTTCTTAAAATTCTATGAATAACACTTTTAGATTTCCCTACACTCTGAAATATCCCTAATCGAGAGTTTATCTTCATTACGTAACGTGACTCATTTTTCTAAGTTCCAATGACGTCACATATGTTTTCGGCATGTTTACAATGCAAGAGCCAGTAAAGAGTCGGTGTATTTTAGTAAAATACCCGATTTTATATTCTTACCCTAAAAATTTTTCACTAATTCAAAATAATTATTAAATTTTATGGATTTATTTAATCGTTCTGATGTTTTTGATCATTTTTTTCGAATGTTATATAATTATTCTTATAACTTTATCAAAATAAGTTTATTAAACTTTATATTTTGGAATTATATAATTTACTTTTATATCCTTTTTCCCTTGATAAAATGTTCTTTGAAGATTTAAAATAAAAAATTATTTCATATTAAGATTTTTTCTTAACATCGTTCTGATCTTTATGCTCGCTACTGTATATATATATATATATATATATATATATATATATATATATATATATATATGTTTTAATATTTTTATTATAAGTGAATATAAAAATATTTTACTGGTGATACAAATTATTCTTATGGGAATTTAAATTTAAAGGCGGGGCATAAGGTAAGAATTAAGAATGTTCTTGTGGAAAGTCAGCTCTATGCTGAATGGGGAAATAAAGTGAGAGGGTGAAGGTGGGTGATTTATTTTAAAAAGTCACCATTCGTTAACGCTTGACGTTGTCATCATTGGGGATTGTGGATGATGGTAGTATAACCACAATAAATGTGTCATCCGTGCAGCCAACTAAGGTGTTCTCTTTGTAGAATTTTTTCCCGGAAGGGTCTTAACAGTATTTGTTGATGGAATTAGAACTGTGGTATATCTACATAGGATGCTAATAATACTAAATATAAATGGAATAATAACTATCAAATTCTGATACGCAATTTTTATGAGCACTTCAAAAAAGTAAATGCTACGAACCATAGAATTTTACTACATCTGCTCACTACATTTGCTCTTAGTCTAACACACACACACACACACACACACACACACACACACACACACACACACACACATATATATATATATATATATATATATATATATATCTTCACACTACTGTAACAGGATAAAATTTAGAATATAGGATTCTGTTTAAGAGCACTAAGAATCTGCTGCCTCCAATACAAAACTGAAGACGAAACATGCATAGAAAATACTTTCAAAAACCTCCAATATTCACATTATTTCATCCACAATGCGAAGCAAAAGGCATAAAGAATATACAACCACCAAAAAAGAAAAAAAATACAATACAGAAAACAATCAAAATAATAATTCTGAAGCATTATATCATATAAATACTCACAACTGTTCTTTACAATATATTGGAGAAACTTACAGAGAGAAATTATATATATATGTAAAAATATACTCAGTTTTAATCCGAGATTATGGACAGTATGGTTAAATAAAATAAAGTCAAGAGGTGGCGATTTAAATACAGTTTTCCTCTTGTCTTTATTTTATTTAACCATATATATATATATATATATATATATATATATGAATGAAGAAAAATGAAAACATATATTAGCTGATGCTTTTCAACCTCTGATGGACTTAAGGCAAATGTAAAGTATTTATAAACGAAAGTAAGATTATTGTTAGATTCTCAAAATATTTATATATAAAAGATGCTCATAACTATTCCTCAGGAAGTCCTCATCAGTTCATATATATCATACAAAGTTCATATATATCATACAAAATGCTGAAAAGAAATACTGATTTTTTTAAACTGTTTTTCAGTCAGTTGTTTTGGTAGCCAAAGAGCTGGCACTTTCTGTTATTCAAACTTCTCGTGAGTAATTTCATAGACCACCGATTTTGAGAATTACACTGTTATCTCACAATGTTTGCGTCATCTTTTATTGTGAATCAAAATTTAAACGCGTGTAATGTTGGCATATGCTGTCGTCGAACGTGGACACCCGACACAGGACTCATCCTGCAGATTTTTGCGCCCCTCTGTGAACGCATTACACTAGACGGAGACCTGCTTCCTGCTATTTGCACGTTTGTCATACGCTGCAAAAAGCTCACGGCGTATTTCTTTGACAGTTTGCCTTTGGCATGCTATGTTTGCCAAACTGTTTTATGGTGGCAGTTACCTTTATTGTGACGACATATATGCATGCGCTCAATATTAATGCTATTTAGGTTTAATGAGGAAATATTATTGTTGCTTTGTGTTTACAGCTCATGATGTTTTGCGGTTGATTTGTGTGGATTTGTACATTACTTTTCGGGCCTCTATATTACACACAATCAGATACACACACACACACACACATAGAGAGAGATAATAGTTGATAAATTTAATGTATTTATCAGGATCTATAATTTTATGTACTGGTGGATTAATAGCCCTTTCGTCTTGTTGAATTATTTTCTCTTTGGACACATCATTTTATAGAAAATGAAGCAAAATAAAACAGACAGTTATCAACAATAATTTCCAAAACCAAAATATTAGTTTTAAAGAAATTTAGAAAAATATAATATAAACAACCACCTTGATGTGAAAAAAAAGACGCCATTAAATTGTTTTATTTTGTGTGTATGTGTGTGTGTGTGTGTGTGTCCATTATAGTGAACCCTCCTCCTCTGAAACCCCTGATACAATTTCAACCAAAATTTAGTCACTTGTCGATCATAACATAAACCTTTTGTGACACTATCTCACGTGGTGATGCTTTCCCTTCTCTCGCGGGGATACTTTCCTTTGGCTGGTTTAAAACAACGGAGAGAGAAATTGATATTGGTGATATTATTAATGTTTTATTGCGTCACGCGATGTGAGCTTAGGAAAAAAAATTTTAGTACCATCAAGTGCTTCTAAAAACACGGGAGCATAAAAGTTGATTAATTTGGGAAAATAATCATTTCTCTTTTATCATGTTTTTATAAATTTCGCCCCTTTCATGTTCAATATAAATTTTCCTTCCTTTTAGAGTTGAAATGTTGATTCCGCTAATCTGAAAACGCGTAGACAAAACAAGTGTCAGAGTGATTTGATAAGGTCACCCGAAGGCCAAGGCCACTGTTGGACATAACAGTCCGAAATAACCCGACTTGAATTCAGTTCGATGTGAGTTGGCATAATCTCATTGGTCGAGCTAAGACATCAGCATATCGAATGGGCGGTGACCGATTTTCATTGGCCGAAGACTGTGAGCCGGCCGGATCCCCAGAGAGGATCGAAATTGGTTATAAAAATAGATGCTCGACACGAACAAGTCAGTTAGAGAGCGAGTTAACTCAGATTTCGGGCAGAGCGCCACCGCCGTCAATACCCCCACATTCTCCGCCAGCGGCCGCTCCGATTCGGCACATACCGTCAGATTCCGTCAAGAACCCCCAAAAACCAAAAGAACTTTGCTTAGACAAAACATTTCGTTTAACGATTAGAAGGTATGATGCTTTTGGCGAACTTACTCTCTCCTTTGTAAATATCATTTTCGACAACTGTATTCTTGGGAAAAGAAAGACATTGTTTTTTCTTTATATAAAGACATTCTTCGTAGCTCTCCAGGTGTGTTCGCCTTGTTCATTTATTTTATTAATTTTTTTTTGGTTTTGGTGCCGTGTTTATTTTTTTTTCAAACCACAAGTGTACACCAGTGTCCGGACCGGCTCAAAGGGACGACTTTTAAAATTGCAAGACGAGACCTCTGGGATCTAATCACAACGTGGGACAGTGGCCTGTTGTTGCAAAAGACGTCCTGTAATTCAGCTTTTGTGGTGACATCATTGGACGGGATCGTCACGACCAGCAACAGCGACCAAACCAACCGTACGACCGGGTGGCAGTCTCACAACTGAGATCGTCACGACCGCCAGCGAAAACGAGCGTCACATCTAGGATCTGGCCTGAGGGTCTGTCGCCAGGCGTGTCCGTCCTATGCAGTGTTACATATTTGGGTGCCGTGACCAAGACGTGACCTGAGGGTTGCCGTCCGCACTGCGGTAGTTTCACACTTTGATATACGCAAAAAAAAAAAAAAATTCGAATCAATTTAACGGGCTACTGCAGAAATCACCGAAACGCTTAGAATTTACGAACTCTTCTCCTCCGAGACGTCTTATGCGAATTCAACCAAAATCGGGTAAATTGTAGATTATGGTCCGAACCTTTGATGTACACAAAAACTTTTCGAATCACTGTGCAGAGTTCGTCAAAAATCAACGACAAACATAATTTCGGGTGGTCTTTTCCGGACTTTTATGCATTTCTCAAAGACGCTTCACTCAATCTCAACCAAAATCGAGTCACTGGTAGATCAAGGTCTGATGCTTTGATATGCGAACAAAAATTTCAATTGACACACAGGGTGCGACAAAAATTAATGGAAAATGTTGCTTTTCGTCTATCTAGCAGTGTAATTGTGCTTCCAGTTTTATCTTATCGAAGTTTATCGAAGTTTTATTTTAAAGATAGATCTATTTCTTTTTATAATAATTAGTTTCTGAAAAGATGTCTACATGTCCATTTATACTACTAGATTTTTTAATATATACTGAAAACAAATTCAACGCCAGAAATTTGGTCGTGTCTTCTGCATACTCTCTCGAAAATAAGGATTTGTTTTCTTAGAAAAATACGCAGAAGCCAAATGTTTAAGCCACTTAGACATTAATAAGAAATGAACATATTAAAAAAGACATTGGTGTGGGACTAAAAACTAGCTTCATTGGAATGCAGTCTTTTTGATTAACGTAAAAGTGTGTATAGTTATTTTTGGGGCGAAGTGATTTTAGACATATTATCTCAGATTACACAGGTCGACATTCCTTTTACACAAATGTTGTTGGGCCTTAAGCATATGTTCCTGGGCTATTTTTTAACGCTGATTCGGAAAATCAAGTCCGTTTTGCCCCATCACATCAGGTTTTCTCTGTACAGATGATGCCTTTTTTGTTCAAAATAGGCCAAAGTGTCAGGACATAATAATGTAAGTAAAACACTTGAAATGTTTTATTTTGGATTCAAATAATTTATCATACAAGGAAAAGCATCCTAATAAGCTTCTAAGTGTATTTTTAGCAGTTTCAGTCTTTATTTTCTGACCTAAAAATACTTCATTTACTTCATGTACTGATGCCAAAAATCCCAATTTTCTGATCTAAAATACTTGGTGTTTTGTGATTTTGGTATAGAATTGATAAACTTCTCGTTTTTAACAATTTGATTGGGCAGCCTGATGTAGATAAGACATATTAAAGCGTTGCATAAGAAAAAATAATATATTAATCCTTATTGAAAATCCAAGATAAAATAAAACTTAATCAAACATATATGTCCACAATTTATGAAAGAAATGTGAACGAAGCAAAATTACAAACAATGTTTGGGCATATAAAATCCTATAACACCCATTTTCTTTTATTTTTATTCCTTTAAATGGACTACATTATTATGTCCTGGCACATCACAGTGAAATTAGACATTTTGGCTTATTTTGAGCAAAAAGGCATTATCTGTACAAAGAAAACCTGATGTGATGCGGCAAAATGAACTTGATTTTCAGAATCAGCGTTTAAAAATAGCATAGAATAATGTGACCATTGCCCAACAACATTTGGGTAAAAAACAAAAATGTCGATCGGTATTATTTTGAGGTATGATGGTAACGTTTTGCTTGTCATGGAAACAAAGACATGTCGGTGACATTCTGAGAATAGAATCTAAATTGTGACATATATTTCAACCAAAAGCTAAACTTGACCGTGTTATAGAGATGAATTTACTCTGAAAATTTCTCGCGTTTCTATAATTTGGACATCATGAATTTTTATCTTAATTTGTTTTTTCTTTAAGGTCAAGCTCTTTGAAATCAACACGAATCTTGATTTCAAAACTTGAATTTCTTATTATTCAAACCTAGTTTTGGAAATATTGAAGCAACCCAACCGATAATCGTTGATGAAGGAGTAAGTAAGAACGTTGGGCTTTCACAGAAAAGAGACTAAATTCTGAAATAATTTGCACAAATTTAGGGTACAGCGGCAAAATGTCAGAAACCATGACGAATTTTCCCAATTTGTACCGACTTTTCAAACCAATTCTGTCCATTTCTTTCCCAAATTCCATTTTTCTTCACGTGCCACTTGAATATCTCTCCATCCGTATCTTCGAATAAACATAGAGACGAATCGAATCGAGAGAAAATCGATTTGTACCTTTTGATGGGAAACGGAAAAGTGCCAAACTTATTTAAGGGCTGGAACAAACTTAACACCAAGGCAAACATACACACACACACACACACACACACACACACACACACACACACACACATATATATATATATATATATAATGTGCTATATTAAGAAAAGAAAGACAGCAGAATATCGGAGATGTAGATTTTATAGTTGTAGGCAGTCTTGGTCTGAAGCGTGAAACTAACAGTTACCATGCAAATGTTGATACCCATGCCCGCCACACTCACTATCTTTATATATATATATATATATATATATATATATATATATATGTGTGTGTGTGTGTGTGTGTGTGTGTGTGTGTGTGTGTGTGTGTGTGTGTATTATATATTAGGAAAGATTAATAAGGAAAGTAAAATGAACTGTAAATATCTCGATTGTGTATGAATTGTAGAAACTGTTTAAAAATGTAAGCTGTTGAATTGTGTTCGAGATTCTAGACAAAAAAGGAGGAAGATAAAAAAAGAAAATAGTCGAGAAATATGGCAAGAATATGAGGAAAAGTAAAAGAAAAGATACATTGAAAAAACGATGGCAAAACAACAACAATAAAAAAAACTTTATCGGAAAACTCACTATTGAGGATCATACTCGGCCGCTAATCTTCGCAAAATTGCTTCGCTTTGCTGTCCAGTTTTCGGTAAAGTACTTCAATTTTCGTAATGGATAGATGCTCTTAGGCATTAGTTATGTATTCAGCCAGCGGTAATCTCGTCTATAGAAGTGAGATTGTATATGCATTACAATGTGTCTGTGGTTACATGTCATTCTTTTATATTTGTATACGAAGCGCCAACCAAATGTATGCATGTGTGTGTGTGTCTCTGTGTGTGTGTGTGTGTGTGTGTGTGTGTGCGCGCGCAACGGCGCAGGCACACATATATTATAAAGTTAAGTGCAGAACCAACCTAACGGTTAATACAACCAAAAATGAAATCGTAGTGTTGAGTTCAAATTGCGGTTGAGGAAGTTCACTTTCCATTACTGCCAATAGGAAAAGTATGACACTACATTTCCCATTAGATTAGGCCAATAATTATTTCCGTACTAGTACTTATTTTATATGACGCATCCTTTCAGAGAATGAGCAAATATCTCGCCACAAATTCTTATGCTTCGTAGCTCTAACTAATGTTTTCTTTCCTTACAATTCCTCCAAGTTAATTTTAACGCCCCCAAAATAAAATTGCTTTCTGTCTTAACAAACATGTTTGCATTACATCAGCATGGCTAATGCTAACCTTCAAGAGAGTAATCAACTGTTCCTTATTGGTCCCATATTTTTAACTGACGTGACATGGAACGAATCAATTTCTAAGTCTACTATCAGCAAATTTGGTCCACTATATCATTCTAGACAATTATTCTCGACATAATCTATCTTGCATATTTCGAAGTCAACCATTCGGTCATGCATCGGATAATACTGTCATATTTGGTCAGGTGCTTCTACTATCCGTCTAAAATTCTAAATAAAAATCAAAACAAATCTGCAACGTTATCGGTCCTGACCTAGTATCTCGGCTTCAGTCGCACTTTCACCACCGTAACGTGACTTTCTGTACCTCTACTATAAATATTTACGCTGTAATTGTTCTGATGAGCATTTATCTCTAGTACCTTGATTACACGAATTTAAACGCAATACAAAGTATTATAACTTCATTGTTGACATTGATTGTTGTAAAAGTTCTATGCTAATGGTTTATTCTCTAGAACTTTTCGCTTGTGAAACTCTCTTCCGGCTTCTTGCTTTCCCGTCATTTATGTTTTATCAAAGAATAACATGTAATGTCAATCGTCATATCCTGTCACCTTGAATTTTGTTCTTCTGTTGAATTCGCTGTTTCTTTCACTCTGTTATAGAGTAAATAAGACACCCCGGTAACACAAAGGAACTAAGAAAGAAACATTAAATAGAGTTCCGTTCATAAGTCAACATCGGCAAACTCTCTGCCTCCGGGTGAAGAAAAGCCAGCAGATAAATAGTAAGAATTTAACGCGATAATAAACCTCGTCGGACTCTGTCTTCGGTCAGAGAGAAATCCAGACTCAACCATAGAGCAGAGTCTTGTCTGGGAAAAACAAACAAGTGTCCGACCCTGCCTTGTGTAGGTTCTACGAAGAAGTTTTACTCGGGTTTAAGGGCTTGGAATTACCACAATAAAAATCAACCTTGTGCCAGATTCAGCCTCAGTGGGAAGGTCTCTGGCAAATATCAAAGCTCCCCTCGAATTCTAAGCTGTCAGCCGAGCTCTCAATCTTCGGCAGAGAACGAATTAGTATATGGTCTGGGACTTGTCTGATATAGACAGACAAGCTCTGTGCTTTCGCGAAGAGTTCAGCTGTAAAGAATAGACAGTGTCCGATCCCTTATATGCTGGGACTGGGCAAATTTTGACCCCTGGCCTGTGTGCCCGCGCTCGGGTTCTTTACGTAAAGTCTGATCCTGTGTCACATCCCGTCTCAGTAGGGAAGAGGTCTCTGGTTAAATATCAATATTTATACTAGAACTCGAAATTGTCAGCAGAGCTTTCACGCTTCAGGCAGAGACCGACACAGTTAAGCTCCCTCTACGGATAGAGACTCGGCTGAGAAGAAAAGACAGGCTTAGTCTAACCTTGTGTCATATCCGGTCCCAGTGATGGGACTCTGTGTAAATACCAAAATTTTTGCTGGAACTCGAAACTGTGGGCTGAGCTCTTTGTCTTCGGGTAGAGAACGACTCTACGGAGTGAGACTCGACTGAAAAGAATAGACAGGCTTAGTGCCGATCACACGTATGCGGGTATTGGGCAGTTTTTTTTTATCTTTGGCTAAAGTGCCTGCACTCAGATTCCCCTCATACGTCCCAACACATCCCGTCTCACGTGAAGTGGGGAAACTGTGAAGAAATACCAATTGCTCACGCCTATACGAAACTGTTGGTCGAACTCTGTCTTCGGACAGAGAACGAGTCTGTCGGGTAGGGGTATACTGTGGCTTGGCCGAGAAAGACAGACAAGCTCTCTGTTTTTGGACAGAGTTTGACTAGACTGAAATTTGATTGAGAAGAATGATAGGCTTAATGTCCGATCCTGCGTATGCTGAGGCTGGGTAAATTTTGACTCTTGGCCCGTGTCCACATTCGGGTTCTCCACGTAAACCGCGATCTCGTGTCACATGCAGTCTTACTGTGGAGACTCTGCTTAACTACCAGTAGTTCCGCGTGTACTCAAGCTTGTTGGACTCTCTGCAGTTAGGCAGAGAGCGACTCAGACAAGTCTACGTCTCCTTGCAGAGTCTTGCTGAGGAAAAATAATCAAGAAATTTTTGCTCTTGCCCGAATGTACCCGCTCGGATTCCCCACGTTAAACTCGACCTTGTGTCAGATCCCGTTTTAGTGCGGAGACTTTGGGTAAATATTCAGCGTTCCGAGAGACTTTTGATTGAATATTCGTTAGAGTACCGTTGGTATCTGTCGAGAAATAATATTATAACTTGGTAGCGAGTTATAATACACTCTCAGTACCCACTTGGTGCTAGTGGCTTTCATCGCTTTGCTTGGGGTGAAAAATTTAAAAATTCTTTGTTTTGCAAACTATTTACACAGGCTTGGTAGATAGCTTATTTTATATTTCCCTGTCCCTCTATGTTTTGTGAATGTCAAATCTTCCAAATCTCTGTTCTTATACATCCCATAAATTTCAATTTTACTTTTCATTCTAAATATAGTTACACGTTTTGTTTCAATTTTCCTTAAAACTCCATTGTTGCCCATATGGTCTACCCGTGCTATTATTGGCATCTTTCTGTAGAACCACATCATTGTTGCTTCAGGTTGTCATTCACTAACAGATTGTTATTATTTAACAATTATAGGAGGATTATAGGAGAGTTATAGGAGGATTATTATTTAACCGTTGAGCACGTTTTACTGTGTTTCTAACAAAATCAGCGTAAAATCTTTTTCTTATTTTATTTAGCGTGGAGATGAACACCGTCAAATAACCAATACTGTCTCGTGAATTGCCATGAAAGATACAGCATTGTATCCTGATAATCTATTAGGTCATTATCTGAATATCATATCCGATAGATGTGTTATCAAAACGAAAAATGAAAGAAAAATGAGAATTCAGCTTCGTATAGTTGTAGGCAGTGCCACTATGTTAGTGTGTCAGTATTTTACCCACTCACACTAGCCCAATAATAAAAACATGAATTTATTTATTTATAAATTGCTAAAAATGCTAAAAAAAAAATTTTAAGTAAGGTATACATATTCAATATATTAATACAATATTGCAAATAATAAAAACATACGCTGTTGATTTGTATAATTCTCGTGTATATTTTTGGGCTGTCTGTCTGGTCAAACTCCTGATATAACTTAAAACTAATAATAGAATGTTCAATTTTTTCCTTTTTTTATACAGTAAGGTTCATCCCGTGCAAGGCCATTCAATGTAGAATTTTACGTTAATAAGCAATATGTGCGTATAGGGGTGGAAGATAACAGTTAACCCTAGCGTTGAAGTAGTTAAGATTGTAGCGATCGAGGAAACATCCTCTTGGGAGTTCGTTCCACAGAAAAGTGGTTCACGAGAAAAGCTGTTAAAGTTGAACTTGATTCTCACCGATGGAATACGGAGGAAATATGGGTGGTTTGATACGATGTAAGTGGCATGGCGTGTCCTTACCGTGAAAGTTTAAATTGGTGGGACTAGGGAATGTAGTTAGTCCGAGCACTTTTCGTTGAAGTAGCGATAGCACATCGAAGGGTTTATCATATACCGCCTCTGGGGGGAGAAGGGGGGAATAATTCGTCACCCACAAAGACTTGGAGACGCTTTTGGAGTCTTTGTGAAATACATTGTTAACTAAAAGGAATAATGATTTGATATCAATAAAAATTAGACTAAAATTAAATCTCAAAAACATTTCTCTTATCATCATAAAAATTGTAACGTATTTCAAATGTAATAAATATAGAAGTGTTGACTTGCAACTCAAGGACGATAAGGAGTTTTGTTATTAATTTTCTTATTGAGGTTTTAAATCAACAACTCCTATCGCAATTGTCGATTCATGAATTGAAATTGAAGAAATGCTTCGTAATAATGCTTCTTCGAAGAGTAAATAAAAAAATTCCTTTGCTCATTCATTTACTACAGGAACTTTTCATTTTGCATTCAAAAAGAAATATCAACAGTGAAGTACTGACTGATACCATTCCAAGTGACCGAATTTTAGCTTTTCCTGATACTTAAAAATTATCAATGGCAATAAGAAAGAATATTCTTTTGTTAAAATAGGTATGTTCGTCCTACAGTGGGAATTCAAACAGAATCAGACGCACTCGCACAGAAAGTCAATGTAAATTATGAAAAAGTTGTTCTCAAAGAATTATTATGAAAGTCAATGTAAATTTTTGCAAAAGTTGTTCTCATAGAATTATTACGCAAGCTGAATTTTAAAATTTGTTCTGAGGCAAAAAGTACGAGAAGCGAAATTTTGATGGGATCATAATTAAAAAATAAATAAATAAAAGTATCTCTCGATATAATATCATTTAGTTTTTGTTCTAAAAAATGAATCTAATAGATATTCAAATATATGTTTTTCTATGATGTTTTTCATTATCACTATGATTCCATCGTGGATTAAGATCAAGAAGAACACTCATCAAAATCAACAGCTTTCAAATTGACCAAATAATGTGGCATGAGCATTTAACATTAAACTGAACCGTATGTTACTAACGATGACTAAGTAAATATTTGTGGTAGTGTTTTTATAACTTCTTAGTCTATTGAATTTCACAAATGCGGGTTGCCCCATTCATATAGTCTGACAATTTTAAATAGTTGATAATTTTTCCGATACAAATAAAGTTGACAAAATATGCAAAAATAGCCTATCCTTATAGGGAAGTAAGACTTGCATGATTCATCTTCGATAAACCAGTTTCAATTCTAACACCCTATGTATGGAAAATAATTGTACAGAAGGAATTATCGGATCCTAGATTGGTTTTATTTGCTTTCATCCGGGAATATGAGTTCCCCTGGAGTAGATGAAATAGAAGAAAGAGTCAAAGAGGTAAAAACTCTCCTGACATGTGATCCCATAGATATACCATCTATCTATAGGGTATTATTTACTCTGGGTTTTTTTTCTGAAAGAATGATCTCGTAGAAATGCAAATATACTCGCGATTCTTTTCACTTGTAATAACTAATAGAATATATAAAATTTACAAATAATAAAAAATTATATACAATGTGATCAATATTGCAAATAATGAGGGCGTCATATACAATATGACAAATGTTGTAAATAATTAGGGTATTATATAAATTGTATATCACGTGAACAGAAACTGGACAAACTACGCAGAACCCAGGAGAAGAAAGTAAAAAAATAACTGCGTTTCATAAATGAACGATAGAAATATAAATTGTAAAGGGAATAGAAAATAAAAGAAATCATAAGGCAAAATGAATAAGAAGAACGAGATAAATCATTGTAGCATGACAATAGAATAAAATGAAATAGAATAAAAGAATATAATGAAATAAGCGAATAAAGATGAGAAGAAAACTCATAAAACAGAACTGAGTAAACTCAGTGAACAACTTCAGAATAATCGAATGCAAAAGAAGAGAATAATCGAATGACAGTCAAGATGAATGAAATACGATGCAGCACCCAAAATAATGAACAAAAACAAATAGAATGAATAGATAAATCTAATAACGTACGAAAAACAGGCAAATGGCCCCCAAATGGTGAAAGCAGAAAATCCTAATAACATGAACGAACGGAATAGAATTAAATAAATCCAAAAAAGAAATCAGATTTAGAAAAAACAATGAGAAGTGTAGTAATAAAGATTGAAATAAGATGACTGTTGAAAAGTTCTCAGTTCGACCCACTTTCCAAAATCTTACTAAATAACTAAACATAGAATTTTTGGTCAGGCCGAGAACTTTTCAGCGTTTCCTCATATAATCATTGTGATAAGCGCGCAAATCTGAATGGTATGAACGGACAATGAAGAATGAAACGTTTCTCGATCTCTTCTTTTTCTCTTCTATTTCCGCTATGAAAATATTACTGACATCCAATCACAGCTTATCTTGCACCAATGCTTTTATTTTCTTCCCATTTTTCGTGAGCTTATTGGCTTAAAGCACGGCCAACCATTTAGCAGTCTGACTCATATTTTACTCGTGATAACAAAAAAGACTTTGATTCAAGTCTGAAAAGAATAAACTATAGCCTGTTTCAGCCGATGAGAAGCGCATTTCCCATCGATATTAGTCGTTTCTGATTCGAATGAAAAACCAAAATTAAGACTGTTGACATTCAGAACAAGCAGTTTTCACGTAGTTGAAATGTAGGCGCAATACAATCTTACCGCTTTTACGCATTTATTTTGTGCATAAAAACGAAAGTAAGACTTTGCTGTCGACATGTTGCCACAGGATGGTAATAATGCAAACTTGAAAAAGATTATAACTTGTCTTTATTTTCTCTGGTGAAATAAGGAGTTTGCCACAGCACTTGTTTTTGACAGTTTTCTCACTGCCAATTTATTATACCACGAAGAATAAAATCTGTATACATATTTTTTGCGCAGTTTAAATGCTTAATGACTTTGTTTTTGTATATCATATAAATATATTATATATCATATAAATATCAGAGGAAATAAGAAAAAGACCTACGTATTAATATAATTTATCTTTAAAATTATTTCTATTCCGAATATAAATACAATACAAATTAAAACACAAAGCTTTGATTACATAACAAAATATCGCTACAGAAAAAAGCTTTTCTGATTGGATCAAAAACAGGATGAGAGTTAAAATAACAAAACTTTACAATAAGCCATATACAGATATTTAATAGGTTTAGTCTGACTATAGTAGTACAGTGCGTTGTGGTGCAGTGGATATCGACTCGGAACGATAAATCGGGGAGCCGAGTTCGAATTCCAGTTGAATTCGTAGCATTCAATTACGCACAAATACCCTTGGGAAATGTATTAATCCGTCTCTTCTCTCCAGTTATGAGTTAAATAACAGGACAGATTGGGTTCTATAGCCTTGGTTGCCAACTGGTCTACATCAGAAAGCAATGGCAACCTACTGCGGGATAATCTTCTGCCCAGTCAGTCATGTTCGAGACATGTTTGCCTAAAGCGTATGGCACTTAACTGATAGTAGTACAGCAGCCAGTGAGAACTCACGAGTAAAGCAAAATTATCTCTCTCCATATATATATATATATATATATATGTGTGTGTGTGTGTGTGTGTGTGTGTGTGTATATATGTATGTATGTATGTATGTATGTATGTATGTATTGAAAAAAACTACTAAAAAGTTGTAAGATAAAAATGTTTTTTTGACAGTATATATATATATATATATATATATATATATATATATATATTTGATATTTCAGACCGGCCTTGGTCTTTTGTCAGAAACAAATTTGAGGCCGGTCTGAAATATCAAATAAATATATATATATATATAACAATAAAAATAAATAAATGCTTAAAAAAAAACATTTTTATTTTACAACTTTTTAGTAGTTTTTCAAGACAGTATACGTGGATTATCATTATGCTATATATATATATATATATATATATATATATATATATATATATATATATATTGGTCTAACGATCTAACGAGGCAACACCCCGGTATATGTGTGTATGCAGGTTAGAGTCCTGCCGGAAGATAGATATTTTCCAAAAAGATTTATCGAACATTTAGGCCGGTGAATATTTAAAAACGTACTATTTAATTATATAAAAAATCATACTATCCACTCAAATGCGAGTATCTATTAAAAATAATGTTAAAATATATAAATTTAAATAAATATATCAGTTAATGCCAGTTCCGCAAATTTATGTATAATTTCGTAATATATATATATAAATATAGCGAGAGAGAGAGAGAGAGACAGAGAAGAGTGAGAGAGGGACAGACAGACAGAGACATAAACAGAGAGAGAGTGAGAGGGAGAGAGAGAGAGAAGGAAGTCACCAAAATAATGAAAACTCCTTATAATTTCAAGCATATTTATTTCAGTATGGGATAGAACCGCCGCTGGCAATAATTGCAGCTTGAATCCTGCTTGGGATTGACTCGTACAAAGTTTGGATTTTTTCCAGAGGAATTTTTATCCATTCTTCAGCTAAAACTGTCTCCAATTCTTTCAACGATGATAGTGAAGGATATCGACTCCTCACATGTTTTTCTAAAATGTACCATAAATGTTCAAAAGTCTTGAGATCTAGGGACTGTGGTGGCCAGATAAGATGTTCTACTTCACAAGAATGTTCCTCGTGCCATTTAGCTACAACTTTAGCAGTAAGAAAGATGGCATTTCCCCGCGGAAACAATAGGATGAATTTGATCACTTAAAATTCTTATTAAAATAAGATCTCTAAAAGAATCAACAATTTCAACTCCCCCCCCACCCCCCAAAAAAAAGAAAAAATGAAGTACGACTAATATTAAATCCTCAAACATAAAGATAGACAAGCTTTTGACAGTTCAATAATTTTTTTAAGTTATACTATTATGGTACTAAGTGTTTCCAATATTTTGTCCACCCACTGTATATATACATTTTTTTTTTATTTGTAAACGAGTTATTACGCGGCCTAGTCTTCTACCATATGGTGTCTTCAGGCGATTTGCAATAACTGATTTTAGCGTTTTTTTAAGAACGCTCATGTAACGGGGACTTTTTTGAACGCTCACGTAACGAGGAATTTTTGAACACGCAATTTTTAAAATTATAACATCTATGGTTGTATGACCCTAATTAAAAATTAAATTATTTGATTACATTTGAACATTACCTCTAATCTATCATTTAGTAATTTTTTTTGTTCTGGAAACAATATAATGGCTAACTTATATTCCTGGCACAATCTGCAGACATCACCACTGTTGTAAGGTTCGACGTTTTTTTTTTTTTTTTTTTTTTTTTTACTATACTCCATGTTATATCAGGGTCTTTTCTATTTTTCTGTTTAAATGTCCAGTCGAGTTCATTTCATTCACTTACCTTTGAGAAAGTTATGAAGTCTTCCAAAAAGCCTCACCACTAAAATCAAATCATACGTGCGGGTTATCTCACTATATGGTTATAAGATTTGACTGCTGAACGTCATACGTCGAAAATGCGACAGGAGACTCCTTCACACACACACACACACACACACACACACACACACATATATATATATATATATATATATATATACATATATATAGTAATATTTTTATTAAAACTTTATAATAAAAACATAGTTTACTGCAACACATTATTTAGCACTTTGTCAGATAGTGAAAAACTGTTTTTCACTGACTAACGAGGTCCTAATAAGATAGTATTGAAACACAACAGCTCTTGTGTTGCAATAAACTATGTTTTCATTATAAAGTTATAATAAATATATTAACATACATAATGCTCTACTAAGTATCGAGCACTCTTAATAAAGTAAATCACTACCAACAGTGGACTGCCAACCCATTATTTTGTACTACTCATTTATATATATATATATATATATATATATATATACTACCGCGTACACTTACATAAGCCATAAACACACACACATAACCTACTTACAGGTACACACACACACACATACTCACTACAGTTAATGACAACAGTAGCAGCGAAAGAGGACCATTCGTTTAAAGGCACAGTCCCGGACGGACGTGAAATCAAGCTCTCCTATCATTCTGAAAATGAGATTCTGATCTCAAAATATTAATGAATAACAAGTAGGTAATGTCCACCACCTTCTATACCTTCCTTTACTATACTAAACGCATTGTGATAGCCTTCAAATATCTACCCATACATTTTATATACACAATGCTTCAAGCAAATTACAAAACTCTCCTATATATATTAATTTGGTGCAAAAATTGATATTTTTTCCTTTGATTTTGTTTTATTTTTCTATAATTTTGTTATAGTTTCACGTCATCTTTCAGCTGAATTCGATAAAAGAATGAGTTCAGTTTTAATTCAGTGAATTATTCGATGAGTCTTATGATATTGCAACCAAATGATGTTGCTGAAAGAATATCGTATAAAAAAAGAAAAACAACATTGCGAAGTTTTTTTTCACTAGTTTCATCTATGCATAGTGACGAATTCCCTTTGAATGACTATAAACCGAGGAGAACTTCCTAATCGCAGTAGATTACGTTTTGTTTGAAATACTGGGAAATATCCAAAATCTATTTCTTAATTCTGATTCAAAGAAATCGGTGACCACGCGCCGCCGTGATGTAAGCAGCGACGAAGATTTTAGTTAAAAAAAGGAACAGAAAAGAAACTGATAAATACAATTGAAAATAGACTTCCGAAAAATGTAAGACACATATTGAGGAAAACGGCTTTGTTATACAAAGGTGCATCATTTCTAAGGGTCCCTAGCTCTGGCTTTTGTATTATTTTTAGCATGATTGTAAGGTTAGTTCTTTAATGTGCTTGCAGTTTACTGGGGTTTCATGCCTCTGATTTTAAAGCTTGTTGCTATTCATGTATTTAATGATTTCAATTTTTTCTTGAAGACAAAGAAAACATGGTTCCTTTATTGATTTAGCTGTTCTTGCTTGTTTGAGGATTTTCCATTTAACTTTAGGTGTTTTACTTTCGTCTTTTAACTTCCAAAAGTATTTGGAAAGAGACGTCATGTTTTGTTTTTCTTTGTTATTGAAGGATGAGAGGTGATTGTAAAATCGCTTTTTAAATACGTTCATGGTGTTTCCGATATATATTTATTCATCTTATGGATGAAATTTATTCTCCATGGATGAAATTGAACACATATATATCAGGGATTTCGTTAAACATTTATAGGTCATGGAGCATTGGTTTGGGTTTCTACAGTTACAGAGGTTGTTATTATGGGGCAGACTAGTATTAGTTTTGGAGCTATTTTTGTTGTGTGCTTATAATATTTTGCTGTTATGTACTTTAATTATTTTTTCTAGATTGTTAGAGCAGCTATAGCTTAGTTTTATTGTATTTTTATTGAAGATTTTCCTTATAGTGTTATTTTTATGAAAATGCTTATCTATTAGTTGAAGAAATTTATGTCCCAGCTAAAAGTTAACTGACTAATTAAAAGGAGGGTTATACCATATGATTTTCCTGTTTCTATTTTTGCTTGTTGAGCTCTTGAATTTTTCCACAAATTAATTTTTTTTATGATTGATATACGTTTTCTTTAAGGATTCTTTCGTAAATTACCTTGTGTTTACAAATTAATTTTTTTTATGATTGATATACGTTTTCTTTAAGGATTCTTTCGTAAATTACCTTGTGTTTATCAAATATTTCTTTATTGGAGTAGTGTGTTTTAATGTGACGTTCCACTGATGATGTGATATGCTTGATAATGGATGGTGGGTGATCAGAATTTGGGTTTATATAGATAGGGTTAGCATTATTTTTCATATAAGGTTGGAAAAGGGTTCGATACTAAGTCTAATGTTTTGTCTAGGAAGTCAACTTGCTTGATATTAGGGTTAATTACTACGTTAAGACCAAAGGATTTAAAGACTTTATGGATTAATTTTCTAGTTTTATCAACCTTACCTCCAGTAAGTTTATTTATTATCATGAGTCCGTCATCTCTATAGAGTCCTATATTGTTCGTGTCAATTTCTTTATACGCCGTGAGTTTGTACAATAGTAATACTCCGACTAGATCCGAAGATTCTGCAGAATCCAGGGCTCCCATATATAAATCAAAATTATCCGTTGAATTTTCTGTCCACTGTTCGTTGTTGTGGATGAGAACTGATTTTTTACAGCTCAAAATTATTTTGATTTCATCCTTTGAGATGTCCGAGTAGAATTCCGCGAATTCCAGGGCAAGATTGAAAAGGCCCTCAGATATCGATAGGTAAAAATCTACGATGTCAAATTGTAAGGAAGTGGCATTATTTTTCCCCAAGTTCCCGAACCATTTGATTACATCCATTGTACACCTCCATTGCATGAGTTGGATTTTTCCTTATTTGTTGGTTGACTCTTTCTAATATTACCTTACTAATTCTACCTATTTCTGATTTTGTAGGGTTTATTATTCTAGTGGTAGAATTCCGGCTTATGGTCTTTTAAAAGTATGTACGCCACCTTTGTTGCCATTTTTCTGTCGCTTATTTTCAGTTTATTCTTAATTTGTGTGTCTGGGTGGTTGATTCTATCTATGTGGTTTTGGTGCTCCGTGTTAATTTTTTTGTAGTTTTTTGTTAAATTTTTCTTAATCAGGTCTTTGTACTCTTTGGGGTCCATCTTATAGAAATTCGATGTTTTATTCGATTTGACAATGACCTTATTAGATTTGTTTATGTTACTAACTAGTGTGTCCAAGTGATTTAGAAATTTGTTTTTGTGTTTGTGAAAGGAGATTTTGCTTAAGATCTCGAATAGGTCGTTCTCGAAGTTGTCTATGAGAGGTGCGGTTTTTAGGTTTTTAAATCCGAATGTGTCCTTATTATCTGAAACACCATGGTCTTTACTGAAGAAATGTACCTTCCATCTCATCCTTCGTATTAGATCTTCAATCTTTAGGACCAGCTTTTGAAAGTATTCCTGTTTATTTGGAACAGGAATATTTTTCAGCGAAATGTCAAAATTTGCTTTATCCATGTTCAATGTTTATTTTAATGGTAAAAATGCTCAACTTTGTGTAGGAGCAGGTTATCCGAGTGAATAATAATAATAATAATCTTATGTAAAAGCAGGTTATCCGAGTGAATAATAATAATAATTTTTCAATAGAAAATACAGTAAAACTAAGCTATAGCTGCTCTAACAATCTAGAAAAAATAATTAAAGTACATAACAGTAAAATATTAAAAGCACACAACAAAAATAGCTCCAAAACTAATACTAGTCTGCCCCATAATAACAACCTCTGTAACTGTAGAAACCCAAACCAATGCTCCATGACCTATAAATGTTTAACGAAATCCCTAATATATATGTGTTCAATTTCATCCATGGAGAATCCTAAAGATGAATAAATATATATCGGAAACACCATGAACGTATTTAAAAAGCGATTTTACAATCACCTCTCATCCTTCAATAACAAAGAAAAACAAAACATGACGTCTCTTTCCAAATACTTTTGGAAGTTAAAAGACGAAAGTAAACCACCTAAAGTTAAATGGAAAATCCTCAAACAAGCAAGAACAGCTACATCAATAAAGGAACCATGTTTCCTTTGTCTTCAAGAAAAAATTGAAATCATTAAATACATGAATAGCAACAAGCTTTAAAATCAGAGGCATGAAACCCCAGTAAACTGCAAGCACATTAAAGAACTAACCTTACAATCATGCTAAAAATAATACAAAAGCCAGAGCTAGGAACCCTTAGAAATGATACGTCTTTGTAGTACTAACAACACTCTTACACACATTACAAACCGTGATCTAATTTAAAAAATTTTTTAAATTAAAAATTTTATAGAAAAAATCGATTTCCTAAATTCAAAATTAAGGTTAAATATACAAAATTAGATTAATTATAAAAACTGTGTTTAAATACACACATTAAATTTTACCTATTACCTTAAATACAAACATACCTATTTCCTATTTGCCTATTACATTAAATACAACATTAAATCTTACCTCCTACATTAAATTCTACCTATAACGCACCCATTCCCTACTTACCTATTACCTTAAATACTAACATTAAATTTTAACTCTTACATTAAATCTTACTTATTACACACCATAAACTGTGATCTAAATTCAAAATTTATAATTTAATAGAAAAAAAAACGATTTCCTAAATTGAAAATTAAGGTTAAATATACAAAATTAGATTAATTATAAAACTGTGCTTAAATACAAAAATATTCTATAGTTGTACAAATAAGCGGTAAGTCCAATCCCATTCCTCCCCACCCCTTACACCTTCCTACTCTGCTCCTCTAAGAAATCCAAAGGATAAAGTCTAGTTGCAAGATCATAAAACTTACATCCTATCTGCTAATGTTAAATCTGTCTACAAAACTCCAAGACACTCAATAATCAACTATATTCACTACCCACACCACTTTCTTCAAACTTCAATTGGACAATTCACAAGACTTATTCCCTTATCATTAACCCCCACCAACATCCCACACAGAACTCATTAAATATAAAAAAAGAGGCTTTCCATTCCTGCCCACACCACCTGATGAGACATTGTAGTTCCAATGTCGAAACAAATGTACGATTTTTAGTGGATATATAAAAAATGTATACATGTTCTAAAATATAATTTATAATAAATATTCACAGCTCTATATATTATATATCGAGCACTGTTTTAAATTAATGTTTTGGACGTTGTAAAAATAATTTTTTTCTTCGTTCCTTATTCACTCGGATATATATATATATATATATATATATATATATATATCATCAGCTGTCATCTTGTCATTTACGTTGACAGCACAACCAGTTACTCCTGTCTCGATAGTGAGGCTAATTAGTCCGACAATGTCAAACTAGAAGCCTATGTCCAAATTGAACTAAAGTTCGTCGTTAATTAGGGTAAAAGATGGCTTGTAAATTTCAACGCTCTCCATTCATAATCTAAGAGATACCTTTTTTCATTATGGCTGAGGCTAACCACTAGGAACGTCACTCGTTGCACTTTCTACGGCTAAGGTTCTCAGGGGACATTTTTCTAAATTGAATCTATTGCTTGGTCATATGCTAATAAAGCTGGTTCAATGTATCGTGTGAAACGGGTTTTCTATCCAGAATCAATCTTACATATTGTTTAGAATATTGTTGGCACAAATGATCCGGTGTCCCTGCTATTTACCTTGATCTATTTGATAAGATCTAAAAAAAAATCTGTAATATTATTGGGCCTGATCTGGCGGTTCGATATCAGTCATTTACTAACCGCTGTAAGGTTGCCTCTGTCTCTTTTCTATAAATACTTTCATGTTAATTGTTCAGATGAATTCTTCGCTACGGTACCTAGGCTTTAAGCTATGTACTAGACTAGCGTCAAGATCTCATCAATTTCTTGTGAAACAGGCGAGATGTAGCTGTAGGTTCTATGCTAATAGTTTCTTTTCTCGCACTTCTCACACTTGGAACTCTCTTTCCGCTCCATGGTTTCCAGCCAAATTTAATCTGCAAAAATTTAAATGAAATGTCAATTGCTATTCTGATTACACTTTTCTATTTTCACTCATTATTAACGCTTGTTTTCATAATATTGTAATCATTAGTGTTTTAATGGCATTAAAACCTTGCATGGAGTGACTGATTAAAAAATAAATGTATAAATATATATTATAAATTTGACCTCTTCCGATAAATGACTAGCTTCATCAAAAGAGTCCCATAAAGTTACAATAAATTATCGAAACATGTCCAATTTATAAAGGTTTTTATTTAATATTTGTTCGTTATTTAATCATTCTATCGGATTTAATCCATATTATTAAACAATATATTTATTTTCTACTACCGGCCTAAATAAACAAGAAATCTAATTAAATAAATGTATGGGGTCTCCGGCAGGGGAAACCGTCATTAAATTCAACTAATATATATATATATATATATATATATATATATATATATATTGTGTGTGTGTATTTTGACAGCATTTTTTCATTAATACAGGTTTCGCTGAATAATATAGACAAGTTTTGTCTATTTATTTTGTGTAGGATCCTTCCGTATAGTCTGATAAGCTTGATAGTGCTATCGTTAAAAGACAAGAAATCGCAGTAATTGTTGATTTTCTTATCGGGTCTGAGCTTTCGGCTTACATAAGCCATTGTCAAAGAATGAACATTAACATATAGTGAACATAGAACATATATTGAACATAGAACATATATATATATATATATATATATATATATATATATATATACTGACGTAAATTAATAAATATACATATGGGGAGAGTGTACATAGTAATATTATTATTCAGGTGTTAATATAACAGTGTTCAATGTTTGAACAGACTGTATTATATATTAATAAATTATACATATTATCTCATGTCAATAGCACGGCTCGGAGTTTAATACGTTATGCAATCATCAAGTGCATCTTTCAAATATATGCACCTGATGATTGCATAAATTATGAAACTCCGAGTCGTGCCATAGACGTAGGATAATGTATATATATATATATATATATATATATATTGTATATATATATATATATATATATATATATATATATATATATATATATATCGGAATGTTCCGGAGATGAACGAAACTTAATTAACATAATTTAATTTATTTGTTTAAACATTATTCTTAATCGATCCTAGTATTTGAGTATTTCGTTTTACGGGGGTGTTTATTATTTTAGTTATTGAAAATTCAAAGTAGAATAGAATGGTCCGAGAATAATTGTTTCATGTTCACTGGGAATCCTATGAAAGTGAGTCAATGTTAAATTACGAATCAAGATCAAGCCGAAGTCAGTATATACAATGAGGTAAATATACGGAATCAATAAGAAGAAAAACGCGTAACCAGTAACATATCCGCCAACTTAAAACCTACTTCAGTTATAATAGAATTTATTTGAAGGTCGATAAAATTGGTTCTGCAAACGTCCGTCACTCATCCGTTTAATGTAACCCTACTACTGCTGCTAGTTTTTATCGATAAGAACCAGAATATAAATCGAGTTGAGTATGTTTTTTGTGCGTAGGCAGTTTGAAACATTTTAAAACGGGAAATTATAATATGTAAATAATGTTATGACCAAGTATACGTAGAAATAAATACATATAAATATATATATATATATATATATATATATATATATATATATATTGATATAAAGAGTCTAGATTTACTATTTACTATTGTTTTTTCGTGTTTGTTTTTATTTTTATTTTTATTTTTTAAGAAAAGCTAAATCAAGAAGGATAGCCAGAAGCGTTGGTCAGAAATATGTCTGTTTCGGTTCAATGTCGATAAATTTTGTGATTAGAATATATATATATATAAAGTGCGATAGGTAGAACGTCACCATTTTATATTTTCAGTCTTGCATGCTCATTGTTATAGTAGGCTCAGTTGAACACCGTCTGTAAAAAAAAAATGAGCACTATGACGCAGGAAAAGATCAAACTGCATGCTGTATTGATTGACATTCGCGTCTAAAGCTCCTGACCTAACATTTCAGAGTGTTTGGGTGTCAATCTGAGGATATTGCAGAGGGTTCGGAAAGAGATGGATGAATCTAATGGAGATTACGAAAAACTCAATTTGATCGTTCTGATAAGACAAGAATTCCCGAATTTGTTGATAAGGTCTCAACACGGAGGTTTGCATGAAGTGCACTGAGGAGGTAGTGCAGCTCTTGGCCAAGAGGTTGATTACTGGAAGACATTATATCTGGCAACAGAACTCTTCATCATGCCACACGAGCAGGAGAAATCAGTCATGGCTGTCAGACAATTTCAGTAACTACATCACCATTAACAACTGACCACCTACCTGCAAGCCTCTTGGAGTGCAGTTGAGCGAGAGACCAACAAAACTCCTTGCAACACCAAAAATGAACTGAATGCAAGGATTATGGCAGCATTGACCAACTTATAGAGGAGTCCGTCCAGAAGAGTTGCAGGAGATTCTGAAGTAGTCTGAAGATTGTAGTTGAAGTGAATGGCTATTTTATTGAACAAATTTACTCTTTACTATTACAAGATATTTTTGTGCAATTTCGGTAAATATATGTTAGAAAGAGATGCCAGTGTTATTTTAACTTTTGCGTAATTTAGACGACAATCAATCTATCTATCTATCTATCTATCTATCTATCTATCTATCTATCTATCTATCTATCTATCTATCTATTATACAACTATAGTTTTAATGTTTGATATATTTATGGAATAAAGGACTCAATATAAAGGATACATTATGTAAATAAAAAATGATCCTTGATGTCAACATCCAGAAGCGACAGTCTGTTTGAGGATTTAATGCAATCTTTATCAAGGGATGGCCTGAAGATTGCATTTAAGCATGAGACAGACTGTCGACTATGGATGTTAACCTTATTGTCGACTTTTATATATATGTATATATATAGTCATCCGCAGACAGATCTGTTTCGCTGTATCACAGCTCATCATTACGGTTAGACAGCCGATTATATATATATATATATATATATATATATATATATATATATATATGTGTGTGTGTGTGTGTGTGTGTGTGTGTGTGTGTGTGTGTGTGTGTGTGTGTGTGTGAGGGATAATAGCAAGAACAACTAAATTATTCATTAATTCTAAACAGGTGCAAATCATCCACCTGGTTGGGACTCACGGCAAATAATTCATTTACTTATTGAAAAGTCATGGATAAAAACACGTGAGTCACTTTATGTGTGCGCGTGTGGTTCTCGGTTTATAGATGTTCAATTACTTGGAACGTTTGGAAAATTGTTCACTCTCTTCCTTGAGTGAGCAGTCCGTCCACAACATCCACTGATCATTTCAATTTAACACCAAAATATTGAGGAGAACGATTCATTGTGACACAGCGACCAGTAAACGACATTCTGTCACAGGCACACGCACGCGAAGGCGCATGCGCAGGTGACTTAGCCAATTGGAAGCAATTGAGCCCGGCTGCGTGTCAAGATTATTCACCCGTTAATAAGTAAAGCACAAAGGAACCCAAAGAAAATAGAGAAAGAATAAAGATTTAATGAATGAAGAATGGGAAAAGAAAAAGTGTGCTTAGAAGAAAAAATAGGAAAAACTGAAAGAAAAAATAATACATAAAAGAGGGAAAGAGTTAAAATCAAAGTCAAGAATAACAAAGAATGAGCAAAAGAAAAATATTTGACCAACAAAAAAGAAAGAACAGTAATTCTAAAAAGAAAAATAGGAATGAATAATAAAATGAAAGATGGAGAAAAAAGATGAAATATACTGAAAAACGAAAGAAGAAAAGAAAGAAAACAACCAAGAGTATGTAAAAAAAATATAAGGAAAATATAAAACGAAAAAGAAAGAAAAAATGAAAACTAAAATTGAGAGAAAGAAAAAGAGGAAAGAAAGCAAAAAAAAAATGATTAAATGAGAGTTTAGAAAGATTCTATATAAAAAAAACGATGACTAGATAGAAAAATTATAGAGCGGAGAAATAAAATGAAGAAAAAGCGTACAAAAAGAAAGAAATATGCAGGAAAGAAGAAAAATAAAAATAAAACATTAATATGAAGGGAGAAGTGAAAACAAAGGAATGAAATAAAAATATGATAAACGAAAGAATAAAATGCGTAAAAAAGAAAGAGGAGAAAAGAAGAATAAAATATGGAAAGACGAACTGATAAAAAATGTGATTAAAGGAAAAGAAATCAGAAGAAAAAAGAATAGAAAAGTTAAGAGAGAAAAAGACAGAAGTAGTGAAAGAAGCAAAGTAAGCAAATAATGAAAAACAAGACAAAGACAAGGAAAAATGAAGAGAGGGGACTTTTAAAAATCAAAGTGAGAAAGAGAGAGAAGAAAGGAGAATGAAAAGAAAAAAGTTAAAAAGGTAATAAAATAGAGGAAAACGAATGAGAAGAAGAAAGTAAAAACACAAATTAAAAAAAGGAAAAAAACGAAGAAAAGAAGGACTTAAAAAAGGGAAGAAAAGAACAAAAGCAAAGGAAAAAAAGAAAAAGAAAAGGATTCTGAAAAGAAATAAACACAAAAGATTCACACCTCAACTACTTGGTTCTGTTTTAAATTCCATTTGTCACCGCCATCTTGCTTGATTTCTCACCTGCTCGCCTGCCTTTCTTTTGAAAAGACTCTCTGTCTCTTCCTTTTTTTTTATTATGGCCATCATTATTATTGTTTTCCGTGTGCGTCTGTTTGTGCGTCTGTTTATAGAGTTTCTCCCTCGGATTGTCTCCAGGTGGAAGTGTGGAAGTAGGTTTTGTTTGGGGTCCTAGGTGGGGATTGATCATAGTCACTATGTTGTACTTCAGACGGATGAGGTCGGCACCAGAAACTAGTGTGTATGTGTGCATACCTAAGTGTATACGTGTGTGTGTGTGTGTGTGTGTGTGTGTGTGTGTGTGAAAGAGGGAATGAGTAGCAGGCCAAACTGATGTCCCTCTATGTTTTTTTGACGACACACCTGTCCTTCTTGGCGTGGTAGATGAAGGAGTGATAACGTGACACGGCTAACGGGCCTCCACTACAGCCATCAAAACCTTTATTTCATTTTTATTTTGTTTACGCTTTACTTACAACAATAGAGGGGGCACACAACAGTTGAATGCGCTCTTTGACCAGAATTTAAAAAAAGCTAATATCTCTATGGGGACTACAAACGAGGACGGGCCTTTTGTATGTCTATAGGCATGGTTTTTTTTCCTGTTAAATAACGACACTGGTGGATGACGGTCTATGTAGGGGTTAAGAAAACAAAAAAGAATAATCATTTATACGCAGCAATTGTAAGACTTTTTTTTATCTACCTCTGAAGGGATAGTAAGATATCCATTTTACAACCGGTAATTGTCGCAAAATCAAAGAATCCGTGTGCCTATGTGTATCTATTGGCACGTGTGTATGTGTGCGATTGCGCGTGTGTGAAGGAATGATTATCAATTCATCTTTCTGTATACACATATAGACGTGAGTTTTGCTCGGTGGTAGAGACAGTTGTGCTTCACAGTGACGCTTGTGGTCTGTGTAAAAATCAAATGGTTTGAATTCTCATTTATAAATCAAGTAAGCATTTGCCTTTTTGAGGTGTGACGCAACACAATATTTCTACATGCATTGTAATCAGTACATTCATTTGAGTTTTCCTTGATGCAGCAATTCATAATTCATAACATCAAATGTTCATTTATTCACCCCTTAACTGTGTTTTTAAGGAGATTGCGTCGATCGCCAGGTCTTGCTAATAAAACTCAGAGTAGACACAGATAAATGAAAATTTTATTTGTTCAGTCAGTTAAGCGTCATACGGGCAATCATGTCTCTTTCAATCCATGACTGACTAGGCAGAAGATTTTTCCCAGCAGTGTGTTACCATTTTTTCTGCGGTAGACTGGTTGCCAAGGCTATGAAACCTAATCTGTCCTGCTATTCAATCCATAGCCGGAGGGAGAAAATATGGATAAATACCTTTCCCAAGAGTATTTGTCCGTAAATGAATGCAACGAATTCAAATTAAATTCGAACACGGCTCATCAATTTCTCATTCCGAGCCGATATCCATTGCACCGCAACGCACATTTTATTTGTTGCTATTAATATTAAGATTAATAATCTTAATTACAAAAAAAAAATCTTTGTTCAATCTTTATATTTTTCAAATGAATATATTATTTTGTTTGTTATTCCCTCGCTGTCAACCAGATTGACTTTCCTTTTTATTCTAAAACCAGGTATAAAATCAGAATTACTCTGAGCCAGTCTTACAAGGGCTTTGGAAAGAAAAGCAATCTACGGAAGCGTAAACAATTAATGCTAGATTCTGAACGCCAGTCGTCACGCTGATAAAGCACACATTGACCACATTAATATTCATGAGTAATGATACAAATCTTTGTCAAATTATGCGAGTCGTGTATAAATATGTGTATTATTCCAACATTTCAATTTATATGATCGGGTTTTTCTAGAATATAGTCTGAAAAAATATTTTGAATCTGATATATATATATATATATATATATATATATATATATATATCAGATTTAAAATATTTTTTCAGACAATATTCTAGAAAACCCGATCATATAAATCGAAATCTTTCTAATTTCTTTCAGTGGTCTACTATATATATAGTAGACCGATGAAAGAAATTAAAGAGATAAAAATATTGATAATAATAATAACGATAATATTAATGTTATTTATTGTATATTATTAGGTTATTAGACCAAATAGAAACAAAATGAGAAAAGATGTTGAAAGATTAACCATTATTGCTATCATATATATATATATATATATATATATATATATATATATAAACTATTATTGCTATTATATATATAACATCTACAAGCATATTCTCCAACTACAACCTCTTCATTTTCTAAATAACCATGAATTTATCTTATATTTTCTAAAAAAAACAAAACATTTTCATCGTTTATTTTAAAATTGCATCTGAAGAAGAACATTATAGCTAAGAAGGTGTCCTATCTAATTCTGTAAACTGTTTGAAATTTGGTTGAGAACTGAATAAGTGGTGAAGCTTGAAAGCTGCCTAGATTCACGCAATGTTGCGCAATATATTCACTCAATGTCGCACAATATATTCCACAACTTCCGTGGTTGAATGATATATATATATATATATATATATATATATATATATATATATATATTGTACGTAAGTATGTATAGCTTGTCACTTGTATCCGAGGATGCCTGTCTACAAGAGTCGCTTGTAGCTAATCGTCATTGTAGACGCTTGCTTAGGCACACTTTTGGGTTATACTGCAACTGTACTGAGCGGAAATTGAGTTACAGTTCCTGGGTTAGACGCTTTATACAACGTGAACAATAATCTGAATTGTCCATAGCCTGACTGCTTAGCCAAATTTAAAAAAAAACTTATAGGATAATTATTGCAATTCATACTTATTTCTATGACGAAACATACTAATAATATCCCTCCCTTTATTTAGGAATATATTCTGCTATTAAAATTTAAAAAATTTACATCTGTCTCTTAAGCTATTTGGGGTCTTGACTATCAGCTTCCATTTTATATGTGGAATTAAGTTATTTTCCTTTAATTCCCAGTATTTTCGAGAAAGGCCGTTTGATATCTTAAACTAGGCTTGGTGAAGGTGGGCCTGTGTGTATAAAGCCGTTGCTTCCAAATTCCCGCCGAAATTCCGATATAAACATTACATTTCTCCTTATTTTCCTTAGGTTAGATGGTGGCCTGATAGATCATATTTTCAGATCTACATTTAGCCTCAACCAGACAGTTATCTGTATATCTACAATTACAGTGGGGTATAATTCTATTTTGTGTATTGGATTCGCTACACTTTTTCAAGCTTTAGTTATTGTGGGAGCTAGTAATGTTATACACATTATTAGTACACAAATAACTAATCTTGATAGTTTTCATATATATATATATATATATATATATATATATAGATAGATAGATAGATAGATAGATAGATAGATTAAATCCAACATATTTTAAATTTATTTGCATAAACGTTATTTGTAATGGATACGAATATTTAAGTAGATACTCTTTTTTATTATTAAATAGTATAATTATTTCTTCCATCTCACGGCCTGAATATTCGAGAAACCTTGTTAGAAAACTATGCGTCCTCCAGCAGGATTCTAACCAATATCCCCTGGGAGAAACCGTCATTACATCTTATGTGCCTTAGACCGTTCAGCCATGTAGTACTTTTCTTTCATAATAAATTATCTTTGTTTACGTTAGGGTACGAAAGAGAGCAGATGTAGATTTCGACAATCGGGAGAAGTGTACGTTCAAAAGCACTATTCGGGATTCGTTTGATTGGTAGTTATAAGTAACCGCGATATAAAGCCCCTTATATCTAATGAAGGATTTCCCCAGGTGAAGTAGGTTCGAATCATGTCAGATCACAGTTTTCTAACAAGATTTTTCGAATATTCAGGCCAGCAGATATAAATAAATAAATATATTGTTTAAAAAATAGAGCATCTAGTCAAATATGGATATCCATTATAAATAACGTTTAATTAAATATATGTATGTGTTTTTGTGCATTTAAATTTATTGAAAAATACATAAGAAAACTTGTAAAAATGTTCAATATTCAATAGCGTATTTGTTATTTGTTTTGTCAGTTGTCAGATGTTTGGAATAATTTCACGTACACTTCTTAAAGGGATTAGCACTAATTTTATCCCATTTTGCCGTTGAACCCAACAATCTGACTAGCACATGCAAAGTTTCTTTTAAAATGAAAAAAGCAGTTCTTTCGTGATGTGATAATTGATCTCATTTTCTATAGCCTGACTCCCGATTCATTGCCAAGATGATGCATTTATTCGTAAAGCAAATGAGCAGGAATATCATTTTGTCGGAAATACTATCCCAACAATTAAATACAGTGATGAAAATATATTGCTTTGTTGCTTTTTCTTTTTGGCTGAATTTTTTTCAAGATAACAACCTCAAGCTTATTTCAGTGGCCACAAAAGAATAGTTCCAAGCGATGAAAGGAAATGTTTCAGAATGGGCTAATCAATCAAAAAAAAAAAAATGATGGAAGGAACTTACATTACAGTGTTCTGAGGAATTCCCAAAATTTGAATGATCTTAAAATTAGTTTTAATTTCTGCAAAAGTTTACATAAAAAAAATATTCCAAATATCCTACAGCAATATGTCACATAACGAATGCGCTATTAAAAAATTATTGTTGTCCATTTATATGTTTCTGTTGTATTTATCAATAAAGTTGTCTGTGCGCGCACACACAAACATACACATTTGTCGTTCTAGAAAATGCTGCTATCTCACGTCCAAGGCACCTTGTTGCGATTATATCCTATATTGACCGGCTAGTATAATGGAGAGGTGCTGCGTTAAAGACGGATCTCAGAGACAAGGCACATTTCGGTTAATTAGTACTTCGGCTCTCTCTAAGTTAAGATCGAAAAAAAATGAAAGAAAAGAAGTATTGCAAATTTACAGACTTATAAAATAAATATGTCATTTCTGAGAAATTTGTAACGTTATGGTCGTCGCTGCTCATGAGAAGACGGAATTAAATTGCTCATATGTAACATTTACATCTTGCCAGAACGTGAGAAACTTACTTTTTTCTCTCTCTCTCTCTCTCTCTCTCTCTTTCCCCCTAGGTTGTTTGTTTATATATACGTCTGCTAGATGGATTTCCCACGCGTGCACATTCTAGGCGCTTTTGGGCCGACCACGTATTTACATCTCGGGAGTAGCCACAGATATTGGCTGAAATGCTGATCTCAAATTACCTGTTAACACATCGCATGTGACACTGGCATCAGCCGGGGTGAGTGACGTGAGTGACTGTCAACTCACGCAAAGATTACCATTCAGTGGTTGAACTGTATGCGTCAGTAGATCATCGTTTCTTCGTCCTTGGGTATGCAGACTCGTGCCTGTTTTGCAAGCGACTTCCACTTTCTGGTTTGCGGAGAAGACTTAATTTTGCTGACGTTTTCAATTACTGTTTTTATAATCATTTCCCCCCAAGCAAGGCAGAACAGCCCCTGGTGCACAGGTGTTTACATTAGAGGTGAGTGATGAGAAAGAGAAACAGGTTACAGGGGGTGTTGAGAATGGGTAAGGGGATGAGAGTACAGGTGTGAAGAGTGCTGCACGAGAGTAAAGTGGAAAGGGAGAAGAACATGGTACAAGGGTTGTCAGGGAAAGGATGCGAGTCAAGGAGATAAGAGATGGCAATTGACATTGCATTTAAATTCTTGGAGATTGTAGCTGTCAGAGAAGCAAGTATACGGAAAGCAATTCCAAAGGCGGGAAGTGCGAGTAAATAAGAAGTTGCGGTTAAATTTGATTGGTTTCAGTGTTAAAGAGTGGGACTTAGCCGCTAGTCTAGTAGCTCAACTAAATTCATGCAGAGGGAGCACTAGGGAGCTAAGCTCATCGGAGCAGAAGCCGTGACAATATATGTAGAAGAGACAGAAGGAAGCCACATTACGTCGTTAAAAAATAACTTTGTATTTGTTGCGTTGATTACCGTGATTAGCGTGTTCTAGTATAGTTATGAAACAGTAATGACAAAGAACAGGTACGATAAAATCGAACTTTCGTCTCAACAACATTTATCTCATAATTTCTTTACATATTAATTTTGTGTATGCACATTTGGACTCGTCGATTTCTTGCCTGTGTTGACCATTGTTTTTTGTTTTTTTTTCGTATATAGTCCGTCATGGTCGTTGACATGAAAGAAACAAAATATTAAAGCTAATAATGGCTATATTATATACATTTTCATTGTCAATGTAAAATATTTTTTCGTCTTATAAAATACGTGTTGGTTAGCAACAACGACCAGGTGTTTATCTTTGTTATTATGAAATGCATGAAATTTCAACAAAAATATTCTCCATGTAAATTAAAATATTTATTCAATTAAATTGTTTTTATATATAGTTATCTATGTAAGCCGTCATATTCTGGTTGACTTTTATATACCGAAACATTCAATCGGTCGGCAATTGGATAAATTTTACGGTGTAAAACTGCATTCCTGAATCTCTTTATGATCGTTATATTGTCGATCTGGATTTTCGTTTCAACTCCATGTCCATAAGCGTCTTGGGTGTTTTTAAAGCCAAATGTTGGTTACCATAATTGGATCATTTTTCTCCATTTTGTTTATGGGTTCCTAGTCTGAATTTACCAACTATTTCACTATCACTCTTCTTCTCTACTTTGGTATTCAGATTACAATTGTAATTTCCTGCGATTTTCGTTGAGTCTTGGCGTTGATCAGTGTGCAGTAAAGCATTACAATTTCTTCCTTTTTGCTTTGTGCTGCCGATAATATACGACTTTAATGGGTATATTAAAAAGCTTCGCTTTCAGAAAGCCTCTTTTAGCATATGTCAGTTGACCCGTGTCTGTGTACTATGACTATTGGAGACAAAGTATTCAAAGTTTAATCGAAAATGTCATATTTTTGGTAGAGAACATCAAGGGGCGTTTAACTGTAACTAATTTTATAAAAAGGTTATACTTTGATTATTTTGAGAGTTGTCATTTCATTCTGCATTTAAAAACGTTAAAATTGATATATTTTTGGATAATGATTATTATGCTGGAAATCAGTCGAATCAGCTTGGTTATATTAGCAGCTTTATTGACTACTACATATTTTCGTTACATAATTGCAACAAAAATACTTCGGTTTTTAAAAACAAATTGCCACAGAGGGTCGTAAAGTAAATTTGAACAATGTGGAACTTAACAGACCGTGGGGCATAAAAAACAAACAAACATTAGTAACTGTACGAAAGTCTAATTTTCATTTTGAGGAGATTAGAAATAAATCCTCTTTGATCTCTTCGCTGAAAGCAAAATCAAAAGATGGTTCCAAGAAATACTGCTACCGGTTAGACTAAATAAAGGTAACAATCAACGAAATCTTCCGGAATTATTAAAGATAATGCTAAGCTTCATGATTTTTATGACCAAGCTCAAAATATATAAGCTTCACTAGGAAGTTTTTATTCATCCTCAATATTTAACAAATATTATCGCTTTGAATTCCAATTATTGATTTTCTTTGTTAATTCCAATCTTTATAGAATTAGTTGGATTTAATTTCAATCCTTTGAAAGTAAGACAAATGTGCGTAGAGAAATTCTTTGATGATAAAAATAAAATTATTAGGAGAACAGAATTGTGAAGTTTATTGTAAAATGGTATATGATCAAAAGGGAAAACTAAATATTCATTTAAAAATGTGTAATAGTTTAAATTGGTTTTTATTCTTACTTAATTAACCAAACCAAAATATTATGTTATACAATGAATAAATAAATTCTATTTTAAAAATACCATTAAAAGAAAATAATAAACAATTTTATTTAAAAACAATACCATCCTCTCTCTTTATATATATTTTCGTAAATTAGAACGTTGAAGTTAATTGATTGTTAATTGTTAATATTACGTGGAACGACTCATTACACACACACATACACACACATGGACGCACACACATAGTGATTTTCTAAGCGTAGCTTAGATGCGGTACAAGGCCAAAATTAAGGGACACCCAGTGAGGATCGAACTCACTACTCTATTGGAATGATTCTAACGAGACAAGCTTTCTAACCATTACACCACCTCGAGGTGCCCACACGCGTGTATGTGTACACACACACACACACACACACACACACACATATATATATATATGTGTGTGTGTGTGTGTGCGTATGTGTGTATGCGTGCGTACGCATGTACATAAACAAGACATTTATTTTATAGCAATATGTGTATTTTTCAACAATCCCGTTCATTGTCAATGCACTTAATCTAACTCTTTTCTATTAATAACATTCGTTTCTCATTTCCTCCTCTTATCAACTTTGTCACTCACTACTCAGTCGTCCTAATATGCTTGTATACATTACTTAAATGATTAGGAACATTTCCAAACTCTTTATCTTTAATTGAATTAACAGAATTGAGAGGATGGAGAAATAAAAGCCCTCCATTTAAAAACAATTTTAGCCATATTGCCACTTTACTGTTGCACGCAGCAGTCACGTGACTTGTTTTGTTTGTTTGTTTGTTTGTTTTAGCTCTCTTTAAAGCGACTGTTGTTAAAAAAAGGAAAAGAAAAGAAAAAGAGCGAATATATATATATATATATATATATATATATATAGAGAGAGAGAGAGAGAGAGAGAGAGAGAAAACAGTTTTAATGACCACCAAACTATAAAGCTTTTGTTTCTCTCCTCGTCAACAAACTTATTTTGTGGTTCTTTCTTTTCATTTGAGTGAATGCAAATCCAATGATTTGCATATGCTGGTATAAACTTAGACTGAAATTAAACTTAAGCAAGCGATCAAGGAAAAATGTTGTTTAAATTTAAACCTGCTCAAAAATCTATCCATATTTCAAAATACACCCGCACATACATTTTTTTTTAATTGTATCACCCCGAGCAAGGCGGTAACGCCACTGATGTACAGGGGGCTACGTAATATTGAAAAGATTGGAAAAGAGAAAACCGGAAACCACATCCTAAACAGGGAACAAGGGATGAGCCTCTTAACCTGTTCAATAGACGTGGGTGGATACGCATATTGTTCATATATATATAAACAATATGCCAATATTGTTGGATGAGGATTTTGATGTTCTTGAACGTAAAGTCTGATATAATAGAAGCAAATTGAAAGTTTTTCTAGTGTTTTTGGAACAAGATCCGTTTTGACGGGCGTTAAGTAAAATAAGTTTTAAGTTTCAAAAACGCATGCATACACATACACACAAATGAAGGTATTTCATGATTAAAATGATCTTTGTAATCAACAGCAAATCAAAGTACTACCTGCAATAGTATTGTTAGAGACACTTCGTACTGGCGTAAATGTAAGCTTTAATAAATTCGTTATTTTCCCGGGCCTACCCCACTTAAGCGGTATGTGGCACTAGGCTGATTTTTACTGTTGGTCATTCTGAGCGCGTACTCTCGGGCAAAAAATTCCCGTAAACACCGTGAGGTGGGGTCAGGTTCTTGTCTGCTTTTCTCCATACAAAACTCTCTCATTCGGCAAAAGTTCGTCCGGTTTCCTTTCTGTCCGAAACCATAGAGTCCGACAAAGATACAGTTTTAATGAACCCGTGTCCTCCCCACAAGGGATGTGGCACAAAACCGATTTTTGCATGGTATATTCCGAGCGCGTTCATTCTGGCAACAATTCCGTACAACTCGAAAAAGTGGGATTTATGCTTGTCTACTTTCCCCAGACGAAACTCTGCACTTTGGCATAACTTAATCTGGGTTTCTCTCCGCTTGAATGATAGAATTTAAATGAACTCTGAATACAGGCAGAGTCCTCATGAATATATGTATTCAGGAGAGTTCCATTATTGAGGGAAATTGATCAGTCCAGACTATAACTATCTTAAGTGAATTACCTCTCTAAAATGTCCACGAAATCTAATCTAGAGTAGATCTATGAATAAAACGACTGATTTTTTACAAATATTACTAAATTTTTATGCAAATAATTTTTTTATGTCGTTTGTCATTCACGAAATCTAACGTAGATTTAAACAAGCAAAGAGTTTCTTAACATTTCGTCTTTTAATTTCCCCCAAACTTCGTCAATTACCTGCGTGAAATGTTGTCAAGAGAATTGCAGTCATTGGAGCAAATATAAGAAATCATTTTTCACGCGATGATAATCTTCAGATTCTCAGTGAAATTTAATCTTGCAAATTGCCTAGCTGAGCTTTACATCACTTTCCTCTGTAAAAAAGTTTTTTGTTGTTATAGATTCGCATACAGCAATTGCGAACTATTCTTTACCAATGAGTGGCTGTGAAACCCCACAAAACAGGCAAATGCTGGTACCCAGTTCACTAGTTAAGAACAAGTGCAGTAGAAAAAAATTAGGAAAGTTCGAGAAGATCACGTGACCTTTCATCAAATACATCATAAGTTCCGCCAAGAGTAGAACGCTCGCATTTTTTCATTCAGAGCAAAACAAAAAAAGTATTTTTCATTCTAGGTGTCCATTACTCAGGTAATTTCCGTACCCTGTTGAATAATTTCAAACTTTCTCAAAATGACGACGTCATAAAGTAAAGAATACAGTTTTCGATCTACTTTCATCTTTCGTTAGGGAAGCCATACCCCGCGTTGAAGTAACCCGATCTTATGAGTAACACAGTACATGGAGAGAGAGAGAGAGAGAGAGAGAGAGAGAGAGAGAGAGAGAGAGAGAGATGTTAATATTTAATATATATTAAAATGCCCCACCCAAGATTTAAATATTTTCAAAATGAATCAATTAATTAAGCAAATAATGTGGGTAATATTTTAATATTTTCAAGATATTTCATATTTATAAACTATGTTAATTTCAACTTTTTCTTAAATAAATACTTGCAAAAACTTATTTGGTGATATGAAATTTTATTATGCAATTCGGCTGTTGTTCATCAAATTTTAAACAAATTTCTCTAATGGTATCTTCATAGAAATGTATTTTCAATTCTAGATATCTGTTAGTTAAGCACAATACACTTGGGTGATCAAGTTTCCTTCGATCTATGACTAACCAGGCAGAAGTTTTTTTTTCCGCAGTCGGTTGCTATTTCTTTCTGTGGTTGACTGGTTGCTAACCAAGACCAAAGAATCTAATCTTCTCGGCCATTCACCTCATACCTGGAAAGATAAGAGCTGAGTTCATACCTTTCTCAAGAGTATTTGTAAGTGAATGCAACGAATTCAACTCGAATTCGAACTCGGCTCATTTCGAACCGATATCCATTGCACCACAACGTAAACCCAGATATATATGTACATAAATTGCTTTGATTATATAAACATATAATCTAAAATGAGAAACAAGTTATTGAGTGACAAGCAATAAAAGACAATTGTGGAGAGTCATGATTGATCACGTATGAAAGATTTGATGTAACACTGCGGAAAATTTGAACAGAGATTAGCGAACAATCAAAAAGAAAACTGGAAAGACAAGCAAGATGAGAAGAAATTGCTTTATGTTACAAAATGAGAATTAGACAAAATTTAAGAAACAAATATTTAAAGAAGCTGATGTTTCGAATGTACGCAGAAAGAAAAGACGAGGAAAATTAAAAACATTGGCAAATGACATGAATGTAACCAAATTACCACTTTTATGTAGATATAACAGAGAATGTTGAGCGAATATATATATATATATATATTTAGAGAGAGAGAGAGAGAGAGAGAGAGAGAGAGAGAGTAAGAGAGAGAGAGAACGAGGGGAAAAGTTATTCAGTCTGTTACCTCATGACGAAAAAGTATTTTACACAAATTATTTCTATCTCGTTTTCTTCAACCGACACTTCTTTAATAACATCGATCAGCCGTTATTCAGTGAAAACTTTAAATTTTAGATCAAAGTTTGAATTATTACTGTGTGGGTTAACGTGTTTATCGATCCATGATCCAACATATATATATATATATATATATATATATATATATATATATATATATATATGGAGAGAGAGAGAGAGAGAGAGAGTGTGTGTAAGAGAGAGAAAGAGGGATAGAGAGAAAGTCGGCGATATAGATAAATTACGGACAAATGTTACGGACAAATGTAAATATCACTGATATCTCATTTTAACAGATATCTACCAAAATTACACAAAAATCTTGAAATACTAAATTAAATTTATTCAATAAAATCGCCGTTGGCTTCAATAACAGCCTCCGGACGACTTTGAAATCCCCTACAACTCCTCTGAACGGTGTCCTTGTTTAAGTTGGTGAATGCTGCTATCATCCTTGTCTTCAGTTCATATTTGAAGCTTTGTTGGTCTCTTGCTCAACTACGCCCACATATAATAATCAAGAGGGTGCAGCCTGAGGAATAAGGTGGCCAGATGTAAGTGGTGATGTGGTCGCAATAATTTTCTGACAGTCACGAGTGTTTCTCTTCCTTGTGTGGTATGGGGCAGAGTCCTATAGCCAGATATAGTGTCTTCCAGCAGCTTTCCTCTTGATCCAGAGCAGTACTAACTTCTCAAGGCAACTAATGCAGGCCTTTGTGTTGAGCTTGAGGCCCTGCCCAACACATTCATGATTTCTTTTCTTAGCGGAATGATCAGAGTGAGTCTTCCTACCTTCCATACCTTCGTAATCAACATTAGACTTATTTAACACTCTCCAAACCATCTGCACTGTCTTCAGATTGATACCCAAATACTGAAATGTTCGTATTTGAAGCTTCAGGTGCGAATACCAAGCAGTACAGCATTCCGTTGCCAAAGTGAAGTGGATTGCGTCATTGCACTCTTTTTCTCATAGACAGTACCCTACTATACTGTGCCGCAGACAAAATAAAACAAACGAAAAATGCGCATGCGTGAAACTGAAAATATAAAATGACGATAATTTATATATATATATGTGTGTGTGTGTGTGTGTGTGTGTGTGTGTGTGTGTGTGTGTGTGTAAAGAGAGAGAAAGGGTGGGGGAGAGATGCAGATACGGAAATACAGAGCAACAGAGATATAGACAGAGAGAGGATAATAATGCATGATGACTATCAGCCGTAAAAAAAAACAAAAAAAAACAAAACACAAAAACAACGTGCATGCCCGAAATTGAAAATACAAAATGACGATAATTTACGCATCGCACACTATATATATAGTCATCCGCAGACAGATCTGTTTCACAGCTCATCAGTACGGTTAGACATCCGATTGCTTTTCACCCAGGATTGAAACCCGACCGAATTGGCGTCAGTCGGTGATTCTGCCTCTGAGCTATGGGCGAGAGAGGGGGAGAGAGAGAAAGAGAGCGAGAGAGAAAGTAGGAGATAGTGATACAGATGCATAGAGACAGAGCAACAGAGACAGAGACAGAGAGAGGATATACTGCATGGTGAATATCAATTACACACCTCAACCGATATTCAGACCCTGTGTCACTACTCATTTCAGTTTATTTGTAGTCCTTTCTTGTCACTCTCTTCAGCTACCTTCTGTAGGAGGTCTTGTAGTTTCCTTTCTCTGTCTGCTATCAGCACTGTATCATCTGCGTACCTTAAGTTGTTTAAATTGTCACCTCCGATGACAAATCCAGGCATAACTTCTAGGGTCCTCAAAATATTCTCGCTGTACAAGTTGAACAGATTCCGGGAAAAGGCACATCTCCGATTAGACTTTAAATACACGCTTAAAACTCGATTTTTCGCAGAGAATTTTAGAAGATTTCTGATATATTCAGTAATATGTTTGTCGTGAAATACTTGCTTAATGAATTGTGCAGTTTAGGTCACTTTTCGGCTTTAATCGAAATTATTCTTGTTTATTGTTTGAGGCAGGAGCAAGAGCTGGTAATTATAAAACATTCTGGAGAAGGAATGCCAAATATTGTATGTGACAAAAACATTGTATTCTTATTTAATTTTTAAATGTCACATTTGGTAATTATATTTCTAGATAAAGTAATCAATATTCAAAGATTAGCTTCGTCACGCACAGGATCACAAGCGTAGATCATCTCTGTGAGATTCGAACATGAGTGAATAGCCTAGTAAGGATAGTTTTCAAACCATCTGTCTCAGGTAAACATTCAGGCATTTACTATGCTGGTGTTAGTCAAGTATAGATTCACAAGATCGTGGTATCTCGTAAATATTAAACTCTCTACAATCGGATGATCAAGTGAAATAAAACATGTAGCCCTCATATACCCATCACATCTAATTCAAAATTTAGTAAAATTAGTTTAGTCTTCTTCAAGAAGACATGGTCGAAGCAATCTGTTAAGATCGAACAGCCCAATTGAATGAATCTTCTCTTCTATTCTGATTAGTTTATATACGTTTTCCAGGTACTAAATCCATTGCTTCCCGGGCTCACGTTCTCTGATGACATTAAATGGACAGACTATATTGAATCCATTGCTAGGTCAGCTGCCAAGGAAGCCGCCTTATTGCGTCAGGTGAGACAAAAATTATCTCCAGAATCTATCTTACATATCTATAAGTCTACCATACGGCTACGCTTAGAATATTGCTGCTTCATATGGTTCGGTGCTCCTACAATTTATCTAGCATTTTGATAAAATCCAAAGAAGAATCTGTAATATTATTGGTCCTGATATAGCATCTCGGTTTCAGTCACTTTCCCACAGCTGTAAGGTTGCCTCTCCACTCCGTGCCTTTTCTATAAATACTTTCATGGTAATTCCTTGGGTGTGCTCTTTAAGATCTCCTCAATTTACAATTGAGTTGGCTAGCTTTAACAGTAAATTCTATGCTAACAGTTTCTTTTCACGTATTTCTTGCTTGTGGAACTCTCTTCCGTCGCTAGTCTTTTTACCTAACATTAATTTTCACAAATTCAAATACAGTGTCAATTGATATCTATTATCTTCCTGATGTTTCTGTTTCTACTTCTTCTACACCCAGTAACCTCTTCTATCATAGTGGTTTCATTGCCTTACTTGGGGTGAACGATTACAAATAAAGAAAGATGTTCATTTAGATAAAAATTGAAATATATATTCTCCAAAAAGACAAAAATAGTTCAATATTTTTAATTTAAATACATTTTTCCCTTTTTTTGTGAACAGACACATGAGGACAAATAAAAAAAACAAATAAAAAAACAAAAACGCTGACTACTATATTCTTTTGCAGACACAACGTGTTTCTGTGTTTCACGAAGTGCCTGGCCGTTAAGGCAGGTTGAATCAACAGATGGTATCACTGCCAGCGTTGTATAGGCTCATTTAATGCGAAAGGCTACTCACGTGCGCTTACGTTTGCAGCACATTGTGCCAAGTGTTTTAGGCTTTGGCGAAAGCAACCACTTAATCAGCCAGGCAGAAAATATTCCCGCCACTAACAAAAGTTCTCTTGAACTGCCATTTTATGTTATTTTATTTTTTAGCCGTCACCTTATGTCAACTAATTTCTCTTTCCTATTCTCTTTTTTTATCTGTTGATTAAATTGGGGTTCTTATCGGCTTAACTTACGTTTTGTCATATTTATTATAGCTACATTAGCAAAAATAATACGCTCATTTGTGTGTGTGTGTGTGTGTGTGTGTGTGTGTGTGTGTGTGTGCGCGCGCGCGCTCGTTCTTGCGTGTGTATGCAAAATTTTTAAGTAAAATGAGGCGTTTATTTGATCTATCTATGTCTGGTACTACATGAAATTTTTCAGAATATTATATATGAATATGCTAGAACATTGACAATCAGGTATTTTCCAAAATACCTAAGTGCTATTTAGAAATTGTGGGTTAAATTATTTTCATTATATATACATTAATATATAGTCATCCGCAGACAGACCTGTTTCTCAGCGCAGCTCATCAGAATAGACATTCAATTGCTTCTAGCCAGGATTGAAACCCGATCGAATTGACACCAGTCGGCGATTCTAGCCTCTGAAGTATGGGCGATCGGTAGAAGGAAGACGGACTTCGTTTCTTCGTTCATATTCATTTGGATATATATATATATATATATATATATATATATATATATATATATATATATATATATAAATGAATAACAACTAAGAAAATAATTGTTCAAAAGATTAATTCAAAACAGTTTTCAATATAAAAATAGACCAATGAATATTTATTATTATAACAATGTTGATAATAAACTTTTTTATTAAAAAAAATTAAAAAACAGCACTTCCCTTTATTTTTGGAATTTTTTTTTCGTACGAAGTAAAAAGATATTAAAAAGTGGGGAAAGAAAGGGAGAAGAAAAGATTAGAAAATAAGATGGGAAATCAAGAAAAGTAAAAGAAAGAGGAAATGGAAAGATACAAAAGAAATAGAAAATGAAGAGGAAAATAAGTGAGAAAATATTAGGAGGAAAGAGCCGATGGAAACAGCTAAGAGAGAGAAATCATAAATGTTGCCTGGAAGTGAATTGCAGACAGATATTGACATCGGTTACACGGTCTGTTTCAAAAACACAATTGTCGCCTCTGAATATTGTAAATTTAGTCTTTTATATTTAAACACAATCTATAACTCATATCGAGCACTTTAATCCATAAATATAACATAAACTAAAACTATTTGAATAGTCTGAGATAAATATAGACAGATATGAACAGACAGTAATATTTTTCTTTATCTTTGATGAGATTGCCCAGCATTTGGCATATTGAATAACAGACATCACATAGCAATCCACTACCCTCTTTTTTGTTTCTAGCAAAATGTTCCTGTCTCTCAATACTCTACTCACCTTCTGGAATGCGTCCTTCGTCATCTTTGGATTTCAGTGTCGCACTTTTCGTCATCTGGTAGAATAATTCCCAAATTTTGTACCCGCTTGAAATTTTTGTATCCTCCACCTTAGCATTTGGGGCTCCTCTTTTTTTGCTCATGACAATGCATTTGGTTTTCTTGTGGTTTATTTGTAGTCCTTTCATTCCACTTTCTTCTGCAGGAAGTCTTGTAGTTTCCTTTCCGTGTCTGCTATCGGCACTGTATCATTTGCGTATCTTATAATGTTCAGACTGTAGTCGCTGATGACAAATCCTGGCATGACTTCTGGGGCCCTTAGAATAGATTTCCCTGCATTCGCTTACGCGCAATTACCCATGGGAAAAGTATTAATCCTTTTCTTCCCTCTAGTTACGGGTTAAATAACTGACAGATGGGGTTCTATAGATTTGGCTGGCAACTAGTATACCTCAGAAAGTAATGGCAACCTACTGCTGGATAATCATTTGCCCAGTCAGTCATGTCTCTTTCGAGACATAATTGCCCAAGTGTGTATCACGTATGTCACTTACCTGACTGATATCTGCTGAATTCGTTTCCAGTCCGTATGCAGGCGGTTTGCTGTCAGTAGAGGTTCTTGATTACTCCCAAATATATTGAGGTAGCTGAGCATTTCTTTCAATTTCTTGTGGCTTACTTTGTCGAACGCCTTTGCGTAGATGTTTTAACAGTTTGCCAGGTTTAAAAAGTTACACCTTCTCAAAGGACAAGTCAGTCTTGCAATGTAATTTTATTTAGTAGATTTAGTAACAAGATGGCAACCATTATCTATCTATCTATCTATCTATCTATCTATCTATCTATCTATCTATCTATCTATCTATCTTTTAATTGATTTGTGAATCCGAAATAATTTTTTATCACGCTAAACATTATTTTCAAGTGTTTTTTTTTATTTTTCTGGAACAGTGAAATTAATAAAACCCCACCTAGATCGAAAAATTATACTTAAGAAAAACTGAGCCTCCTGAAAGCAATCGAACCGGTATTCTTTATTCCAGCAGTGAATACATATCTATTGCTGAAACGTGCTGTGGCTAAATTGGTAACCGTGAAAGTTACTTCAAGCATATATCCCTGATATTTTTATGCATGAAAGTCAAAATATGATGTTAGGTTTCAAATAAATACTCATAATATATTTCAGAATCTTCTTATTCTATCCAGAAATATTAAGAACATAAAAGGAACAAATTTAACTTCAGCTAATAATCAATGGCTTAGTCTTTCAGCTCAATGATTATAATTAAACGTTTTCTATGGTTTGTAACTAGTCGATAGCGAATTTCTTTTGCCTTCATATTGCTAATAGTAATAGTGCTAATAGTTCAATCACACATGAGTTTACCTATATAATAACAACTATTGGCCTTATTGAAAAAGTTCGGACTATTGTCTTCATCTTTATTGCTATTTTTATGACGTTTCGGCTATTGTACGCTCCAGCCATCTTCAGGTGCTAGAAATTTCGAACCAAACCCTTTATTACGATCACTGGGGTTATATCATTCTCATTTCATGCGCGATGCTACTTCTGGTAGGCATGTAGTTATTTCCTTTTAACTTAACTCTCTAAGTTATCTGTTCACCACTGCTGTAGCCTGATATTGAACTCACAACTCTTTCGGTCAAGTCACTGGAACTAACCAACGTCTAGATTCACTGGACCATTCAACTTTGAGGCAATAAAGACGAGGACAATAGTCTGAACAATGTAAATAGTGTAAATACTGCCTCATCTCAGATGTATAGACAAACAACTACTGGCTTGAAAATATTTATTGTCTATATCTGATTAGATGCTAGAACTTGTTAATGTCTGCGACATCAATGAATTACTTTTCCAGATATGGATAAATTCCATTAAGTCAAAGCATTTAATACTTTTTGCTTTAATGAAAATAGCCAATTCCTAATTATATTTAAATAAATAATAATCAATATGTAGAGCGTAGAAAAATATGCAAAATATTGTGTCGGGTTGAAGACTAAATTCCGAGTACTGGTTTTGAACATTGTTGATTAGAAACACTTTCTATATTACATAAGTATGATTTGGTAACTATCTCTGTAGTTAACAACCCACACGAAAATAGCCATTTGTAATCCATTTAAAGATCGAAAGAAGAAAATAGAAGACGGAAAGAAAATGGAAAACACGTAAATATTACATTGCAATTAAGAGCACACGAAGAACTACCTTTTTCTAGAACGCAGATACATATTATATATATATATATATATATATATATATATGAAATGAATAGTTTGAACATTATTTTTTGATCGATACTCGTATTTAAGTAGATATCCTGTTTTTTAATTAAACAGTATTATATATTTATATATGTATATATCGGCAGGATTCGAACCTGCGACCCCTATGTAAATAGGGTCGAATCCTACCGAATGGCACACATTTTCGTAATAACAATTTTTCATAAATAATCAGGCCGGCAGATATAATTATATAATACTGTTTAATTAAAAAATAGAATATCTACTTAAATACGAGTATCGATAAAAAATAATGTTCAAACAATTCATTTCAAATTGTCGGTTGTTTAATATATATATATATATATATATATATATATATATATATATATATGCTCAGAATCATGGACCCCATATAGGTACAATATTAATCAGCTAAATGTCTTCCACAATAGTTGTCTCCGCGCGATCTTGGGTTATAACTAACGATAGTGTGTGAAATGCCGATCGTCTTGAAAAATTCAACATTAGTGAAATTGAGACTTTCCTAATGCAGTCAGAACTTTACTGGATAGAAATAACTATAGATATTTGCGCCAGAGTTGTATCAGAAAGTTTGAAATCAGTTGTATTGAGTGGCTACGAGACTAAAGACAGCGGCGAAAAGCGTCAGCAAATGTTCCTGTTGAGTGTGTGAAATGCCGATCGTCTTGAAAAATTCAACATTAGTGAAATTGAGACTTTCCTGATGCAGTCAGAACTTTACTGGATAGAAATAACTATAGATATTTGTGCCAGAGTTGTATCAGAAAGTTTGAAATCAGTCGTATTGAGTGGCTACGAGACTAAAGACAGCGGCGAAAAGTGTCAGCAAATGTTCCTGTTGCTATCCTGTTGTATGTATCGGATAAATTAATAAAAAATTGCTATATTTTTTACCTCACCTTATCTAAAGGTCACCTTATACGCAGAAATATTGGCCTATTGGCATTTCTGCGTATAAGGCGATGTTTAGATAAGGTGATGCAAAAAGTTTAGCAAATTTTCAGAAAATATCGTATACATGCAGTATAAGATGGCCACTTATTGATTATAGAAAAATGATGTTATTAGAAAGGTTACTTATGCCGTTATTACGTTGCTAAATTTTGTCTTTAGAAATTCAAAATAAACGAAATATCAAAACCGATTCTATGAAATGTTTATCCTACACACGCCACCTAAAAAGAATACCACTTTACTTCCGTTTCAACGTGTGATCACTTGTGAATTATTATTATTATTATTATTATTATTATTATTATTATTATTATGTTGTCATTTTTCATCATATTTCGATTTCTGCTTTGGTCGCACTACGTGCCAAGTCTGCGGGAAAACCTAAGGCGGGTCGTAGTGTGTCGTTACGGCTCCATTTCATGTTTTTTCCATCTCCCCTAACATTACTAACGTTACATAGACAAAGTTCTCCTTAGTGTGTGACAATTTTTTGTATATCTCTTAAGCTGGGGCTTCCAGGGATTTTTTCAATGTGTTGTTTTGTTCCATTTTTTATCATTCCAAGTGCACCTACTATCACTGGCACGGTTCTTGTTTTCATTTTCCACATTTTCTCTGTTTCAATTTCCAGGTGCTTATAGTTTGACAGTTTTTTGAATTCCTTGGTTGTTACAATCCACTGGACAACCCATATCAATTAATACACAAGTTTTTTCTTTCTGATTTTTAACAATTATGTCTGTCCTATTTGCTTCAATTTTTCTGTCTGTGTAGATGGTGTAATCCAACAGAATGGTGACATCTTCTATTTCTGTAACCGGTGCTGGGTGATGTTCATACCAGTGTTTGTTTACAGATTTTCCATAGTGTTTGCACACTGTTCAATGTAGATATTGCCCCATTCTATCGTGACAATTTATATGTTCATTTGGGGCAAGTACAGAACATCCAGAGATTAGATGGTCTATTGTTTCTTGGTGTTTATAAAAAAAACTGCATTTTGGATCCACATTATTATGTATAATATTTGCCTGAAAGTTCCTAGTGAAAAGACTTTGGTGTTGCGCTGAAAGAATAAAGCCTTCAGTCTCAGACTTTAATCCAGATACACGTAACCATCGATAAGTATTAACTTTATCAACATGGGTTTATTGGCACGTTCTGGGTACTGGCCATGCAGAGGTTTGTCTTGCCAGCGTTGTTTCATCTGTTCAAGAGTTTTATCTTTGGCTTTCATTTTCATATTTTTACCAGAATAATTCGTTCTTGGCTTCTGTTTTGCTTTTCTAAATAATCTACTAAATGTAAATCTTGTCTGTATTTACTGCCTTCTTTTATTATTGAATATATTTTTTCTTTCTTCATGTTGCTTGACTAATTGTATCATCCAGTCCTTTGTTGTTTCTATGGATGTTAGTAAGCCAATAATTGTTGTCTTGTATGACAATTCTAACGGAATAAGACCTCTTCCACCTTCTTTACGGGGTATGTATAGACGGTCTACATCAGAATTTGGGTGATGCATCTTATGCTTAGAAAGAAGCTTTCTTGTTTTAGCATCTATTCGCCTCATGTCGTTTAGAGTCCAGTTTAAGATGTTGAAACTATATTGGACAACTGGGATTGCAAGGCTATTAATGGCCATAATTCTGTTCTGAGAATTCAATTCAGTTTTTAATATCAGTCGAAGCCTTCTGTAGTACTCTTTACGCACTATTTCTTTCATTTTTATGGTGAATTATTTCACTTTCATTTACACCTAGGTATTTATAAGCTTCTTCTGGCTTTAATTCTTTTATTTTTACAGCAGGGTCTAAGCTAATTAAGGATGTTTCTTGTAGTGATACACGTAAAATTATAGCTTTAGCACATTTATTTGAATTGAATTTCATTCTAATGTCTTCGCTGGAGCATTTTACATTTTGCAGAAGACCTTCCAGCTCGTTATCATTCTTAGCATACAACTTTAAGTCATCCATGTAAAATAGATGGTTTGTTTTCTTTTGGTCTATTTTATAACCACATTCTGTCTTATTAAGTTGACTGGTTAGTGTTATTAAGGATATGCAGAATAGTAAGGGAGACAAAGAATCACCTTGAAATATATCTCTTTAGATGCTTATTTCACCAGACTAATAGGTTCCATTTATATGATTGAGGTAAAGTGTTGTTTTCCACATCGACATGCACTGTTTGATGAAATTGATGATGACGGGTGATATCTTGTATATATTTAAAGTTTTTAAGATCCAGGAATGTGGTACACTATCGAATGCCTTACGATAATCTATCCAGGCACTACTTAGATTTTTCTTTGTACTGTAGCAGTTTTCCAGGATCATTCTGTTAATAAGCAATTGGTCTTTACAACCGTAACAGCCGCGTTTGCACCCTTTTTGTTCAAACGGTAACATGTCATTTCTTTCCAAGAATAAATATGTCTGTTTTGTTAAAATAGATGTTAATAGTTTGTATGTTGTCGGAAGGCATGTAATTGGTCTGTAGTTTTTCGGGTTGTTTGTGTCATTATTCTTGGGTAGAAGAAATGTAATTCCTTTAGTCATCCATGCAGGAATTTTAGTGGGATCGTCAACCATTTCTTGAAGTTCTTTGGTTAGTTTTTATTATTATTATTATTATTATTATTATTATTATTATTATTATATATCGAAACAGTTAAAGCAAAGCCTGGTGTACTAATAACCATTTACTTATACTTCATCGACAATACTGAAAGTTTAGGAAAAGATAAAAGTTGATGTGAACGCAGTCATAACTCATGTTTACATTTTCACAGCTGAGTTTGAATGGTTACAAGTTGATTTCATTGATATGGAATTATTCTTCGAATAGACTATTATTTTGAAGTTTTGCCAGTAATATATAAGGTAAAAATAGCTTTCCTACTTATAGTATAAGTTTATTTGATAATGTGAAATGTTTCATTAGGTAACTCCACTAATATTCAATACCTTGATTTAAACTGAATTTTTATGAATGAAAAACCTTTGATGAAGCTTTCATTTTAGTTTTAATTTAATATTTAATATTTCCAGTAAGCAAAATGTTCTGGAGCAGTTCAAACAGAAAGTATATTAATTTTAAAAAGATTTTCCTAAAATAACTGATTAGTACCCTTTTTTTAGTCGTCTTCCATCGCAATATAATTCTCTGTATTAAAAATATCTTCCGAAAAAAAAATATTTTTCTGAAAGTTTATTTGAGAAACATTAGCCGATTTCAAGTATAATTCATCTGATTTGAGAAAAAAACATTATTATAAGTTATTTTATAACAGAGAAATGGATTTTTAAAATAAACAATTGCGGTGATTTTTAAGCGATAGCAGCCATTCTTACGTAATTAACGAGCGGTGGCAAATTAAATAGGTGGTGGTGGGAGTAGGGGTAACATACGTTGGAAAAATATTTTTACCATGATTTTCTAAAATAAAGTTTCAAAAATAAGTTCATTCATTTTTTAATAAATCCTAAAAGTTTCATTAAAATCCGACAATTGATTCTTACAAAAATTCAAAATTAATGTGTTTTACAACGGAAGAAAGGCGCTAAAATACCAATCATAAATATTACGTCGACTGCTAATGCAAAGGTTTTTAACTAAAATTTAGAACATGCTTGAAAGGATCAAAATGTTTTATAAATAATGAAGAATACTTTGGTCTTTCCTTTGAATAATAACAATCATTTTAACAATAAAACTTTAAGTTTGAGGCCTTTTTTCATCATACTATAGATGTTATTTTTAAGCGAAGAAGTGGAAGTACCTAGTTTTCCTGTGAGTTATTGGTTATCGCACTGAGGTCAAGGTTAGACTAAAGACAAAAATGACTCAGAATTTGAGGGTTTTTTTTAGAAAAGGAGTATAAGACGACTTTCAATTTTTAAAAGTGATTTTTTAAAGGTCGTCTTATACGCGGAAATATGAGGTATATACGTATATCTAATCTAAACATATTTATAAATGGAACTTTGTCTGTGTGTGTGTCTGTTACCTATAGACTCCGAAACGACTGAACTGATTTTCTTGAAAATTTACACAGTTGTACTATAAGCGTATGCGAGTGTTCTTAGCCAGGTTTTATGTCGAGGTACCCCCGATAAATATCGAAAATCGATACTCGAAAAAATCGGGTTATTGAAGGAGTGGTCTGATTTTAATTAAATTTGAAACACTCATAGACAAAGACATAAGAAACGATATTCAGAAGTTTCAAGGTTGCAGTTCTTACAATAGTGCAGAAAATCGATAATATATATCTATAAAAGGCAAGGTGTTTGTGTGTGTGTCTGTTTATCTGCCTGTATGTTTGTATATATTTTTTTTTTCAGCCCTTTTCTTTTAGTTTTTGCTTCAGGTTTGGCTCTAAGTAGATGATACCATTTACTCAGAGGACTTATTTAGCCTTCAAAATTCAGTTTAGATGAAAAAAACTTATTTGATATCGATACCAGGAAATCAAAATTTGACTTACATCCATTCATTTTTCTTTCAGTCTACGGTTTCGCTTTAACTGGAAACGACTATTGCTTTTTAGTCTTTCGTGCCAACGTCCAAAGAGTCTGAGCTCCAGGTCCATGGATTAGTTTTAAAGCTTTCATTACACCCGAGCAACGCCGGGCTATACTGCTAGTATATATAATATTGTTAACGAAAAAATTATGCTTTTGCTTTAGTTTGGCAAAAATCATGGTTGAATGTCCATTCGACATTTACTCTTTATCACTTAATTGATGGAATTTGCCTCGGCAATGAATAACAACAATAATAAACTAGGTGCAATCACAGGCTGAAAAGGGTTCGCAAAGTATTTTCAAGCAGACTTTGAGCTCAGTTCCGAAACACGCTGTAGAAAATCATAAAAAATGGATATAATAGAAAAATATTTTAACGAAGATGCAGTACAAACTAGACGGACACTCGCAGAAAACTTAAGATGAATTAGGCAAAATCAAACCTGTTTTTGTGCAAGCAAGCTAGAAGCAGTTCGTTGCCTATGAGACACATCAAACGATTACTAAGAACAGCAACTCAAGCAAACGAGTGGAAGAACACAAGTAATTGCATTTCCTGATTCCAAAAAATTCAATGCAAAAATAAATACACGTTCAATAAATATAACAAAGAAAACTTTTACCTATCAATTTCTGAAAAAGTTTTTATGGAAGCATTTAATTTTGCTAAAAGATACATAATAATACCATCTGAACATATTGACATAATCCTACATTGCCGCAATTCAATACTTTTCCACAGTAAAGCGTGGATAAAAAAATCAAACAACGGCACATTTGAGGTACCACAAGGATCGTATGATGGAGCAGAAATTTCAGAATTGATGGGCAAATAAGTTTGAAATAAAATCAACAAAATAATCCATATAGACAACCACGGATTATATAGAAATGACGGATTAATGATAGCACCAGACAACAAAAGAGAAAATGATAGAAAAAGGAAAGAGCTTTTCAAACTATTCAAAACACTAGATTTTTATATAATAGTAGAAACAAATAGAAAAATGGTACAATATTTAGATGTGAAATTTAATTTACAAACTGGCAATGTCTTGCCATACATGAAAACAAACACTAAGTTAACATATATTAATACAAATCCAACTATCCAAAAAGTATAATTAGACACATTTACAAAAGAAATAGAACCCAGACTATCAAATAATTCGTCAAACAAAACAATATTCGATGAAAAGAAAAATACCTATGAAGATGCACTAAGAAAATTTGGCCATAAAAGCATTTTACAATATAATTCTCAACCAAACAGACAAACAAAAAACGGTAATAGAAAACGAAACATTATCGGGTTCGATCCACCATTTAATTTAGAGGTAAAGAACAAAATAGGACAAATATTTTTAAACTGATAGATAGATACTTTCCAAAAGGATCCGAACCAAACAAAATTTTCAACAGAAACACAATCAAGCTAAGTTATAGTTGCACTAGTAATTTAGATAGTTTCATAAAAAAACAAAACGCCAGAAACTCAGATAGCAGTGTACAAAACAAGACCACTAATAAAGAATGCAACTGCAGATACAAAAATAAATGTCCACTTCAAGGATTTTGCAGCACAAAAGAAATCATTTACAAGGCAAAGGTACATGACTTAAATGGCCAAAATAAAATATATTTGGGTTAAACCAAAGGCACCATTAAGACCAGGTGGTTAAATCACAGGTCTACATTAAAAATAGAAAAATTAAAAAATTGTACAAAATTTTCTAGCCACATGTGGAAATTAAAATAAAAATATGGAAAAGACCCAGACATAACGTGGAGTAGATTAGAGATTATGCTATTCCCAAACAAAAGCGAACTGTTGAATGAAAGAACGGAAATTATGACTAAGTGTAACCATACTAAAAAATACCTCTTAGGTTCATACAGTCATGGGTGAAAACGCCATAATTCCTTGTAATTTTAAAAATTGCGCGTTCAAAAATTCCCTGACACGTGAGCGTTAAAAAATACACCGTTACGTGAGCGTTCCTAAAGAAAACGGTAAACAGTAAAATCAGTTATTGCAAATCGCCTGAAGACACTACTCATGGTAGAAACCAAGGTCGCGTAATAATTCGCTTACAAATGAAAAATATTCAAAAGTTCTACAATATAATTGTATTGAACACTTTTTAATACAAATGTGCACTGGTCTAATCTTATTATGACCAGAAACTAAGTAATTAAACAATCAATCAATATATATATATATATATATATATATATATATATATATATATATATATATACATATATATGTCTATTTCATGCGAAACGCAGTCGTCAGGTCATGTGCTTAGCATGAAACAGACTTTTATATTTAAATACGCTTTATCCCTTATATTCCTGATATCCCAGAAATATCTTCTTCTATGTACCCTGTCCTTTCAGGACGTAGGCAATCATGGCTTTCCACGTCTACCTATCCCTGGTGGCTTTTAGTACGCTATCTCCTGTTACACCACGCAAACTTCGCTCTGTCATCCACCCACTCAGGCCCTTCAAAATTGTTATCAGCTGCTTTCCTCTGTCTCTTTTTTCCTCTATCTGACCTGTCAGTATCAGGTTTTCCAAGCCCTCCTTCCTCATTGCATATCCCAGGAACTTCATTTCTCTCTTCCTGATGCTCACAATTAATTTTCTTTTTGTTGCCTTTCTTTCCATAAGTAAACCTTTACTTATGGAAATTATGCTAAAACAGACTAACATACATAATAAAAAGTTTAAAGAAAACGCTTGAATTTCCATTCATTTTAACATCTCGTGACTTTGCACTACACATGAAAGAACTCTAAAACAGACTAAAATACACAATACAAAGTTTCAAAGAAAACGGTTGAATTCCCTTCATTTAAATATCTCGTGACTTTGCACTACACATGAAGGAATTCTAAAAACAAAAATATTCTTTTAATCTTTTGAAATGATTTGTGAGCGTAATGTCAACAAATGTAAACATGTTACGGAAATTAACGAATTTTAACGAAACTTGGTTATAAACAACCGACAATTTGAAATGGCACACATTTTCGTAATAATGTTTAGATTTGTTGACATTACGATACATTTCAGAGCAGATATGGTAGTTTGCGATGAAGCGAAAATTGTGTTATATAGACTTGTTTAAACCTCATTTAGACTGGAGGCTATTCGTGGTCGAGAAATCTAAGACGGTGCCAGATCAAATGGCAGCTTCCCCTATGTAAATAGGGGTCGCAGGTTCGAATCCTGCCGAATGGCACACATTTTCGTAATAACAATTTATCGTAAATAATCAGGCCGGTTGATATAAATATATATTACTGTTTAATTAAAGAACAGAATATCTACTTAAATACGAGTATCGATAAAAAATAATGTTCAAACAATTCATTTCATATATATATATATATATATATATATATATGATAGATAGATAGATATCGATTGTTTAATTACTTAGTTTCTGGTCATGATAAGATTAGACCAGTGTACATTTGTATTAAAAAGTATTCAAAACAATTATATTATAGATCTTTTGAATATTTTCCATTTCTAAACGAGTCGCGTAATAACTCATTTACTAATGGAATATATATATATATATATATATATATATATATATATATATATATATATATAGCGTTTGCAATGGGTACATTTTTACCAATTTATATTTTTAATTTGATCCATAGTAGAGCCAGTTGGCACCGTCTGTGAGAAAATGATGCAATTCACCCTACCAGAAATTTGGAAATTACATGCTGTACTGCCTGGGGATTTGCGACGGAATCTCCAATACGAATATTTCAGTGTGATTGAGTGTCAATCTGATGAATGTGCAAAGTATTCGGAAAGAGTTGGATGAGTTTAATGGTGATTACGAAGGTACGACAACTCGGAAAATTCACTCTGATTGTTCTGTTAAGAAAAGAGCTTCCGAATATGTTGGTGGGAGCCAATATAGAGGACTACATCAAGTGCCTTGGGGAGATAGTGCTGCCCTGGATCAAGAGACTGGCTACGTATAACCCTATGTCTGGTAACAAGACTCTGCCCATGCCACACGAGAAGTACCTAGTGATGTTTATAAGACAATTTCTGTGATCAAATCATCTCTTAGATTTGGCCACCTAAATCCCCGGACTGCAATACACTTGATTATTATATGTGAAATGCAGTTGAGCGAGAGATTAACAAAACTCTTTGTAGCCAGGCATTATGGCAACATTCATCAACTTAAACAACGAAACCATCCAGACCAGTTGCAAGCGGTTTCGAAGTCATCTGGAGGCCGTGGTTGAATACTATGGGGATTTTATTGGATAGATTTATATTTTAGTATTTCAAGATATTTTTGAGCAATTTTGTTAAATACATGCCAGTGCTGTTTTAATTTTTGCGTAATTTAGGCGACAATTCATCCATCGCTCTCAGTATATATTTGTCATCCACATAAAAGCCTGTTTCGCTGTATCACGGCTCATTAGTGTGGATAGAGGACCGGGATCGAAACTCAACCGATTTGGTGTCAGTCGGAGTCGCTAACCCCTAAACCTTAGGCACATGGAATCAGAGAAGGGAAATTTTAGCGTCTTATACATAAGCGGTGTATATACACGCCAGTCACCGAAAAAATTCAATTCATTGCTGCACAGTAATGCTAAAATCGCAGAAGTGGTAACTGTTTTTTCTTTTCAATTTTCCTCTCTAGAAAGCTCAATCGTAATGAGAGCATATGGTGTTGAGTCGTGATGATGTTTAGTGCCAAGATTGTTGGTTTTTTTTTAGTGGTTTAGTGAAATATCTTTTTAAAAGATATTTTGGCATGCGGGTTTTTTGTTGTAAAGTGCTCGATATCGAGATAGAGATAGAGCGTTAATAGGATTAATGTGGAGAAGTGAAAACATCGCAATGGTGACTTCATGAAACTTTGAAGTCGGTATAGCTCAGTTGTGACAAACTTCTCCACATTATATATATATAAAGAAACAAAGAAACGTAGATGTATAGTAAAACTAAAGATTATGTAAAGACAAAAAGCAGTGATAAAATTATCCAGTAGCGGACTATAAAGATTCTTTGAATCTTTCTCTCTCTTTTTCCCTCCCCCTTTATATATATATATATATATATAGAGAGAGAGAGAGAGAGAGAGAAAGAGAAGAAGAGAGAGAGAGAGAAGAGAGGGAGGGAGGTAGAAAGAGAAAGGGAGAGAGAGCGATATGATGTATGTTGAGAAGTTTTCGGTCTGATTTAAATTTGTAAGTTTAAATTTGTAAGAAGGCTTTTAAAATTTTCTGATGCTGATATTTTGGTCAAAATTTGAAAAGTACGTAAGTACATTTCAGCACCTACCTTATAAACAAATATATCTAATTTGAACTTTTCTGCCAATGACCTGTAATGTTTGCTTTGTTGTAGATGATAATTGAGCGACAGTCTAGCGAAGGTGCATCGGACATAAAAGTGCGTACGAAGCTTGGTTGTTTCACGGAATTCGTTGCTATGAAAAAAAAAATGCGCATAATGACATTCATTGCCGCTTGCTGAACGTTTCCAGAAACTAAACAGTGGATTTGAACATAGTTAAGTAGTGGGTAATGTGATTCATTAATGGCGACATCGATGGGCTTGCAAAGGGGATCATCTCCGCTGATGCAAACATTCGTGAGTGTAAGTTGATTTGGTGGTGAATAGGGTAAGGGTTTTCTAGCTGGAAACCTCCTCTAGCCAACATTGTTATTGTTCTTCGTTAATTTGTTGTAATTTCCGTGAGAACAAATAGAGAGTATTATTTTTAAATCGTTTCTGATATGTCTGCGCGCGTGCGCGTGTGTGTTTTTGAAGAATTGAGTGTGAAATCTGCTCAAGATAAATTGGAAATGTTCAATATTGAAATTTGATGCTTGAGCAGTTTTATTTTTGAATAAAGAGATTTGAAAAACACGGACGGGGTCAGAAATCTAGAAAAATCATCACCAGAAGAATAAAAGAGAGAGAGAGAGAGAGAGAGAGAGAGAGAGAGAGAGAGTAATCGAACAGTAACAATAATAACAGCGAAATTTAAAAGAAAACAAAATTTAATTCTGACAAAATGCCATCTCTGTAAGCCTATGATTCTCGTCTACTTCGCACAGTTTTATTATTTTCCGTCTCTGTGCCTTTCTCTTTTTCTCTCCACACTGACTAAATGCACTTAGAGCTTATCTAAACACCATTTTGGGCTTTTCTTTATTTTCCTCTTCTTCATCTCGCCCCTCTACTTCATCTTTCATTCGAGATAAGAGCGATGGGGAAGGCGCCGGACTTGAGTTGATGATGCGTTAACGAAATATGTGTCTTGTTAATTATAAGCAATCCCGCTAAGTGATGCCAGATCTCATTAGTTTTTCTTTTTTTTTAACTCAAAATCGCGTCGCCCCGAGGACACGACGAGAGTGTACGCGAAAAGTCACGTACAAGCAACGTAATCGTTCGGTTTCTAACTTATTGTATTACCGTCAACACTAATTGAGTTACGGCTCACTCATCAGAAAAGAAGAGAGCGAATGAGGGGAGGTAGCCACGCTATGGAATGATTGACTAAAACAGACGAGATGTGTCTTTACAAAATCTCGAAATCTCTCGCGGAATAATCCTGTAATAGATTTAAAGCATTTTTAGGTAGTTGCTTTATTTATTGATTGATTATTTACTTTTGTTCTTTTATTGCATTCATTTACGGACTATTTCGTTCTTTTTTTTCCCACATTTTTTTTTGTTTTGCTTTTGATGGGATATTTTTTAATTACGTTTAGTGTTGTGGAGTAAAATCTATGGAAAAGATGAGATTGTAGTTATGGTCGGATAAAACTGAAAGAATAACAAAACAAAGAACGAAGGAAAGGGTGGATAGGCGAATAATTTAGAAAAGATTATGATATCGACCTACCTGGTGCATAACAAAATGATGATAATAATGATGATGAGGAGGAAGCTATTGATACTGATAACGACGATGATGATAATGATAAATAGAAGAGAACAAGCAAGACAACTTTTTAGAGAGGGAACTTGTGAAGGACTTTGTAGACTGAGAAAGTCTAGAACGATCAAAGGAAGATAATTACTATAATCAGAGTTGATTATATTTTACTGATGCCAAAGTTTGCCTAATTTTTGTTTATTAATACAAATTGTTAACCATTTAAGTGACTGCTTTAGAAAACTTACCAATAAGTTATCTTATAAACCTATTCCTTTTACGAACACGTAAGGAAATTATTCGTTACGAATATCATGATACGGCATTACACGGGGAATTTTTGTATAGGGCTTATTACGTTTGGTTGATCTTAAATAAGATATTGTCTTAATCTTAGCACTTTACTTGCTTTTACGTACAACACAAGCGGCAGAGAAGCACACTAATTTATTTAGTATTGTACAAAGATTTTATTGAACACGTGTTATCAAGAATATAACTTATTAAAAACGTTGAAGAACTCATTCGTTCTAGTAATTAGATATTAAGTGACACAACAGACACTACCAGTCTGGATATGAGTTCAAATCTCGTCGAAAACCTCAATCTCAAATTGGAGATCAAACCTCGCCTGGGGACATTTCTTCCTTTTTGATAAATACTGCTTAGATGCGTTGTGGCGTAATGGATAACGGTTCGGAATGAGAAAACGGACAGCCGAGGTCGAAATCTAGTTGAATTCGTTGCATTCACTTACGCGCAAACATACTTGAGAATGGTATTAATCCATCTCTTCTCCCTTCAGCTATGGGTTAAATAGCAGGACAGATTGGGTTCTATAGCCTTAGTTGGCAACCAGTCTACCGCAGAGAGTAATGATGACCTACTGCGGAAAAATCTTTTGCCTAGTCAGTTATGGATCGAAAGAAATATGATCGCTCACGCGTGTATCCTGTATAGCACTTAACTAACTGATATGGAGTGAAGTCAGGAAGTATGAAGGCAGAGTCACACGTTTTCAAAATAAATTAATACGAAGTGAATATAACCCACCTCAACAGGAATTCGACCTCGTTCTGCTGGATTCATTTTATTTCAGTTGATCATCATTACGTGACCAGATTTAATTTATAGGTATAATATGCTACAAACGATTGTCTCACTGCATTTATTGAATTTCAGAGCTGCTGCATTTTACTCCCACAAAAATCCGCGTCCGTTTCGACGCGATAGATGAGGCCAGAGAAAATAAAATAGATGAAAAGACAACGCCACAAAATTGGTCTACAAAGTACAAATCAATTTGTTCAGGCAAGCAAGCGGATGTCGAGATCAGCAAAAATATGACACAAACTCATTCAATTCGACTTGTCTCTAATGATGACAGATGAGTCTGTAAATAATAATAATAGTATCATTTTCTTTTCTTTCTTTTTTTTCAGCTTTCTATTTTTATCTGTAATCGGTGGTTATCTGTTCCTGATCGGTGATGGAGATTGCGTAAAGGGAACTGAACGGGAGAGGGTACTGTTGTCAACCGCTCCTGGGGATCGTGCTCGGCACCCGGCACCCGAACAGGGCAGATGAAGAGATAAACTGATGGGACCTGCAGATAAAACGATGACGTTGTAATCGACTCGATGAAACCGAGTCGATGTCGTTGTCTGTGTCACTTCGAATGATGAGTTTCCTTTTGTTTGTTTTCTTTGTTGTTTTTTTCGTTCGTTCGTTCGTTTTTTATGTGTTTTGTCGAATCTCTCACTTTCCCATTACAATATATTTTACTGTTCCCATCTTTATGTACTTATCTATGGTCTTTCAAGGTAGTTGAGATAGTTGTGCATTTAGTGTTGCTGGCAGTGGTCTAGCCTCGATGGAAACCAGTTTTCTGAATGCTGATTTACAACAATTGTTTCAACACGATCAATATATCCATATACTTGTAAAATGTCAGATAGCAAATAAAATAAATGGTTATCAATTGCATAGCGTTGTTAGTTGATCTATTCAACAAATGCTAGGCAGAACTTTAGTATTTATCTATCTTTTTAATTTTCTTTTTGTATTTTTATCTCATTCAGTTCATATCTAACTTAATTTATTATCTTAGATATCACCGTGTGTACAACCTACATCACATTCAGCGAACCTTATGAAAATGTTGTACACAATTATTTGAAAGATTACTAAGAGACTGGTTCACTGGTTAAAATGTAAGACTTACTCTTGCAAAGTGTGAGATTCTTCATTATCGAGGTTTTCTAACATTGCCAAACATTCTCCCTCAACTACTTGAAACTGAAAGTTGATATTTATAAAGTTTAGCATAGTCTGGCACAAGATCACAACATAAGGGCATTAACTATAGACTGGACCACAAACGAAGTAAATCTAGGTGGTATCTGGATAGATGTGTCGACCGAAGTCCGTCAATGATATTATTAACGAAAATCCTGTTATCAAGTTGATTCGCTGTTTGCTTCTGAACTTCTTCGATCTTTTGCGTTTTCTCATTTGTTTTCTACTAACTTCCACTCTCTTGCTTTTTTCTCTTTCTCTCTTTGTTTGCATATCTATGGATGCATGTACTTTTTGCCACCGTGTCCAGTTGTTTGGCCATAAGTATTTCAAAAGTATAAATTTACAAAGTTGCCCAATATTCATCTTGATATGCCTTCTCCACGAAGTAAACAAAAGTTAAATAAAATTCACTGCAGTAGATATTTTCAATCAATACTTTACGCGCACCTGCCCTCTAACAAACACACATACACACGCACATATGTAAGGGTTGGCTAAAAATTTCATAGACTGTTTTATTCATAGGCTGTTTCAAGAGGGAATTTGAACAAATGACGCTTATTTTTCAACGGTTTTCACACTTTTTCCATTGGTTTTGCCGTTCTTGGATTCCATTGGTAAAGAAGCTTTCATCCTGTTGGTTAAAAAAAGTCATCAACAGCAAATATGACGTTATTATCACTGCGGTACTGGTTGTCAGCTTAGTGTTTTTGCATGTTGGAGATAGTCAAGTCAGGAGAATAGCACCCATTCCAACCAAGTACTTGTATGCTGGAGCTTTGTCCTAATGAAACAAGACTCTTTTCGTCGGTTTTCCTCGGTATTTGGCTTTTGTAGCCTTTCATAACTACTTCAGCAAGTAAGCACAGTACTTTCCATTGAAGGTGTGACTCTTTTGAAGTAAATACAATGCCTTCTGCATCCGAAAAAACTGAGGTCATCACCTTTCCTGCAGATGAAACGACCCTGGCTATCTTTAGAGCAGGTGAGGAGGGGCGTTTCCATTGCGTAGATTTATTTTGCCTCTGGCTCAACGCGGTGAATCAAATACTTATCCTGAGTTGGGAAAAGTTAAAGAAAACTAACTGGAGCTTCCTCAAACAATATCCGATTATCCGTGATATAATCAGCCTAATATGATTTTGATCAGGTGTCAGAAGATGTAGAACCCACCGAAAAGAAAACTTCGTCTTGTTAAATTATATGTTCAACTCTCTCACAGGATATACTAATAGCATTGCCTGATTGATTTATATTCAGTGGCCTGTTATCCATCTTCATATGGTGAACACGATCAATGTTTCCCTCTCTGGTGGCACTTCAAGGACGCCCAGGCCTTGGATCATCTTCAAGACTAGCTTCACTTCCTAAATCCACTTGTGCACTGTTGGTAAAGCTGATGCGTTACACCCTAAGAAAGCAATTATGCTAACATGAACGCTCTTAGTGGTTACAACCTTTTTTTGAAGGTACTTGAAAAAAAAAACACGATATATTCATTTCAGACAGGAACAGGAGGTCAGGTTTAGACGGAATAAAATAGACCCCTTACATTGGTGTAGAAGACGGTATACCTAAGGTCTACTTTTTTCTTTTCTTATTAGTTTGTGTTTGATAGTTTTGTTTGTTTTCAGTTTGATTGGTTTTATGTTTGTTTTTTTTGTTTTGTTTTGTTGATGACTAGTATACGGTGACACAGACCCGTTGGAGATACATGCAGGTTCACTCGCCAGGAGGTCCTACTGTAACAGTAGCCCCCATCATTGCATTCTTATTACAACTGAGTAGTGAGTTCGATCCTCACTAGGCCAACCATACTTTTGTACCACATCTAAATGGCGTTTAGAAAATAAACTGTTCTTCAAGGTCTCTTACTGCTCTATTGCTACCACCTTGAAAATCGCTCGGATGAACTGCATCACCTGATTCCATCAGGTTAGAACCCGCCATACCTCTTACATAGAAGTAAGCAACCCATGGTCCCTCTGTATTCCATCGACGAGAAGTAATTTCTACTCAAACAGATTCTTCCAACGAACCACAACCCATAGAACAAACTCCCAAGAAGATATTTTCTCGATCAATACAAACTTGACCTGTTCAATATATATATATATCCTCTATATCACAATAAAGACCGTTGTGTGTATACATATATTTATATAAATTTATTTACTAATGTTCCCATGCATGAAACGATTAACATAATTATCCGTGATGTACACCATTATACAACTCTCCAACCCATCAATATTAAACCCACTATTTTGAAAGAATTATTGTAAGCGTGCACCACTCAACTACGTTTTCATGACCCCCTGGGTAATATTCATACTCAAATAGATGGTATTGCGATGGGACTTCTTTTAGTTCCTCTTTTTTCTAATTATTATATGGCACATTTAGAAAATAAAATATGTAATGATACTTATAAACCTCATATATATATATATATATATATATATATATATATATATATATATATATATATATATATATAGATGGCATTTTCGTTTCGTTTTAGTTAAAAATATTAATCAAATTACACAACTTAAAAACAAATTTAAAATTCCCTCCGTCCTCAAATTTATATTAGAACTTAATATTAATAATAAAAATTACATTTCTTGATGTATTTATTCCAGTACACATAGAGTTACTAGTTCTCTAAATAAGAACTAAGTAGCATTAACTCATGTCTTCTTAATTATAATAGTGAATGTCCCCAATGATATCAGTTAGCCATTATAAAA